>CM042147.1:40540253-40575253 GCA_023376005.1 Doryteuthis pealeii | reverse complement strand
CTGTTAACAGAAAATTACGATACTAACTTAGAATAACTGAAAAAAGCAATAAATTAACGCGGACGATATATATATATATATATATATATATATATATATATATATATATATATAGTAAATGAAGAAAAACTCTAAACTTGCTTCATTACAATAATTTATTTCAACCGTATTAATACAGCATCTTCAGGTAATCACAAGAACATGACTCTTACTGAGAATTTCCCAAAGTAACATCTCTTTTATATCTATCAATTTAGGGGAGGGAGGGTATAAAAGAGATGTTACTTTGGGAAATTCTCAGTAAGAGTCATGTTCTTGTGATTACCTGAAGATGCTGTATTAATGCAGTTGAAATAAATTATTGTAATGAAGCAAGTTTAGAGTTTTTCTTCATTTACTAAATATCTTGCTCTGTCCTTTTACTCACTGGTATTAGGTACATTGAGCTCTCCTTATGGTCTACCTGCATCAGCTTGGTTAAACCACACATGGAAAGACCCTAACTACGGAAAAAAACTATATATATATATATATATATTATATATATATATATATATATAGTATGGACAAAAAGTAATAAGATAATCAGGAATATTTCTTGTATGTTGTTTATTCTCAACTAGTTTCGACCTTAGGTCATCGTCAGGAGAAAATTTCTTATTTGTTTATAGATTTTTTGAAAGGGAGCATTATATAAGAACTATAAAAATTGAAGTGTTTTTGAGGGTTTGACATGCTTTTAAAATCCGGGTAGACGAGTGTGTTAATAGTAGCATGTCCATTTGTTCCGTGAAGAGCCTCTATGAGGTGGGTTATTTTTTTAATGCTCTTATATATGTGAGGGAGAGTTCGTGGGAGTTGTGTGTATGACTATATGTGTATACATATAAATGTAAGTGTGTGTTTACATATATGTGTGTGAATGTGAGTGTGTGTATGTATCTCGGTACTGTGCGCGTGACTTCTAGATTTTTAATTGGGTCAAAAGTGGTTTGTTTGATGCGTGATGGTCAGTGTTTGTTTATTTAGGAGATATCGGGCATCCTCATAGGTGTAGACAGTTTTATTGCTCTTGTTAAAATGGGTCTGTTTTCTGATTAAAGCCAAACGGATATATATATATATATATATATATATATATATATATATATATATATATATATATATATATATATATGTTATAGGTACTATATCACTAAAAGGCATTGGTTTCAAAGCAGCATATTAGTCAATTATCCTCTAGACAAAGACTTTGTCTTGAGGATAAGCGGCTAATATGGAAGTATCCATTTTTAATGGTACAATCCATGAAGTGGTGATCGGATGTGACTCACACGCAAGATTGGTATGTAGCCACAAAGAAGCCAATATTATATATATATATATATATATATATATACATACATATATATATATATTCATACACAGACACACACACATATATACATATATATAAACACTCACTCTCACACACAAATATACACACACACAAAGGACACCTCATGTGGTGTAATGATTAGCAAGCTAAATTCACATACTATTGTTAATGAGTTCGATACTTATTGGGCTCCCCACACTTCTGGCCTTGTGCTACATCTAAGCTAAGCTTAGTAAATAACTATAGGGCACCCCACGTGCTGCAATGGTTAGCAAGCTAGTTTTTCAGATCATTGTTAGTGAGTTCGATTCTCACTGGGTGCTCCATACTTCTGATTTTATGCAACATCTAAGCTACGCTTAGTAAATAACTATGTGGCACCTCACGTGCTACGCTTAGTAAATAACCACACACGCTCACGCATATATATATATATATATATATATATATATATATATATATATATATATATATATATACATACATACATACATATATATATATATATATATATATATATATATATATATATATATCCTTTTCGATACTATTCAGCTGTAGCTTTTGTTTCAGATATTATAACAGCGGACACAATCTCTAAGATTCTGGAAAGTTCAAGGTACTATTTTAAACTGACCGTTACAGCTACTGAGGTTGCTCGCAGTATTTGTGAAGTTGATCACACTACCCTGAAATTGGTATGAGTATCTTAAGGGTGGCTATTCACTCCTTTCAATGAAACCCTAGAATAAATGACCATCGACTGTCCATTATGATACTTTAATCTCCTCTACTGAAATTAGAAGTGTTAATATTTTATGGGCCATCCTTTAGGTCTTCAAGCAAGAGCGCTTTTCCAGCAAAAATCCTTGGTTATCCTCTGGTAAAGAATCCTCAGTTCCTTCGTCAATGGTCATAAGTTCCTACTCAATGATGGCAAGTGAACTGTGGCAAGTATCAGTGTTTAAGTAGTGAATCAGCCACGCATTATGGGTGTTGATTGGCCGGAGAAGTAAACGACGTGACCTCGGCTAGTCTATGAATTCAGGTTGGGAATTGGAGCACACCTTATATACAACAAAGTCCAACAAGAAGACCAGTTCATATACCCCAGTAGCAATATTTCATCGACTGAAAGCGATGTCAACATGCACATAGGAAAGGCATAGACTGCTATAGACAGGTTATAGATAATATAAAAATCTGATCTCTGATAAAGTGAGACAGTAATTCTTCCACGCTGTAGCACTGCCGAAGTAAGGACAAACACATGTGACGTTCTCCTATAGACATGGACATACCAGTGTTGGTCAACACCGGATTACATCTCGAGTATATGCTAAGAGCGATGGTCAATAAGTACGATTTGTGTGTGTATGTGTGTGTGTGTGTGTGTGTGTGTGTGAGAGAGAGAGAGAGAGAGAGAGAGAGAGAGAGAGAGAGAGAGAGAGAGAGAGAGAGAGAGAGAGAGAGAATTATCACTACAACTTTTTTTATAAAAATATTCAAACTAATTTTGATACACACAGGTATTTTTAAAAAGAATACTTACGTAAACTTATAATGTCTGATTCTTCCAATTTAGACAATTCATTATTTTACACAACGTTTTTTTTAACGCAAACAATATAAAAGACCTTTTTTCAAATGTCGACATAAACGAAACTTTTTTTTGTCATAAACGAAATATTAAAATATAGGCAATTTCTCCTTGCTTGTTGTTTTTTTTACTTGCGCTGAAATAAAGACATCTAAAAACAATATCAAGTCTTGTGTTTGTTATTAAAAGCAACAGCGGACACAAATTTGAGAAGTCCCAAGAAATCCCACAGAAGAAAGAATAGAAGAACAGAGAGAAACCAGCCCAGATCCACTCAGAGAAGAGACAACGCGATCCAGCTTAGTTGTAGTAAAAATAATAGGCTAAGATGATTAAAAGAGCAGGGGATATACAACACTGGTAGAAAGAAAAACTATTATTGACTAGGTAACTTGCCTCGGTAGAGTGCTAAAACCAGGAACCGACATCTGTATGGCATTCCGACATTGTTTTGAATTTCGTTCGTGTATCCCCACAAAGATATTATATAAAATTTTATATTCAATTAAACAAAATTAGCGTCATGAAGAGGGGAAACATGCAGTGTGGACAACTTTCGGTAAACCGTATGATATTGCCCAAGTTTCTGCTTGGATTAATTTGATCTGCTTTTTACCATTAAAGTTTTATTGTTCAATCAAGCATTTATTTTTTAATACAATTAAATATTATATTGAATGAAAAAGACTAATGAAATTAGATACGAATACAAAAACGATTACACTTTTTACTTTATTGTAATTGATTTCAATATAAAATTATACATAGGATTGCTTTTAATACGTTTGAGAATAAAACAAGCATAATAGAAATCAGTAAAACCAAGTAATTATTTATTAAACACGGTTTTGTTAAAACTGGTATGCAAATTATTCAGACCATATACTATGTAAACATTTATTGCTTAATGATACATTACACACATCACAAAATTTTAAACACTCTTCGGGGCCTGTATTTGTCAATGTAAATTAACAGCGTTGATCCCAGGGGGCTATCCCCCCAGGCAATACCTGCCCTCTCGATTTAAAGGGGCAGGGCTGTGTTTATTGCACAGCGCCTAAGGTGCACCCCTTGAGGGGGAATGCCGATGGGATCGACGTAATTTTTCACCCGCCACCCATGAGCTTCAGTTTGTGGGTGGTCCCACGTTAATAGGGCCTTGTGCCTAACCCGTACAAGTGGGGTACGAGGTAAATAAAATGTAAATTAACAACGTTGATCCCAGGGGGCTATCCCCCAGGCAATACCTGCCCCCTTGATTTAAAGGAGCAGGGCTGGGTTTATTGCCCAGCGCCTGAGGCGCCCCCTCGAGGGGAATGCCGACGGGATTGACGCATTTTTTGTGTCTACCACCCATGAGCTTCGGCTTGTGGGTGGGCCCACATAAAAATGTCCTTGTGTCACGCCCTCATAAGTGGGGCGAGAGGCAAATACCTTAATAATATGGGCTGTTTTGAGGCAAATCAATCTCAGATAGACCTTAATAGAGACATTGTTAATAAATAACATGCTAATTAATATTAAATAGTGATTGTTTAATAACCATTGAGAATATAACGTAAATAACTAAGGGAAGTGTGACGTTGGTGTTGAAGTACTTTTGGTTACATACAGGCAGACAGGCAATCTCCATTATAATAAGATATATTACATCGGGGAAGTTGCATGTGAGGCTTGTTGACATAGCTAATATCAATATAAACACTATTTCTTTTGTTTTTGAAATTTCGTACACTTTATAGTGTCTGTGTTTCTGTCAGCTTTTTTTTTTTAAAGATCTCAAATCGGGTTATTTTGGTTTCTGATTCATTTCCAATTTTACTGACAGAACTAAATCAGTCCAGAATTCTCTTTTTCTTTTTTTTTTGTTCGTTAATAGAAATTTACTAGGTCCGGCACAAAACCACTTACTGAAATGTCGAATGGAATTGCTCCGATAGACGTGCTTGCCAACTGTAGATATTCATTTTTCATTCTTTCATTCGTTAATAGATATTTATTACGTCTAGCACACAAACCACTCACTCAAATATCAAATGGACTTTCTAAGATAGACTTGCTATGCAACTGTAGATATTAACTTTTCATTTTTTATTCCTTAATAGAAATTTATTAGGTCTGGCAGAAAACCACTCATGAAACTGTCGAATGGACTTGCTAGACAACTGTAGGTATTATGTTAGCACCTTTTTTTTTTATTCGTTAATAGAAATTTACTTGGTCTAGGACAAAACCACTTACTGAACTGTCGAGTGAACTTGTTAAGAGGGACTTGTAAAGGTGCACTATGCTAAGTTACAATAGATATTGGCTCAAACCTTGTAGTAAAGTGGAGATAGAAATCCTTTCAGCATTTGTGGTTTACGAGACTAACTTGCAAAAGTCTGATCAGTGGCATGACTACCCGATTACAAAAAATAGTCTAGTATGTCGCTAGACAATGTTTCATTTAAGTATTCTCCCTACAGCTATGGGTAAATGACAATATTTCATCTCGGAAATTAGGATCACTTAAGACTATTAATTTAAACTAGCAGGATCTGTGGATATACCACAGTATGATAATTTAATTATTAAAACGTTTGATATGTTTACCAAAGAGCTTTTACCAAATAGTTCAATATGTAAGAAGTATAATAATATTGATTTAACTCTCTCTCTCTCTCTCCCTCTCTCTCTCACACACGCACACACACACATTCTTTCTTTTTAAATTCAAAAGGAAGATCTGGGAGACTTTAGGGAATTCTTAGAATTAAAACACTTTCCTTCTTTCCTGGATCAGTAAGGATCTCTGCTTCCAATGGATGAGGAAGAATCTTCTTGACAATTAATCCTATTCCTTTACAAATCTTTGGAGGATGCATATTTATTAATAGTATAATCTTTCTTTTATTTCCACACATTTATCAATAACACATTTCTTTTATTTCCAGCTTGTGTGATGACATTCCATACGGATCCAATTGGTTCAAGAACTCAACTGCTCGTGTTCAACTATAGTGTCAATGCAAATGTACTTAATTGAGCGCTGCATTTAAGTATTGCATTAATATTTAAATATAAAATTTCAACGATAATTCTTCTGCTGTCTCTTAATTTAAAATTTAAAGATAATTTCATGTACGTAGGTCCTTACTTCAATGACAATTATTTCTATTTCATGGGTGACTTTCGCAATAAATTTCGATTATTATCAAATTTATTTTCAAGTTATAGAATGTATATACGTACAAAGAAATCGCCGAAAAAAAAACAACAAAAAACAAAACAAAAAAAAAAACACTGTAAAATCGCCGGAAAAATTCGCAGTAACTAAAACCTGAGAACCCCAAACTTCAGGATTGCGGGCTCGGATTCGACCAGGTATGTTTGATTTGCTCACGGAGTTGGCCTAATTTCAAAATGGTATGATATATTGGGTTACAGACTCTAGGAGTAAAGTTGAAAAATGTGACAAATTGACACACTGACATTTTCATTTCTTATCAGAGAAGATCATAACAATATACCATCGCTAATTGAATCGTTGTTGTGAAACAATTAGGAAAGTTTTTTTGATGGCCTAAAGAAGAGAATTGTAAGGACTGAAATACAATCAATCCAAGGAGATTATTCTAAATATCAAACTACAAATCCGGTTGACCATTGCTGAACGAACTAAATTCATGGCATTAAAACCAGAAGAACAAGAAGAACCAATTAGGAGACGTCAGTAAATTTTGTGAATTTTAACGTTTAAGAAATGAGAAGATGTCATTTGCAGAGGAATTAATTCTACATCAACTGATTGAAGGTATATCCAGTATTTCTAAAATTAAGACAAATGATAACCAGTTTTAACTCCCTTGAGAATGGTTCAGAGGACTGAAAGTACTCAGAATGTGAATGACAAATCTTTCAGATGTTTTATGAATTCATTTCAAGATGACAACATTAAGAAAATTGTTAGAAGGATTGAGAGGAAAAATAAAAATAAAATCAACTTGGATTCCGTTATTTTCAACAAAATTTGTTTGAATATACATACAAATATATAGATATATATGATAGATATATAGATAGATAAATACATAGATAGATAGATAGATAGAGAGAGAGAGAGAGAGAGAGAGAGAGAGAGAGAGAGATTACTAGGAGAAAACTGAATAGCAGTATAATTTTCTTTGTAACTTCATAACATGTACGACCGAAAACTATTACGTCGAATACTAATATTCGGTTAAAAGCAACACAATAAAATTAAAATAACTCCATAAAATTAATAATGACAACGATGTTAGATGTGACACTCCACCTAAGACGCAAAAACAATCTCCCTGGTCTAGCACCTGTGAAATGAGGAAAGACTCCCTCGCTGACCGGCTGATACCGATGATAGGCCACTCCAGCGACTTTCTTTTTTACTATATCAAATATAATTGCATAAACAACAAAAATAAAATTATAAGGAAAATCATAAAAACAACGACAATGTTTCATCAATAAAATACTTGAGACAATTACGAGAATTAGATGAATGTTACAGTAAAATGTCACAGTAATGAATTCACTACAATTTATTAAAGCATGATGGGTAAAAGAAAAAGTAAAAGAAGTAAGCATTATGGGTAAAAGAAAAGTAAAAGTTATGGGTAAAAGAAAAAGTAAAAGGCAGCAGAACATTATGGGTAAAAGAAAAGTAAAAGACAGCAGAGCATTATGGGTAAAAGAAAAAGTAAAAGGCAGCAGAGCATTATGGGTAAAGAAAAAGTAAAAGCACATTATGGGTAAAAGAAAAAGTAAAAGACAGCAGAGCATTATGGGTAAAAGAAAAGTAAAAGACAGCAGAGCATTAAAAGTAAAGACAGCAGAGCATTATGGGTAAAAGAAAAAGTAAAAGACAAGCAGAGCATTATGGGTAAAAGAACAGATAAAAAATAAAGACTGCAATTTCGTTAGATCAATAGTTCTTAACATTTCTAAACCTATGATCCTCTTTGATTCATATTTTTACTCTGGTGGTCCCCCACAGTCATTTGATATTTAAAAATTCCTATTGTATTTTTAGAATTAAATATCATCTGGAATTCTATGAAAAGTTTGATGAAATATTCATTGTATTGTAGAAGTATAACCAATTTATTGCACATACACTTTAAATACTAAATCCTATGTAAAATAAATATTCACTAGTAGAATAAGTCTTAAATATATTGACCACTAAAATACTATAGTGGACCCTAAACTTACTATTTTACTTGCATGGACCACCAAAACATCTGATATGAACCATTTGGATTCTAAACATTTTTGTTTTACCTAAGAACCCTTTCTGGTGGAAACCCCATAACCATTTGATGTTTAAAAAATTCTATTATATTTTTATAATTAAATATAATCAGCAATTGTAACCTGTTAAAACTCTACTTAAGAAATTGACTTTGCCTCACTTGTTATTCGTGCGGAGGGGTTAGTAAATATGTATAATCAGGAATTATATCAAAAAATTAATAAAATATTTTGTGTAATGTAGATATATAACTAATGTAAAACACATAAACTTTAAAAACAAACTAAATTCGATGAAGAATTGATATTCACTATTAAGATAAGTCATAGAGTACTAATATTGTGGATCCCCAAATTACTATTTTGCTTGCGTTGACCCCCAAAACATCTTATATGGACCCACTTGGGACCATATGGACACCAGTTGAGAACCACGAATTTAACGACTTAGATATTATATATATAGTATAATAGCTCTAAGTTACCGGACTTGTTATATAAGTAAAGTCGTCAGGGTGGCCTAAAGTCGGTATCAGCCAATCAGCGAGGGAGTCTATCCCCTTTTCAATAGCGCTTGACCAAGGAGATTATTTTAGCATCAGAGGTGGAGCGCCACATCTACCATCAGCTCCTCACTTTACCGCACAGATCCCTGTGCTACTCATATGCTGAGTTGGCGAGGGCCGGTATCGAACTAGGAACTTTGTGGTTACTAGCCGAACGATCTACCGACTGAGCTAACCTGGCCCTTGTTATATAGTATCCGGCTAAATTTAAGCATGCACTTTTTAAATCTCATATTGCTCACCATTGGATAGTAAAATAAGTAATACATGCATTAAGTACTAAAACACTATTGTAGACCCCCTAAATTACAATTTTGCTAGCGCGGACCCCAGAAATCTTGTATGGACCTCAAGGGATGATATGGATCCCGGTTGAGAACCACTGAGTCAGACGAATTTAATGACTTACCTCATTTATTGCGTCACTTCCTCTTGAGAACTGGGTAGTGCTGAGCACAAATGTGGAATTCACTCTTGACAAGAAAGACATGTAATCCATTTTGACTCGTGGTCGAACAAGTTCAAAATATGTTCCAAAGAATAATCCTTTGGTTGATATATTTGGGGCAATCATTTTCATGAGGGCGCTACCCAGTTGCGTTATCTGTAAATGCCGGTCAAATATCACGTGGAAAGGAAAAGTCTTACAGAAGGTCATCACACTGATTTTGGAGTCCGAAGGATGGGTGGACACGTGACTGTGATGTTCCGGAAGGAGACTCGGACCGCTCGGCGCTGACCCCAATGCATCCGGAGGTCCTGCTCCTGTCGGTGTGGTCCGGCTCGTGCAGAGCGTCCTCGTCGTCGTCGTCGAGGCGGAAGAGACGATGTCCGAACAGTCAGAGTTAGTGCCCGTCTTGTTGAGTGTGATGATCACGTGGTGAATCTGCTGACTCGGCTTGTTGTACTGCGACACTTCAACGGTGAGGTCTGGTACGGAAAACAGTATGACACCCGTGGCCAATACCACTCCACCCATATAGTGCCGCATCTGGGGTCGGTCGGTGTAAAGGTGTACAACCAATTTGCCACCTTCTGTTTCACACCTGCAGAATAAAAAGAGAGTAACATGAAAGCTTTGATAGCAAAGATTAAAGTAAATGTATATCATATGTATATTTCATAATCAAATTGATCCAACATGCTAACATGTAGAAAGTCAAGACTCCACCTCTCAAAAATAGCTGTGACCTTGGTATGACACTAAACTGCAATTGATGGCGTGGCTAAGTTCTGGAGATCTATGGTGGTGGGGCACCTCTTCATTGCTATTACTCCCAGGTCCACTCTGACCGGGAGTGATAGTACTTATTAGGGTATCATCTGTGAGTCAAAGAGTCCGCCCAGAAGACGAGCCTCAAAAGCCCTTGGCTTAAGTTCTGGAGATCTATGGAGTTTGAAGTACTCCTTCATTAATATTACTCCCTGGTCCACTTTTACCCGGAGTGGCAGTACCTTTTATGGTCTCATCTGTGACCCCACTAGATCTCCTAAAGGCTACCCTTGATATGACGCTAAACCGCATTTCATGGTGAGACCCCAGTTCTAGAGATATGTGCATTGGGGAGAACCACTTCATTGCTATTACTCTAATGTCCACTCCGACCCCAGAGTGGTAGTACCTGTTTGAACTCCATATATGGATCAAACAGTGTTGGAATATTTTGTATATATATATATTTACCAACCCCTCCGCTCGAGTAGGATGTGACACAAGGTCAATTTCTTAAGCGGAGTTCAACAGGTTTGAATTCAGAGTTTTCCTTCTCCTAGACCGGTTGCCTAACCAAGGTTAAAGAGCCCAGTCTGCCCTACTATTTACCCATAGCTGGAGGGAGAGTAGTTATACCTTTCCCAATGGTATTAGCGCTAAGTGAATATTTCGTATATAAGGTGTGCTACAATACACCCCATAAATTTATAAGCGAGGTCACGTGATTTAAACCTCAGCCAATCAACCACCCGAATGCGTGGCTAGTTGACTACTTAATCACTAATCCTGAGAGACGTCCATTTGGAATCATTGACTAAGGACTTTCCAGACTAAGGAGCACCAAGGAACAACCAATGGATTATTTACCCGTAGATAAAACTACGCTCTGCTTAACACAAAGGATCTGCGCTGAACAAGCGCTCAAAGGATGGACCATAAAATTGTAACAAACAGATATGTTTCAAAATGATTAATTCTATGGAGAAATAGTTATGCCATCAATAAAATCTTTAATAGTACTAGCAAATATATGCACCCTTCGGGTGCAAGAATTTAGGTTTTGATGTAATAAAATATTGTATCAAATTAGAAACTATTTAGAAAATGATAAACTGAGGGGGTATAATCGAAAAATAGAACAGCTTTAAATCTAACTCTTCCATCATTTGCCATCACTCCGGTCTTTTATTTTTCCTAATTTATCTATTTAGTTAGATTATGAATTGTTTAATAAAATTACAGTTCTTTCGTCTGGTTTATGGATTTCTTTTAAGATTTATACCCGAGATTTTTGCTCAGATTCGTTAAGAGAAAACCAAACAATTAGAAATCAATAATATTAAGCATATATTTATTAAAATCAAATTCTTAATATCAATATGCAAATTAGCCTTCTCGTTTACACTGTAAACCGCTATTTTGTTGAATAAATAAATATACTTGCATGCTATTAGTATGTAGAACCAACAGTATTAATAAGATATAACAATTTTATCAATAATTGAGGTTTAAATAAAAAATAAATTCATGGTGAATGTGATGTCAATAACTAAGGGAATTGTGACTTGAGTAGTGATTTAGTTTCGGTTACAGACAGACAAACACACAATCTCCATTATAATAAGATTAAAACCAGTAAAATGATTACAGTGTTCAATACACGAAAACTGAAATAAACGAAAGTGTAGTGCAAAAATCACAATAGTAAAATATTTCAAGATACAAACTAACTGAAGACTCGGAGTTTCACCAAATAGACCGTAAGGTGAGATATTTTTTTTTTACCACGTCTGTCCTCAGATCAATTTCGTGAAACTGTAAGTCTTGAGTTGGTCAGTTATTCTATCTATCTGTCTATGGAAATACCTCCTACATTTTAAAGTGTCACCTGTGTAGTGAAAGTAAATTTGCCATTTTTTTTCAAATAGATCGGTGCACAACGCGAGTTTGCTGTGGTTTAGTACTGATGAAACTGTTATTGCTACACAGAGAGCCTTTTGCACTTATTTCATGGTACGTCAGAATGATGCTGTTCTGGATAGAATTTTCAACTCATAGCTATATCAATTTTATCTCCGGTATAGAATTATCATGACATAACATGA
Source organism: Doryteuthis pealeii (assembly GCA_023376005.1). Classification (NCBI taxonomy): domain Eukaryota; kingdom Metazoa; phylum Mollusca; class Cephalopoda; order Myopsida; family Loliginidae; genus Doryteuthis; species Doryteuthis pealeii. Next base: position 40,563,117 of record CM042147.1, on the reverse strand, counting down.
AAGGAACACGAAAGAGTCCTCTGTGTAACAATTACAGATTCCCCAGTCTTAAAAACAAACTAGACCCCCCCCCCAAAAAAAAACAACAAAAAAACAACAAAAAAACAACGTTTCAACATCAAATGCACGTTGTGCACCGGACCAAGACATAATCGTAATTGATTGCATCTGGAAATAAATATTAACATTAACTAGATGGGGCTTCTATTGCCACTTGCCTAAGTTTAATTGCACCACACAGGTGATAGTTTACAATGTGGGAGGTATTTCTGTCGCATATATATATATATATATATATATATATATATATATATATATATATATATATAGGTTATTTCCTATAAGTCTAACATAAACAAAGAGAACCACTCTTGACTGATAAATTATTTATTTATTTATTGATCTACTAGTAAAAAAGAAGACGGGTTTAGGTTTAGGGTTAGGGTTAAGGTTTAGGGTTAGGGTTAGTTTAATGGGAAAATAAATAATTTATCAGTCAAGATTGGTTCCCCTTTGTTTATGTTAGACTTATAGGAAATAACATGTATATATTATATATATATATATATATATATATATATATATATATATATATATATATATATATATATATATATTGGTAATTTTTCCGAGATGAAATAAGGAAAATAATGTGCTCAAATAACAACAATTAACAAATATATATATATATATATATATATATATATATATATATATATATATATGAACTTGAACACAGCGCGTGATACTTGTTGATAATCTCAATCTATATATTATTGGGGGGGGGCTTTTAGTAATTTTGTATACTTTGCCCGGGTTAGCTCAGTCGGTAGAGCGTTCGGTTAGAAACCACAAGGTTCCTAGTTCGATACCGGCCCTCGCCAATTCAGCGTATGAGTAGCACAGGAATATGTGCAGTAAAGAAAGGAGCTGATCATAGGTGTGGCGCTTCACCTCATACGCAAAACAATCTCCTTGGTCTAGCTCTAGTGAAAAGGGGGTAGACTCCCTCGCTGATTGGCTGAAACCGATTTTAGGCTACCCCGATGACTTTATAGTGTCTGAAGTTTTATCTTTTTGTTTGAAAATCTCAGACAGGGTTTTTTTGGATGCTGGTTCATCAATCGCTTTCCCTGCATCCGTCTATGCCTCTCTTTTCCCCCTCTCTCATATATATATATATATATATATATATATATATATATATATATATATATATATATATATATATATATATTATATATCACAAAATATTTATACACACACGCGCAACCACACATTCATAAACACATAAAAAATGCACAATGTTTTTTCGATACAAACACTTACACATTCTAATACTCACACCGCAAAAAAGAACATTTGACGTCATATTTCAAACCGTTCAATTTTTCAACATTCTTTTTCTAAGACTTCAAATTTTAAATAGATCGATAAACAAAGAATATTACTCGCTTTTCTCCTTATTCTGAAAAAAATTTTTTTTATCACCTTCCACATACCAACAAAAGCCCCGAAGATGATCTAATTAATAGATCGAAACACTGCAGCGTCGGCCAATAAACTCACCACTTAACTCATTTAAACCTGTGTTTTTTCAATTTTTTTTTATTATACTACATACCGTCGGATTCACTTCCTTTTATTCACACACACACACACACACACACACACACACACACACACACACACACACACACACACATATATATATATATATATATATATATATATATAAAATAACGATCGTGTGTGGTGCTCATAACGAAAAAAATATATAAATTAAATGAGCAGATGTTGAAAAGTTTTTCAGAGGGCAAACATGTGTGAAAAGAAAGGAAAAGACGACTGTGTTTTGTAATTTTGAAAGCAAATTTACATTTGCACTTAAATAAGACGCTTTTTAAAAAATAAAAATAAAATAATGTTAAAATAGTGTTCCTAACATTCTTAATTAAATAAAAAAAAAACCCTCTGTATTTCCGAGCACTATGAAAGTGTTTGAAACTATGAAGAAAATGCATCTGTTGCTATTTTAAGGAACTCGTTACAAAATTTCCCACCGTAATTCTAAAGTGAAATTATGTCAGAACCTAGAATCAGAATGAGGCTAGGTGAGTCTGTTTTGTGTTATGCCACATTAAATCATTTACATCTTATTTACCTCACCTTGGTGTAATGGTTAGCAAGGCAACCTTGTAAATTAATTAGTAAGGACCGTAAGTTCAAAAAACAGTAATTTTTTAAGTGACACTTACATTATTTCTCACATTTGGTGAGTATATATATATATATATATATATATATATATATATATATATATATGTGTGGTGTGTGTGTGCGTGTATATATATTATATATATATATATATATATATATATATATATATTATGATAGATAATAAATAATATTATTATATATATAAAGTAAGTAAAGTCGTCGGGGCGGCCTAATGTCGGTATCAGCCAGACAGCGAGGGAGTCTATCCCCTTTTCACTAGCGCTAGACCAAGGAGATTATTTCAGTGTCTGAGGTGGAGCACCACCTACCATCAGCTCCTACTTTAGAGTTTGATGTAAAATTATATAAAAGTGTATAATGAGTATCAAAATTTTTCCAGCTATTAAAACCAGCTTTTATATAATTTTACATCAAACTCTTTTGAGTTTTATTATGAACTATAATGCTTCTGATTTTTAAAAATAAGATGTATTTTATTTTTAACACAGAACACACATTTTTAAAAAGTTCCAGCATTGAATAATAGCGTTTTGTTTGTACCCTTTTTCTAACGTTTATTTTTTCCAGCTTTGATGATTCTCGAAACAGATTTCTGTCAGCAATTGTTTTTTCATAAATGTTAGTTGTGTCTGTTTTCACCATATGAGTTGCCTCACCAAGGCTAACCATCTGCCCGTCTATTTAGCCATAGCTGGAGTGGATCACCGATGGATTCAAACTTTTCCCAAGAGCATTAGTGTGAAGAGAAACGCAAACAGCCTCGCCCTGGATTCGAACTGTTCATCGATTTCATTTCCGATAACAGTTACGCTAAGCGCACATTCTGTCTGATACTTAAACAGTGGAAATATTCGGAAACTGGGAACGGTTACAAGATTAAATCAAACCAAATTTTTTCTATTGACTGCTTTTTTTTTTACGCTCAGCTTATGCTTCAATATCATGGATGCCTTGAATATGCTTTTAATTATCTAGCTGATTTTGTGGTATCATAGACAAAAAAGAATATAAAAATAGTATATAAATCGTGTGGGGGGTGTATTTCTGTTATCCAAAGTAAAAGAAATTATGTTCACCAATACTGCATCCCTGAGGATGACATCATGTTGGTTGGTCGGGTTTTAGGGCACGCCAACCCCTATATTATTTCATACCGAAGACATTTTTGTTTATGTATTCAATTGTTTTTAAAAAATATTTTAACGCATTTTTAAAACTCATGTTTTTAATCTATTTAACCCATAGATGGAACATTAACAGACACTGTCACTTAGGATCAGAAAGGTCCTGGGAGCAATGGAGATAAAAGGGATACTCCACATTCCTAAGATCTCCAGAATGAAATAACCCAAAGGTTGACATGCCGTAAAATCCCCCCACTAAAAAACACAAAAAACAGGGTGAAGTGAAACGCAAACAGCTACATCCAGGATTTGAACTCATGTCCCCAATTCCATTTCCCACGAAACAAACCATGACAGTAAGCAGAGATTCGCGTATAAATTTAAAACAAAGCTAAACTTTTGCAATGATTATTCCATTAAAATAGAATCATGACCATCAGAAACCCTTTAGTCGCATTTAATTTAAATATCTGGAGGTGATGGAGATGGTTGGATTGTTGGAGTAGTTTACGAATTACTTTTTGGAAATCTTCATACTTTACTGAATTTTTTGCATGATAGACGGAAATCAGAATCTTTTTGTAAGCCCCCCCCCCCGAATCATCATCTCATATTCAGGAAAGAACTTCCGCGTAGACGATTTTTTTCTTTACTTTTAATGTAAGCTCAATTTACTTCGCAATTTTTCTCTGCACTCCTTCCGACAAATACATGTTAAAATATTTCCTAAATTGTCTCTAGACTAATTGAATAGTTTGGGGTTGTTTTGTTTAGGAGGATTTTTTAAATGAAAATAACTCTCTCTCTCATATATATATATATATATATATATATATATATATATATATATATATATATATAATATATATATATATATATATATAAATTTATTTAAATATATTTATTATATATATATTATATATATATATTTATATATATATATACATATTATATATATTTATACTTATATATATATATATATATATATATATATATATATATAATATATATATATATATATATATATATATAATATATACAAATACATTTATTATATATTATTTATATTTATATATATATATATATTATATATATATATATATATATATATATATATATATATATATATATATATATATATATATATATATATATATATATATATATATATATATATATATATATATTGAAATAAACTGAAATCTCATGAATCCGTTCTAGTCCATCCCCCAAACATTCTATTTTTTTATTACATTATTTTGAATAAGAATAAAACAATCTATTGTATAAAAACATAATAAAATCGAATATAATGAATTATCTGCTCGATTTTTGGTATGGATGTGTTTTTACATTATAAAATCCTTAAGGGTCAATAATTTTCTTTAACCGGCTGATTGATGAGACGTGTTTATCGTCTACATCGAAAAATGTCTACGTACATTTCTTTGCATAATTACTTATTAAATTATATAATAAATAATTAAATAAGAGTAATTATGCTGGAAAATCACCCAGAATGCCGCTCTTAAAACCAAGTTGGGTTACGAGACTTTCATTGTGTGCGTGTTCACTCTTCTGTCATGGCAGGAGGCGAGTCGTCCCCAACGACCAATGTTTATATATATATATATATATATATATATATATATATATATATAAGTTAATATAACGAACACAAAGAGTCAACGGCAGTTAGTAACTCAGCTTCTCGCTTACGAGATTATCAAACAAATAATTCCGTCTTACGATCTCGTAGGCAGGGAACTGACAGTCATCTCTCTGAGTCTGTGTCTACGCTATTTCTAACTCAGGGGTACGCGCGTATATATATATATATATATAATATATATATATATATATATATATATAGGTATGTGTAAAAACAAAATTTTTTTTGCGATGAAACAAAGAAAATACAGTGCTCAATCACAGTTTGTAAGAGCTAATATTTATTTATTTTACAATGTTTTCATAGATCAATGTTCATTATCAGCGACCGCGGTTTCATGCTAAAAGCAATCATCAGGCTGAGGAGCAAGATCCTATCGTGTTTGTTGGAGTTCTTATATATATATATATATATATATATATATATATATATATATATATATATATGGGCAATTCCATGTGAAATCATCAGGAAAAAAAAAAATTGTCACCCCCACCTTCAATTTTTCTGAAAATTTTATACAAGCGAAGTTACAACATCCGTTAAGATTTGGCACTTTTACGTACAGCCATTGAATAAGCACCATATGGAGCACAATAACTGTCAGAGTTCGATAGAAATTATCAGGATTATGTTGGTGGTTGGATATATTTAAAATAACAAACAAACAATATATTCCCCATGTATTAATCGTATTGCCTGCAAAATTTTGACAATATACAAACGACAATATCAGCACCACATTTCATTTTAGAATTGAAAATTGGAAGTTAACAAAAATGATAACAATATCCTTTGTACCACCAATTTTCCCAGTGAAATTTATCCCCCCATATTTAACACAATGAAACTTGCAAAAGAATCTTAACTGATGTTGTAACTTCGCTTGTGAGCAAAAACCAAACTTCATTTTTGGTACAATTAATGTTCAATATATGTAGAATAATAATTTAAAGGAAAAAGAAAATGATATGTAGTGACACATTGGGATTTTTTCACTTATTGATCTTGCATTGAAAAAATCAGAAATCATCAATAACATGAAAAGGGTTAATTTTATGCCTATTTTGATAACATTTTTGGATTCTTCGGGCCTAAAAACTTCTATAAACCAATTATTAGGAGTAGCGGAGCTATAGAACACATTTTGTAGACAAAAATAGATTACAAAATGTCGCCATTTTTCTCGCCCCCATCAAATTTTTCGAGTTTAAAATCGATATAACTCGGCGAATATTTCAAATTGAAAGCTCAAATTTGGGGGATTGTCTAATTTTAACGTACTCTACACCTGTACAAAATTTCAGAAAATTGAAGGGGGTGGGTGATATGGCCCTGATGATTTGACATGGAATTACTCATATATATATATATATATATATATATATATATATATATATATATATATATATTGCATACATTTTTATTTGAGGGTAATTTAGAAAATAGAATGCTCACAACATTCTTCATTTCGCTCTCTCTTAATTAAGGGGGGGGGGGCTATCGTATCTAGACACCTACTTTCTAGAAGTAGGGAAACGTAAATAAAAGATATACACGCAAAACAAATAATCTTACCTGAATGATGGCGGTACCCGGGAGCCGAACTCACTCGAATTCCATATATGGTCATGAAGTCCGTCAATGTTGCTGTAAAATTCGAGAAGGTTGCTGCCGACGGATCGAAGAGACCGGCCATATTCCTGTGCACAAATCTTGAAGTATTCTACACCAAGTTTTTGAAGTTGCTCGTTAAATGTTCGACAACCTGCAAAGAAAATAAAGGTAAATAAAGAAAAAAACATTGCATTTTCAATCAACGTAAACGTACTGTACAAGAATATCAATTAATTGTTGAGATTAATTATATCCCATAATATCCAATACAAATAATGATATGGTTTTACGTAATTATTTCAATCTAGTACTAGTCATTTGTGTACACAAAGATATATGGTTTTAAGTAATTAATGATAATCCTTAGTAAACTGTTGAGATTTTTCTGTATATAAGGTGTGTGCTAGACGCCCACTCTTATTTATAGACTGGGCGATAATCATGTGACCATATTCTTGGCCAATCACTGGCAGTACTCTGCTGCTGATATTGTTATTTATACCGGCTGTTCTGGTCATACCTACTCATAACCACTTGAACCTTCGTGGACGACGGAACATAGGATTATATCACTGGACCTTTGACACTACGTAGGATTCCATAACTTGGGACATTCACTTACCAAAGGATTCTATAGCTCAGGACTTACTGACTTTAAGTCCTTTTCAACTGGCCAAGGATGGCTGTCAGAAACTTAACAGGTTATGGGCCCAGCACGCTTCCACACTTCTATTATAGCTTCAATATAAATAATTTACAGTTATATGGCTTCAAGTCTTTCTATCTAAAAGGAATAATTTTGAAACAGATCTATTTGATTCATAGATAGAATCATGACAGTTACTAACACCGAGTAATGGGAAATAGACAAGATGACGAGTTCAAATCCTGAACGAGGCTAGTTGCATTTTACATAGAGCTAATACACTTGGGAAATGTATTCACCTAACTATTCTCCCTCCATCTATGGGTAAATAGTTGGGCAGACTGGGTTATTGAAATATTCCTCAGATCTCCAGAACTTGGGCTTTACCATCAGATACAGTTCAGTGTCCAATCCAGAACAATTTTCTTTGTGTGTGTGTGGGGGGGGGGGAGAAGAGAGTTTTACCATTCTGCTGGGAATACAGTTAGCATGTTCTAAGCCTTACATACACGGCGTTCTGTATATGTGTATTTACGTGCCAAAAATAAAAAAAATACCGATTCGAGTGAATATATTACTCATCGCAGCGTCTGCGTATTTCTCCCGACAAATAATTACACATACTTGAAATAGATTAAATTAAAACTAAGAATATCTTGCCCTCTCATCCATATCATTGTCGCCGTTGTCTCTCCTCCTGCTCATCCACCCGGGCTTCACTCCAAGGAGGTCGGACAGCACTTGAGCTAAATTAAAATGAGAGCCGCGCAAACTAGATGGGCCGCCATTTTGACACTCATCACTTTGAATCCAACATCTTGCGCCTAGTGTACTGGCGCTAATGTCAAAACTGGGAAAAGGAAACGAACCCACGGGAAGAGGCAAAGATTATTAATATCCTTCCACCCCTGGCATCCTCGGGTGCCCCCCACACCCCAACACCGAACACGCTTACTGTCTAGAATGTCTTGAAAAGATAAACTGTTGTCGTTTATTTATTGTTTTTAGACGTTTATAAATATCCGGACAGGAAACGACTTCTTCACATTAAATTAACCCGTTTAAAACCAACAAAAATGAAATAAAACATTAACCCTCCCCCTAAAAAAAACCCTGACAACACATACATTTTAATAAAATTTCTGTTCGTTACTCCCTTTTCCAATACTTTGCCTCACATTTTGTCGAATGTTTCCTTATCTATTATTTTCTTCATATATATATATATATATATATATATATATATATATATATATATATATATATATATCAGCCCCTCTGCACGATCAGGATGTGACACAAGGTCAATTTCTTAAGCGGAGTTCAGCAGGTCTGAATTCAGAGTTTTCCTTCTCCTAGAGCGGTTGCCTAACCAATGTTAAAGAGCCCAGTCTGCCCTACTATTTATCCATAGCTGGAGTGAGAGTAGGATTCATACCTTTTCCAAGGGTATTAGCGCTAAGTGAAATGCAATTACCACCCCCAGGATTTGAACACGAGTCCATTTCCCATGGCTTTAACCATTACACCAAGCGGTTCCTATATATATATATATATATATATATATATATATATATATATATATATATATAGTATGGAAGTATGGAAGTCCACGTATGTCCCGTATGAGAGAGTTTTTAAAAAAAAATTAACCCAGTTGAAATAATTTTTTTGCAAAAATACATTTCTATTATTTGATATATTTTGGCAAAAATATATTTTCATATATTTATATTGCAGGGAAATTGACGTATGTGAGAACAATATACATATGTATAATATATACGAAAATGATGACGTAATTTTTGAACACTCCTGTGTACTTCATCAGCGTAAAGTACGCTTACTGCGTTTGCCTTATATATATATATATATATATATATATATATATATATATATATATAATATTATACATGACGTGAGTAAACATTTTAAAGGTTGATTTTTGCTTTTACATTTAATCTTAAACCTTTATTATTTCAAATTATTGAAATATCCAGAAAAAATAAGGCGTTTCTGTTTTTATATTACGTATTTACCCAACCCCTTCGCAAAAGCAGGACGCCACACATGGTCAACTTTTAAGTGGACTTTAAGTGGTTTAAATTCAGAATTTTGATTCTTCTAGATTAAACATTAACCACAGTTTTTCGGTTAAACCGCATATCTCTAGCGGTAAAGTTAACCGAATCTGTGAAAAGTTTTGATAAACGAGCCAGGCTTGTCCCATTTACCCAAACCTTTCTCGTTCCCAATGATGACTGCATCGAAAAAAATAAAATGTTCGCCTTCTGGTTATCATTATCTGGACTAAAACATTTCGGTTTGATTTTGTTATAACTTTGGCGTAAATAAATGTTAGTTTTTATTCTTGTTGTATTTTATTCCGACCGTATGAAAAAGTGCAAATTTATCGGTTTTTACATAAAAATTAGATTAACATTTACATTCCATTATCCAGAATTTGCAGAAAATAATGATTATTTTCGATGTTTTTTACAACGTTATTAATTAACAAATAACAGATACTATCCACCAACAAAATTTGTGTTATAAGCAAGCAATTACGATAATGCAGTAACTCAACTTTTATGCTAAAATCAATCATCAGTCCCTAATGATTGTTTTTCGATGGGAAATTCAAGTTACTATACTTTTTAAGTGATTACTTTATATATATAATATATATATATATATATATATATATATTATATATATATATATATATATGTGTGTGTGTGTGTGTGTGTGTGAAAATGGAAATTGAAAATGAATCCGACAATACGAGGAAGAATGAATAAAGAAAAGAAAGAATAGAATGGACAATAAAAGAAGAATTTAATCAATATCACTTACACATGTGTTTCGGTCAGTTCATCTGTGTGAAAATATTTCGCACACAGAGAAGATAAAATTTCACTCTGATGAAGGTCGAATCTTCTCTGTGTGCGAAATATTTTCACACAGATGAACTGACCGAAACACATGTGTAAGTGATATTGATTAAATTCTTGTGTGTGTGTGTGTGTAAAATAAAGAAGATGGGTTACCGGGAAATAGAATATGGAGTTAATTGCAACATCAACGGTCGAGACAAATATTAACCGAACAAGTCAGGGTTTTAAAGAATATGAAGTGCTCAATACGTTAATAGAGCAGATTTAGTAGAAAGGTATATATATATATAGATAACCTACTTAAGTTTCCCCAAAAAAGAATCATCGGGGTTAATTGCAATACATTAATCAAGAAATTGATTTTATTAAAGACAATTGCGGAAGTGAATGATGCGATTATGATTGTATTATTCACTTCTAAAATTGTCTTTAACTAATCAATTTCTTGAATAAATTATTGTAATTAAACCTGATGATTTTTTCGGGGGAAACTTAAGTTGGTTATCTATAAATACCTTTCTCCTATATATATATGTCCTGAGTAAAAAAAATGGGTGATGAAATAATTAAAAGTGGTTTATTATGGTTATGTTGCAGACTCACTGGATTCCTTTTTAAATGCACGTAAAATACAATTCTAAGAATAATGTACTTTTTTCTTTTTACGTGCATTTATATTTCACATGCTATTTCATAAAGAACGCAATGCTAAGAATGAAAAAAATTAGAATTTACAAACACATACATTTTATGCTACAATATTTTACAATGTGCTCAGCGACAACAGTATTTAGCAGTTGAAATGATTGCACCACATACTAAAGTTATTAACTAAAAGTTTAAAGTTTAGATTTTATTGTAAACATGCTAGGAGTTAATTTAGTGTGACCTCATTGGTCGATAATAAATTTCAATGTTGCCATTAAGAACGGTGAGGTTCTCAACTGACGCAAACTAGCACAAAAGAAATACAAGAACAAGCACAACTGGGAGAGAAAGGTGATCCACGGGGAATTGTGCAACGAACTGAAATGATATATGCACAAGCCAAAAGCTGTCATCAAAAAATAAAATTCTCAATAATTTTTGGATACAAACAAATCCCTCAAGCCAGGCCAGGACAACAGACATAGTTTTAATTAACAAAAAATAAAAAATAGTGTATCTAGCTGTCTTCGCGGACCACAAAATGAAATCAAAAGGAGGCGAAAAGCTGGGAAAATGCCCTGACCTTTTCAGAAAAAAACTGTGGACTATGAAAATGACAGATGCCAATCGAAGGTGGGTCCCTAGGAACAGTCGTTAAGAACCGGGAAAAGAGACTTGATGAACTGGAGATAAGGGAAAAAAATTAAGACCATCCAGACAAAGGCACTACAAAATTCGGTTAGGATAAAAAAGAAAAATCATGGAAACCCGAGGAAACTTGCTATCACCCAGACTCCAATAAAAGACTACCAACTAACACGTAAAACAAAATTCTTAAAGTGTGATATAATAATAATAATAATAATAATAATAATAATAATAATAACTGTAAATGCAAGAAAATTATCTCCCCTGCTTTGCCCGGCTATCCTACTGCATGGGTACAAAACACCGTTTGACACCGGTAAAAAGTCAGATGTGCGCGTTGTGCTGGTTTTCAATTCTTATTAACAGGCAGGAACTGGAGAAGACAAGAAGGTAAGTGCGAGCACGGAGCTTTTCCTCCTTTTTCGATTTTATTAGTTGTGTATTAGAGAAACTACATAGCCCTTTGTATTCTATTGTAGTTTCACGTTGAAGACTAGTTGCGAAACAGGAGGATAAGTGACAACTCCCGTATTTACCTAAATAAAAGTGTCTTCACCAGTCGACTCTGTCATTACTCATTCCTCGCCTGGGTGTTGCCGTCACAATAATAATAATAATAATAATAATATGGATACTTAAAGCAACAAACTGGAGATTGCACATGAGAAGACCTGGACATGGCTAAGAAAGGGAAACCTTAAGAGAGAAACTGAATTTCAAGACAATGCCATGAGAACAAATTGTATAAAGACAAAAATAGATAAGACGCAACAGAATAGCAAGTGTACGTCATGTGGAGACGGAGACGAAACGGTTAATAAAATATCAAGCGAATGCAGTAAACTAGCACAAAAGAAGAACAAGACAAGGCACGATTGAGTGGGAAAGATGATCCAATGAGAATTGTGCAAGAAATCACATTTTGACCACACAATCAAATGGTACATGCACAAACCAGAATCTGTCCAAGAGAACGAGACTCATAAAATTCTCTGTAATTTTGAAATACAAACGGGTAACCTAATTCCAATCAGAAGAACAGACCCAGTGCTCATTGTAGATTTTGCCGTACCGGCGGACCATAGAATAAAAACGAAAGGAAACAAAAATAGACAAATACTTAAACCTTGCCAGAAAACAGTGGAGCATGAGTGTGGCAGTAATACCAATTTTTATTAGTTCCCTTGAAACAGTCCTCAAAGCTTTGGAAAAAAGACTGGAGGAATTGGAAACCAGAGGAAGAATCGTGACCATACATAAAAAAGAATTGTAAAGATCGGCTCGAATACTCAGAAGAGGTCTGGAGACCCGAAGAGACTTATTGCCACTGAGACTCAAGCAAAAACTCACAATGTGTGATGCGGTAATAGAGATGAGACTGTAAACCATATACTCTGCGAATGTAGCAAACTAGCACAACGAGAATACAAAACTAGACACGACTGGGTTGGGAAGGTGATCCACTGGGAATTATGCAAAAAATTTAATTTTGACCATACAACAAAATTGTATATGCATAAACCAGAATCTATTCTTGAGAACGAAACGCATAAAATTCTCTGGGACTTTGAAATAAAAACGGATCACCTTATCCCAGCAAGAGGACCAGACCTAGTGTTGATAAACAAAAAGAAAGAACTTGTCAACTGGTGGATTTTGCAGTGCCAGCAGATCACAGGGTGAGCTGAAGGAAATGAAAAAAATGGACAAATATCTGGACCTTGCCAGAGAACTGAAAAAGTTATATGAATATGAAAGTGATACCAATTGTAGTTGGTGCACTTGGAACAGTCCCAAAAGGATTGGAAAAGGGTCTGGAAAGTTTGGGAACCAGAGGAAGAATTGAAACCATTCAGAACACTGCACAGCTGCAATCTGCCAGAATACTCAGAAGAGCCATGGAAACATGAGGAGACTTGCTGTCACTCAGACTCCAGTGAAAGACCATCAGCTAATGCTGATGTGAAAACTCTTAAGGAGTAAATAGTAATAAAGAAAAACAGACAAAAGGTATCGGCTTATAATTTAGTGGGAAAATAGTTGGTTTATAAGAACTTTGGCCAACTTAAGTTGCCCTGGCAGTAGCGGCAAAATTCTATTCGACCTTGAGAGGGTCCAGTGTGATGTGATGTGATGAAGAAGAATTTGAAGAAATACAAGACGGAATTCGTGAATCTTAGCGAAGCGTAATTGAAGGAAAAAGAATGATGATTTCCCAAATGGAAAATCAGTTGATGTTCAGCCAAGTCGGCTTTACAAGCCAAACAGAAGGGAAGAAACTTTCATGTCATTTATTTCAAGAGGTTATCATCCTGAGAATTCGCAAGAAAAGTTATTCTAACTTTCCTACGTTCAATTTTCTTCAAAGTCATCTTCTAATTACATTAGCGCTTATAGATCACGTACAAAAGAGGATATCATTATCAGTTTGAACATGATTGTCGATAATTGCGCAAAATATAATAGATTTGAAGTAATATAATATAATCTACAAACAATTATAACAGTGAATGAGAACAATGTACTCCAATGGATTGAATAAAGAAAATACAAGGGTGAGTCAAAAGTTTTGCCATATTTTGGTTGCATGAGGCATAATTAGGCATCTCTAAATGCTCTTGTCAGGGTCGTAAATTTGACGCACTACACGGTACTGTTAGATGCTGAGCTCGCCTGATACTCTTCGAGTGCTACTAGCCGGATTTGCCTCTATGTATTGAGCACACTTCTATATTTTTTATCGCGACACATTCGTTTTCTTTTCCCCCGTCTATCTGTATTGTTCAATATGTTTTCAGACAATCTAAATTATTTGCTTTTTACTTTTTGTGCGTCTTTACTTATATATATATATATATATATATATATATATATATATATATATATATATATATATATTATGGACTCTCCCGTCGATTTTAGACGTATGACGGTTCACACACACAATGAACACCCACACAGTAATTTGTTTATAGTGGTGAAAGCTTGTGTTGGACCATCCACACTTTTTGGCACAGTCGATAGGAAAGAATTGGTGCATCAAGTGTTGCCACAAACCCAATCAACGACCGACCTCAGGAATTTTGAATTCAGAGTTATCCCTCCCCTAGACTGGTTACCTACCCAAGGCTAAAGGGCCCAGTCTGCCCTACTATTTAACCCATAGCTGGAGGGAATTTAGAATTCAGAGTTATCCCTCTCCTAGACTGGTTACCTACCCAAGGCTGAAGAGCCCAGTCTGCCCTACTATTTAACCAATAGCTGGAGGGAGAATATATGGATTCATACATTTCCCAAGGGTATTAGCACTATGTGAAATGCCAACAGCTTCGTATATATATATATATATATATATCTTCCCGATCCTCACACCACTTTATATAATTTCTTTCAGTTCCGCCTCCTATTTACTCCCACTACTACTTGTTCGTTCAACCACATTTCTGTGTTTAAATAGAACTCGGAACAAACACTCAATTACCACCACCCCTGAAAGATGGCGCTTTCGTAGTGCCGAAAGTACTTGGGAAGAAAATGTTGGTGCATTCATTAACCAATTCTATCCTGATATTAAAAAATTGTCCCGGAAACTTGAATGGTTTGAGAAAAAACTTGTCAGACAGGAGATGTCTGTCCTATTGGGTAGTGTCTGCATTAAAGAAAAAATGCAACCAATATATATATATATATGAAAGAAGTGTTGTTATGGGTCCAACGGGAGAAAATTAAATATTTTATAAAAAAGAAGGTCCGCAAAATGAATTATGTTTTTAGA
The DNA here is from genome assembly GCA_023376005.1 of Doryteuthis pealeii. Classification (NCBI taxonomy): domain Eukaryota; kingdom Metazoa; phylum Mollusca; class Cephalopoda; order Myopsida; family Loliginidae; genus Doryteuthis; species Doryteuthis pealeii. The sequence continues at coordinate 40,547,849 of CM042147.1, read as the reverse complement.
AAATGTTTTAATTCTTATCTTACATTATATATATCTTATCTTACATTATATATATATATATATATATATATATATAAGAGAGTTTTATAATTTGCTTGAAGCATTGTGTATATATTGGTTTGGAGGTTGATTTTGAAGGCTATCACAATGCAGGTGTAAAGAAAAGATAATAAGGTAACAATGGTGTTGTTTGTTAACCTGTAATTTATTCTTGATATTTTGAGATAAAATCTCTTTTTCAGAAAATCACTGGAACTGAAATCGTTGTCGTCTTGTTATGACATTTCTAGTTAAATGAAAAAAAAATCTTTTGAAAATCTGTAAGATTTTTTTATTTAACTAGAAATGTCATAACAAGACGACATCGAAATGTATTAATGGCATTTTAGTTTATTTTAATGGGAAAATTGATTTGATATGTGAAGAAATTGAGTCAAACCTGGTTTGAAATTCAAGACGATGTTAGAATGTAAAGTAATATTACATTATCCTAGAATTATTTTCAAATGGAAAAAGAAAAACCCTTAGCGTTCTATAATCGTTGATATATATATGGGAGGGTAAGTGAAAAAAAATTTTTTTTCGACACTTATTATTTTGATTAGTGATTAATAGTATCAAACACATACTTAAAATGAACATGTATTAGTCATATATTTCTAATCTTCATCATATTTGTTTTACCCTGATGAAACACATGCCTAATACATATACTAAGAACAACAGATTACTTTCTCATGTCTGTATGTTTTCAATGTAAAAAGGGGGACTGCCTTTTTCTTTTATATTGATATACTTGAGATATGACAGATTTATCTCCATGTAAGTAAAATCTCTACTAATTCCAGAAATAAGACCTAAAGAGTATATAACACAAATTTTCACTTCACAATTCATTTCTGTACCAATATATATATATATATATATATATATATATATATATATATATATATATAGTGGGGGGATATGGAGTCAACGGCGCCTGGTTACTAATATTTTCTCGCCTGTGCAATATTCAGACGTGTGAAGATCACATAGGTGAGAAACTGTCAGTAACCAGGCGCCGTTTACTCCATGTCCCCGCTACTTTAACTTAGATAAAAATGCTCTATCACTGATATTGAGCACTTTTTACTTATAATTAGAGCATCATACATATATATATATATATATATATATATATATATATATATATATATATATATATATATGTGTATGTTATATAATTTAGAGCATCATACATATATATATATATATATGTATGTATATATATATATAATATATATATATATATATATATATATAAATCCAAAATGAGGAAGTTCGAATAAATTAGTCTACTCAAAAGATAAGTGACATTGATTGAATCAGGAAGCCCTTTGTGTTACTGGAAATGAGTCACACTTTCGTGGAACTCAATCTCTAGCAATATAGGTGGCACGATTAATCCGAAAAGCTTACACCTATCTCAGGTAGACCCAAATCATTACTGGACTCAGAGCTGATATTATTAGTCTACGTGTTTTGCAAAAAGTGTCGGAAGTTACCAACTTCAACGTATGTACAGACGTTGACTAGCGGGATACTTTAGATATTTTAATGTTAGGTTTATATATTCAGTCTGAGACAAGGAATTCATAATTCAAGTATTTCTGTTTGAATTTCTTTTAAGAATTTTTACGTCCATGTTGAATCTCGCTGCATTCTAGTCGGCATCTGTAAGCAATTTCAATTTAATATGAATGGCGCTCTACACGTTTTATTATGCGAATGAAGATAATTTCCATTTGAATTCCTTAGACGAGGAATTATCATTTTTATACGAAAGAAGTACCAAAAATACCAAACATCAAGTGTGACGCACGAACTGAACGTAGTTGCACATCACTCTGTTAGATGTAATGAATTGATACCAGGATGAGCCAAAAATATTTTGGTAACGTGAGGCACAATTTAGCAGCTTTAGCCGAAGTCGTGCAGTTGACGAATCATTCTGGACTGTAAGATGCCGAGTTCGTCCGATACTCTCCGAATGCTGCTCACCAGATTTTGCTACCATGTGTTATATACTGGACCCGTCAAGGAACACGAACACTTATATTTATAAAAATATAAGCCTATATCTTTATTTCCTCGGTTGTTTGCAGACTGAGAGTCGTTAGCAGAGGTTACACATATATGGAGCCTTCGGGGGTTCTCTGCAAGCGATCTCAAACCTGATCTCCGTCTGCTAAATTGATTTCCAGGATTTAAAAAAAAATTATAGTCCAACTCACGGTGACGCCTCTTTGATCGTGACACCTACGCAGTTTTTCTGTAGACACACCTCTTCGCCCACGCAGCCTGTTTTCATTGGCTATGGGCTACAGATTTTCTGCGCCTACACAGTGTCAAATTTACACCTTCATCTTTAGGTGCCAAAGGTCAGTTCAATGCCATATCTTGTTTTTGTTTCCAGGCCTGCACTTGACATCCACGCACTTTCTGTGTGCAACCCAGTCTCCAGGTGCAAACCGATTGGCCAGGCAATATATTACATTTAGTTTGGAGAGCGGCTTCAGAAACCTTGGTGTTAGATCTACCTGACCTTTTCTGATAGTCAAGGTTCTTACAACCCGAAATGTCTGGAATTATCTGGTTATTATGCTGTGTTCAACTGTGCCTTTCGCATCACCATTTATTTTGGAGGGTTTTCATTGTTTCCGCGGTGTTATGGCCCAGTTCGAACTTTTAAAGCATAAGTTCTCGAATTAGACGACGTTATATGTTCATGTGCGCACCAACTACCAGCATACTACCAATCACAACGTGTAGCCTTCACGGCTTGAACCGCTTCTGTCACGTGATATACGCGCCGCAAACAAGCACTTACCAAAATATTGCAAAACATTTTACTCATCCTTATATCAATTATCTAATATTGTGTAACAAACAGGAGAAATAATGACAGGTCTGTTTAAACTCCTACTTTAAAAAATTAAAAAATATTCTTGTGTTTTAGATAATGAAAATATTATACGAAACAATATTCAGCGTCTTGAAAGGAATTCGGCAAAAGGATTCCGAGTTGCCTAATAGTGCCTAACATTACCAAAATATAGCAAAATTTTAATTCACACTAATATATTATATATATATATATATATATATATATATATATATATAATATGTGTGTGTGTGTGTGTGTGTGTCGTAAGATATATATATATATATATATTGGCAGCATTTTTTTCTTTTAAACATGCTTTGTTAAACTGTACTGATGATTCTTGTCAATTATTCGTGTTCAAACAAATTTTGTTGAATACAACTGAACCGAAATTGTTTTGAAGTTTTTTCTTTCTTTTTAATCTAATAACTTTCTTCATATTATCATGTCAAAAAGATTTTATAAATATCCGAAAGTCTTATCATTCTCGCGAAAGATAACTCTTTTGAATTCCGTTTTATTCAACAAAATTTGTTTCAATGAAAAGATATTGTCCAAATCCAACTTAATATATATATATATATATATATATATATTATATATATTATATGCATGTATGTATGTATATATATATACATATATATATGTGTATATATATACATATATTATATGTGTGTATATATACGTATATATATATGTGTGTATATATACATGTTATATATATATATACACATATTTATATATATATGTATAGACACACACACACACACACACACATATATATATATACACATATGTGTATACACACAGAGACACACTAACACACACACACATACACACACATACACACACACACACACACACACACACACACACATATATATATATATATATGCATGAGTGTGCCTGTTCACGTATGTACATTTGCGTGTAACTATTTTTGTAATTTACAGATTTTAGATATTTCTTTTAATGCATCCAATGAATATGAATTAAATAAGAATAATTAATGTCCAATTGATAAATTAACAGTGGAATTTGTACGGCTTTTTTTGCAAGCGAACGATAAATACTCTAATCCATTTTTATAAAATCTCCTTTGCATCGAAATGAATTTTAAGAGTTTCCTGTTCTCCATTAATAGTGCTTCTTACCTGAAAGCCGAACTGTTGCAGATATAATCTTCACCACTAAATCGTCGTCGTAGTCAAGGTACCGAGCCTCCGGGTCGCACGTGGACAAACAAAACTTTTCCCAATCGATGTCGACTTCATTTCTGAAAAGACAAAGTAGACAAAAATTGCCCAATTTAATATCCCGCTTGTGCTCAAAATATATATATATATATATATATATAATATATATATATATATATATATATATATATTCTTTCTTTCCCTTCTTTCTTTCTACTTTTTGGATTTCTTTTTTCTTTCTCTCTTTCTTTCTACTTATTTAGATTCTTTTCTTTCTTTCTTTCTTTCTTTCTTTCTTTCTTCTTTCTACTTATTTGGATTTCTTTCTTCTTTCTTTCTACTTTTTTTGATTTTTCTGTTTTCTTTCTTTCTTCTACTTATTTGGATTTTTCTTTCTTTCTTTCTTTCTTTCTTTCTACTTTTTTGATTCTTTCTGTTTTTTCTTTCTTTCTTCTTTCTTTCTTTCTTTCTACTTTTTGGATTTCTTTTCTTTCTTTTCTACTTTTTGGGATTTCTTTCTTTCTTTTTTTTTTTTTTTCTTTCTTTCTTTCTTTCTTCTTTCTTCTTTTCTTTTTACTTTTAATTTAATCTAAATCTTTTCTTTTTTTTACTTTTTTTTTTTTCAAAATTCATTTTATTCTTATTCTTTAAAGGGCTTCTCTTAACGCGAAATTTCGCTTTAGCTCTCTGTAATATACAATGGTTCCTTATTCATAAATACCAAATTCAATTACGACATTGTTTTCGTTCTGATTTAATATTGACAAAAATATTTTTTAAAACTGCAAGCACGGCTACACAAAATCAGACGTTGTAAATATTGAATTAGAATTTTGAAATTACTTGATGACGCGAGGGTATTAAAATGAAAAATGAAGCAGAACGTAGGTAAAAATTTATATTTACCATAATCTTTAAAAAAAGTAATTGAATAGTAAATAAAATAGAAATATTCCCCTACAAGAAAAAATTGGTTAACTAATAAGAAAATACAATTTTGTATTGATCAATATTTATTGTTCGATGTCGTACGTCTACGTGAAAATGTGTGGCACATACAACTTTTTATTTTTCTGTTCTGTATTGCGTATATAATTATTTATTCATTAAATGTGACTATTTTAGCATCTGAATAACTATATTATTATAATATACTGTCTGTCTGTCTATCTATCTATCTATCTATCTATCTATCAAGCTCAGTCAATGTCTTAGTATCCTGCATATGATGTTAAACTGCATCTAGCGGTGAAGTTCCTATTCTAGAGTTCTGGAGAATGTGGAGTACCCATTTCATCACCGTTATTCCAATGTTTATTCTGTACCGACATGGTAATACTGGTTAGGGTCCCATATATAGATCAAATAGATTTTTAAAATAGATAAAAAATGATTTAAAAAATGAGCTTAAAAGATATTTAATGCCCAACAAGGATGAACAGAACAAAGCGTCTTCTGCATGGGATAGCCCCGCAGGGTTGACATGCCGCAGAAGCCAACCAGCCAAACATACTTGATAAACAAATTCTAAAGAAACTACAGTCTTAAAAATTTTTACCTCCAAAAGATTTGGCATTAATAACCCCAAGGGTTGATATGCCATAAAATCAAACAACCAGTCACCCCACCGCACAAGTAGGATCGACACAGTAGGCGAGTCCAAATTCCAGTCGCGCTATTGTGTCATTCTTGGACTAATTTCGTTAAGATTAGCGAAGACATGAAGACTCTTGGTAAAACCAACATTATATATTATATAATATATATATATATATATAATATATTATGTGCGTGTGAATGACTCTCTCTCTCTATTTATCTCTCTCTCTCTCTCTCTCTTCTCTCTATAATATATATATATATATATATATATATATATATATATAAGGTGTAGGATAAAAGTATCGAGAATGAAGCTGCATTTACCGAGATAGAAATGAACAATGAATGGAACGTTATTTTTTTTCAGAATAACAAGGTGTGTCAAAAAGTACCAAAAATGTCGAAATTTTTTTGCCACCTTGTTATATATATATAATATATATATATATATATATGTGTGTGTGTGTGTGTGTGTGTGTTGTGTTGTGTGAATGACTCTCTCTCTCTCTCTCTCTGTATATATATATATATATATTTATTATATATATATATATATATATATATATATATATATAAGGTGTAGGATAAAAATATCGAGAATGAAGCTGCATTTACCGAGATAGAAATGAATAATGAATGGAACGTTAAGTTTTTCAGAATACAAGGTGTGTCAAAAAGTACAAAGAATGTCCGAAATTTTTTTGAACAAAGTACAAAAAAATTTCGACATCTTTTTTTACACACATTGTATATGTATATATATTATATATATAAATATTTATATATCATATATGGTTAATGACTTATCGAAGCATTTTAATTCTTCGAAGCCCCCTTCCTATTTATTTCCATTCATTGTTTTGTGTTTCTTACATTGCATTCACTATTTTACGCAGTAATAATCCATTGTTTATCTCAACTTTTTATTTTTATTTGTTTAAAAAAAATTTTGTACTTCATTCTATAAGTCGTTCTCAATTTTTTTACGTGGGCTGGCGTTTTCAAAGCAAAATTATGTTTACAAAATTTCGCGCAGAATATAAGACCATCTGCCGAGCTGCATTCCAAGGTAGCCTAACTTGAAAGTCTTTTAAATTGGTAGAAATTAAGTAAATCAGATTTGCTCGCAAGCGATCCTATTAAGAAAATACCATTTTTATTTTTTATTTTATTTATTTCAAGAGAAATCTATAATACAATTATTCATTATCGCCTTGGCTTCTGTGCTGTCAATAGAGAAGCACTCTTTAATGATTCATTTGCTTAAGTGAGAATGTGGGTGCTCATTTAAAAGCTGTAAATATTGATATAATTAATTCAGATCTGTATTACCACCGTTTTGAAAATTGCTGCTTCTTTCTTCTCTTTTTTTAGTCTCTTTGTTGTTTTTGCTTCGAATGATAAAAGTATGCCAATAATATTATCATCTTGATAAATGACGTACGCGCGATAAATATATTTGAACAAAATCGATTCAATCACCACAGGCAATCATTCATAGTAACATCGTACTAAAAGAAGCTGTAAATTAATATATATAATATATATATATATATATATATATATATTTATATATATATATTACAATTATATATATATATTTATTTTTCAACAACAATTCCGATATTACGGTCCAAACATCTATCAATGAATTTCTCCGATGAGAATTGAATCGAAAAAAGAATATTCACTTAGACTAAAATCTAATTATAAGGGTTCCCTAATTTTCTTTTAAGAATTTTCCTCTTCATGATGTATAACGTTTTACGTAGTCTCATTAAATTTTTGTACTCCTAAGAAACTCTATATATATATTATTATATTTATTATATCTATATATATATATATATATATGTGTTAAGAAGAGAT
>CM042147.1:40469057-40539057 GCA_023376005.1 Doryteuthis pealeii | reverse complement strand
TGAACGATAGGTTGTACAAAAGAAATGTCTGCCTATGAGAACGACCACTATTCCTAACTTTCTGCAGGCCTATTATAAGAATCTAATTTTGGTGGGCGCTAATTGAATTTATATTCAGGGGGTGAAATTGGAATAATTGCAAATTAAATCTAAGGCAAACATTTAATTTATGTAACGTAATACTAGTATTTTGTACGTAAACTCCAACGACATTTGAAAAGAAACCGGCGGTAAAAAGAGAATTTAAAACAAACAGACAAAAAAAAAAAAAATAAATAAAAATAAAAATAAAATAAAATAAATAAACAATAACAAAAAAAAAACACTAACTAAAAACTCTCCTCTTACCGTCCCAAATATACAATACAAGCACATATGATCAAACTGTCAAGATTGGTTTGGTTTCTTTGTTTAAATTGCATATACCTTCGTGGGTTATTTAATGCCAAAGTCATTTTTGTAGACGAAAAGTAATGATACTTAATCCATATCCTGGTGATAAAGGGGTTCATACCTTTCCCAAGAGGTATTAATCTGAAAGTGAACCTATAGCGCGACTGGGGTTCGAACTCACTTACTACGATATCATAGTCCTGTACTTTAGTCACTATGCCATGGGGTTCTCCCCTGTTAAGAATAACAATATCAGTAACAGACTTTTCCTGCAACTCAGCAGGGCTTAGAATTTGCTGATTGCATCCCCTGCAGTAGGATAAAACCCCTAGTAGGATACTAAACAGCGTCTGGTGGTGATTTGGGGAAAGGGAGTACCCATGCATTGCAATTACTCCTTTAGAGGGTCTTCGGTTCCTGTGTCTGTAAGATATAAATCAATCAGCGTGAATTCCAAGGGACATACCTTCAGGAATCACCTAGCCCCTCGTCAGAAAGGGACAGGTGTGGGTTTAATGCCCGGTTACAGAGGCGCCTCAAAAGAGGACCCCGAAGAGATACACACAATATTTACACTTACCAATGCATGAGCTTCAGTTTGTGCGTGGCTCCCTACAATAATCGGACTTTATGTTCAGCTGACATGGAGGGAGGTCAGAAAATAATTACTCCCCATCTGATCCGGAGTTGCTGTACCTGTTAGGGTCCCATCTCTGAGTCAAATAGATCTGTTTGATATCATTCATATTCGATAGGAATCCCCACAAAAAAAACTTAAGAAATAACGACACAAAAATGTAAATATGAACATACAATGAACGCGATTACCTAACCAATATGTATAAAATAACCCTAGACGGGTTGACATGCCTTTAAAATCAACCAATCTTCCTGCTACTACCTCGGTAGAAATAACACGGTTCATGGCAGCTTTTCATTGAAAAAAAAACCCTGGAATTAGGATATTCGTCCGAATAGTTTATGAAGTAGGGGCAATAATCCATCTTTAGATAGTACGAGAAAGATCGGAGAACGTACCGGTCGAATAAAGGTCATAGGAAATGGAATTAGTGACGCGAGGTCAAATCCTGTAATTCGGAAATAGGACAGGTCAGGTATTATGCCTGGCAACTGGTACCATGTAACCCTGCACAATCTGTTTCATGTTATATCGAGAAAAGAAGGACACGATTAAGTAACGACACTACTCTGAGATATACTATAAATGGTAAACAATCGGTAGGAAAGTCGGACCATATGACCTTTAGGCACACCTTTTTGATCTGGATTCAGAAGGATATGTTTTTCATTTACACCGTCAATATCCGGCTGTTTGTTAGGGGTTAAGGTTTAGGGGTTAGTTTTATAATTAAAAAAAACCCCTCTAAAAATCGTTTGTTAACAAACAACCGGATATTGACGGTGTAAATGAAAAACATATCCTTCTGAATCGAGATCAAAAAGGGGTGTCTAAAGGTCATATGGTCCTGAAAGTCTAACAGGTCATGTTAAATGACCGCACCCACGTTAAACGTAAATTTAAAAGAAAGATTGATAGCCAAATTTCACTTTGTAAAAAAAAAAATAACTAGCGAGACCTGTTGATATACCACAGTACGCTGATTTAATTATTACAACGTTTGATATGTTTACTTAAAAGCTATTGCAATACTTCAATATGTAAATGTAAAAAGTATAATCTTAATTTAACTCTCTCTCACTCTTTTTTCTTTCTTCCCTTCTTTTTATCTTTTCATTGTATTCAATTGAAAGATTAGCGTTATCAATTCCGCGCATTCACCCTCCCTCTCAATCTTTCCCCTACTCTTTTGATTTCTTTCTTATCATATTTTTCAGTGTAGCATATACTTTTTCTTCCCTTTGTTTCTTTATAATAAAAACGGAATGGTCCATTATTTAGCTGAAGTGACGACACGTTTATTTTGGAGGATTTGGACGGTCTCATTTTTAACCAGCCTGTGTTGCAAGATGATAACGGTCGTATTTTGTGAGAACACCAGTATTATTGTATAGATATGAAAAATTGTTACTTTTATAGACTTTACCTTGCACACACACACACAACACACACACACACACACACACACACATATATATATATAATATATATATATATATATATATATATATATATATATATATATATATATTAAATGGAAAATTTTATGAACCCGGATTTCATGTCTTTACGCATTCATCAGAATCTGGTGAAATGCGAAATATCACTAATAATACCGCAAAATACTGGTCTACCACTAACTCACAAAGTGAGCTGGTGATAACTATATACTATTACAATATCACACACACACACACACACACACACACACACATATATATATATATATATATATATATATATATATATATATATATATATATATATAAAATTGAGTATTTTATAATAAATAGATAGCGATATTTAAAATTTCATTAAGTTCAACAGAAGTGTATTCATTTTAAAAGTATCAAATTGAGTTGTGAGCAAAACGAATTTTAAATTCGTAAGTCAGGGTATCCCTGCACACACACACACACACACACACACACACACACACACACACACACACACGCATATATATTATATATAAAATCGAAAATTTTTGTAATGAATAGATTGATGGCTACATTTCAAATTTCATTACTATTAAGAGAAATGTATTCATTTGGAAAATATCAATGCTTCCCTTATTCTCATAAAATCGGACATTGAATGAGGGGACGGATATATTTGTACGTTGTATTTACGTTTAAAAATGTTAGTACAAATGAAGCAGGCTATTCTCGACTACGGCGCTCTGGATAATATCATTACGCTGAGAATTACATTCCTTGAATATCATGGCGAGGTGAGGCATGTGACGTATGCTGAGAACTGCACGTACGCCGAACTAAAGAGCTGCTGCCTTTTTTCTTTTTGAATGAAAGATAGATGTGTTCACTGGGAAAGTAGAGAGAGTTTTCTAAATAGATGTTTGTTGGGCAAGGATAATTTTGACACTAGGCCACATTCAGTGAGCACCCATGTTCCCCTGGTATATTTTTGGTTTTGTTTTGAGTGACTGTCTGATTGATTTTAACGGCATGTTAATTCGTCTAGGGTTATTTTGTGCATAGAAGTTAGGAATTACATTCATTGTGCATTTATATTTACATTTTTCATGTAGTTTTTTTAGAGATTTTTTTGCATACAATCCTATTTAATACGAATAATGTTTAAACATATCTCTTTTGCCCATAGATAGGACACTAACAGTTACTATCACTCGGGGTCAGTGTCAGTCGGTAGAGCGTTCGGCTAGAAACCACAAGGTTCCTAGTTCGATACCGGTTCCCGCCAACTCAGCGTATGAGTAGCACAGGGATCTGTGCGGTAAAGTAAGGAGCTGATGGTAGGTGTGGCGCTCCACCTCAGATGCTAAAAAACAATCTCCTTGGTCTAGCGCTATTGAAAAGGGGATAGACTCCCTCGCTGACTGGCTGATACCGACTTAGGCCGCCCTGTCGACTTACTTACTTTACTTATATATATATATATATATATGTGTATGTGTGTGCGTGTGTGTGTATGATAATAGTAATTTCTTTGCACACAGTTATATGGTTTTAAGTAACTAAAAATAAAAATGTACACCGCCCTGTCAGTGGAGCATTAGAATGCACCGACTGAACCTCTGCAGAGGGGTAAGACTCTTCCAAATGGAGCCACCTGTTGGCCGTGGGTGGCGACCCATGATGCTTATGGACGGAGTCTTGGTAGATGAGCAGTCCATGACCTGCAACACTCCACTTAAATCCTTACTTAGGCTAGACGGGCGGTCGGAGAGGCCCCCTCCGATCAATCGGCTGCTAACGTCAAGCCCTAGCACCTATATGATTGCCCCTATCCTATTGCTCTTATGGGAAGCCCCAATCCTTTTTATCGTATGGGTGCTAGAAGGTGGGGGCTGAGGGTCTACGTGTCCTGGGAATGACGTTAAACTCTATCTGATAGTGAGGTTCCAGTTTTGGAGGTTTGGGGAATGTGGAGCTCATCTTCATCACCATTGCTCTCTGGTCCACTCTGACCCGGAGTGGTAGTACTATGGGTTAAATAGAAAAATGTATTTATAAAAAAATTGTGTATCCATTAATGATTAATTTATTTCAAAACTTTATCGGCATTAAATGACCGACTGAGGTTGATATGCCGTAAAACAACCAAACAAAATAATCTACATTGTCATTTTCCAATCTAATACAAACATAATAATTTTTAATCATATATATCTATTTACCAACCCCTCCGCACGAGCAGGATGTGACACAAGGTCAATTTCTTAAGCGGAGTTCAACAGGTCAGAATTTAGAGTTTTCCTTCTCCTAGACTGGTTACCTAGCCATTGTTAAATAACCCAATATGCCCTGCTATTTACCCATAGCTGGAGGAGAGTAGGATTCATACCTTTCCAAGGTATTAGCACTAAGTGAAATGCAATTACCACGTCCAGGACTTGAACTCGGGCGACGAGTCCATTTCCCATGACTTTAACCATTACACCACGCGCTTCCTACTTTTTTTAAGCATATATATGTTACCTATAGACTCTAACAAATACTACCACTCCGGGTTTGAATGGACTTGGGAGTATTTGCAATAAAGGGGTACTCCATGATTCCAGATATTCAGAACGAGACCATTACTAACAGATTCAGTTTAGTTTTGGGTGTGTTTTACCACATGTAGGGGATAGAATCTGAGTATTCTAAGCCCAGCCGTTAGGGTGGGGTTTTGTTTTGAGAATAAAGTAACGAAAAAATATTTTTAAAACGCATACCCCCACTCACAATGAACACAGGTATATTGATAGCAACTGAGATGTTTTGAAGAACCAACGAAAAAACCCACGAAAACAAATAAAAAAAGCAAAAAGCAAAAAAACACAACAAAAACAAAGCAAAACAAAATAAACAAAACAAAAACTAAAAAAATGAATAAAAGAGCAATAAACAAAATTTTAGGTTGGGCATGTTTTGCAAACTGTTAAAGAATTACGATACTAATTAGAATAACTGAAAAAAGCAATAATTAACGCGGACGATATATATATATAATTATAATTATATTATATATATTATATATATAGTAATGAAGAAACTCTAAACTTGCTTCATTACAAATATTTATTTCAACCGTATTAATACAGCATCTTCAGGTAATCCACAAGAACATGACTCTTACTGAGAATTTCCCAAAGTAACATCTTCTTTATATCTATCAATTTAGGGGAGGGAGGGTAAAAGAGATGTTACTTTGGGAAATTCTCAGTAAGAGTCATGTTCTTGTGATTACCTGAAGATGCTGTATTAATGCGGTTGAAATAAATTATTGTAATGAAGCAAGTTTTAGAGTTTTTCTTCATTTACTAAATATCTTGCTCTGTCCTTTTACTCACTGGTATTAGGTACATTGAGCTCTCCTTATGGTCTACCTGCATCAGCTTGGTTAAACCACACATGGAAAGACCCTAACTACGGAAAAAACTATATATATATATATATATATATATATATATATATATATATAGTATGAACAAAAAGTAAATAAGATAATCAGGAATATTTTCTGTATGTTATTTATTCTCAACTAGTTTCGACCTTAGGTCATCGTCAGGAGAAAATTTCTTATTTGAAGAAATTGTTTATAGATTTTTTGAAAGGGAGCATTAGAGAAAAACTATAAAAATTGAAGTGTTTTTGAGGGTTTGGCATGCTATTAAAATTCGGGTAGACAAGTGTGTTAGTAGTAGCATGTCCATTTGTTCCGTGAAGAACCTCTATGAGGTGGGTTATTTTTTTAATGCTCTTATATATGTGAGGGAGGGTTCGTGGGAGTTGTGTGTATGACTTATATGTGTATACATATAAATGTAAGTGTGTGTTTACAATATATGTGTTGCGAATGTGAGTGTGTGTATGTATCTCGGTACTGTGCGCGTGACTTCTAGATTTTTTAATTGGGTCAAAAGTGGCTTGTTTGTGCGTGGTGTCAGTGTTTGTTTATTTAGGTGACATCGGCCACCTCATAGGTGTAGACAGTTTTATTGCTCTTGTTAAAATGGGTCTGTTTTCTGATTAAAGCCAAACGTATATATTATATATATATATATATATATATATAATAATATATTAATATAAATATGTATATATATATATATATAATATGTTATAGGTACTAATCACTAAAAGGCATTGGTTTCAAAGCAGCATATTAGTCAATTATCCTCTAGACAAAGATTTGTCTTGAGGCTAAGCGGCTAATATAGAAGTATCCATTTTAATGGTACTATCCATGAAGTGGTGATCGACGTGACTCACACGCACGATTGTATGTAGCTACAAACAAGCCCAGATTACCATAATATAATATATATATATATATATATATATATATTCACACACAGATACACACACACATATATACATATATATAAACACTCACTCTCACACACAAATACACACACACACAAAGGACACCTCATGTGGTGTAATGATTAGCAAGCTAGATTCACATACTATTGTTAATGAGTTCGATACTCATTGGGTTCCCCAATACATCTGGCCTTGTGCCACATCTAAGCTAAGCTTAGTAGATAACTATAGGGCACCCCATGTGGTGTAATGGTTAGCAAACTAGATTTTCAGACCATTGTTAGTGAGTTCGATTCTCACTGGGTGCACCATACTTCTGATTTTATGCCGCATCTAAGGTATGCTTAGTAAATAACTATGTGGCACCTCACGTGCTATGCTTAGTAAATAACCACACACGCTCTGGTATGTAAATTATTAAGATCATATACTATGTAAACATTTATTTCTTAATGATACATTACACACATCACAAAATTTTAAACACTTTTCGGGGTCAGAGATCCTTCGAGGTCGGGTGTACGCGCCCGCCCCGGGTTAAAAACACGAGCGTCGATCCCAGGGGGCCATCCCCCCAGGCAACACCTGCCCCCTCGATTTAAAGGGGCAGGGCTGGGTTTATTGCCCAGTGCCTGAGACCCCCCCTGAGGGGGAATGCCGAGGGGATATACGCAATTTTTAAACACGCCAACAATGAGCCGCGGCTTGTAGGTGGTCCCACGTTAATAGGGCCTTGTGCCTGACCTTGTAGAAGTGGGGTATGAGGCAAATACCCACTCTGCAGGGCCTGTGTTTGTTAATGTAAATTAACAACGTTGATCCCAGGGGGCTAACCCCCCAGGCAATACCTGCTCCCTTGATTTAAAGGGACAGGGCTGGGTTTATTGCCCAGCGCATGAGGCGCCCTCTTGAGGGGGAATGCCGAAAGGATCGACGCAATTTTTGTTCTTTCCCACCCATGAACTTCGGCTTGTGGGTGGGCCCACGTTAAAACGAGGCCTTGTGCCCAGCCCATACAAGTGGGGTATGAGGCAAATACCCACTCTGCGGGGCCTGTGTTTGTTAATGTAAATTAACAGCGTTGATTCCAGGGGGCTAACCCCCCAGGCAATACCTGCCCACTTGATTTAAAGGGGCAGGGCTGGGTTTATTGCCCAGCGCCTGAAGCGCCCCCTCGATGGGGAATGCCGACGGGATTGACGCATTTTTTGTGTCTACGAAGCTCATGGGTGGGCCCACATAAAAATGCCCTTGTGTCACGCCCTCATAAGTGGGATGGGAGGAAAATACGTTAATAATATGGTCTGTTTTGAGGCAAATCAATCCCAGATAAACCTTAATAGAGACATTGTTAATAAATAACATGCTAATTAAGATTAAATAGTGATTATTTAATAACCATTGAGAATATAACGTAAATAACTAAGGGAAATATAACGTTGGTGGTAGACAGGCAATCTCCATTATAATAAGATATATTAAATCGGGGAAGTTGCATGTGAGGCTTGTTGACATAGCTAATATCAATATAAACACTATTTCTTTTGTTTTTGAAATTTCGTACACTTTATAGTGTCTGACACTTTATAGTGTCAGGTTTTTTATTTTAAAGAATCTCAAATCGGGTTATTTTGGTTTCTGATCATTTCCAATTTTACTGACAGAACTAAATCAGTCCAGAATCTCTTTTTCTTTTCTTTTTGTTTCGTTAATAGAAATTTACTAGGTCGGCACAAAACCAACTTACTGAAATGTCGAATGGAATTGCTCCGATAGACGTGCTTGCCACTGTAGATATTCATTTTTCATTCTTTCATTCGTTAATAGATATTATTACGTCTAGCACACAAACCACTCACTCAAATATCAAATGGACTTTCTAAATAGACTTGCTATGCAACTGTAGATATTAACTTTTCATTTTTTATTCCTTAATAGAAATTTATTAGGTCTGGCAGAAAACCACTCATGAAACTGTCGAATGGACTTGCTAGACACAACTGTAGGTATTATGTTAGCACCTTTTTTTTTTTATTCGTTAATAGAAATTTACTTGGTCTAGGACAAAACCACTTACTGAACTGTCGAGTGAACTTGTTAAGAAGGGACTTGTAAAGGTGCACTATGCTAAGTTACAGTAGATATTGGCTCAAACCTTGTAGTAAAGTGGAGATAGAAATCCTTTCAGCAGCTGTGGTTTACGAGACTAACTCTGATCAGTGGTGTGACTACCCGATTACAAAAAATAGTCTAGTATGTCGCTAGACAATGTTTCATTTAACTATTCTCCCTACAGCTATGGGTAAATGACAATATTTCATCTCGGAAATTAGGATCACTTAAGGCTAATAATTTAAACTAGCAGGATCTGTGGATATACTACAGTATGATAATGTAATTATTAAAACGTTTGATATGTTTACCAAATAGTTCAATATGTAAAAAGTATAATAATCTTGATCCAACACACACACACACACACACACACACACACACACACTCTCTCTCTCTCTCTCTCTCTCTCTCTCTCTCACACACACACACACATTCTTTCTTTTTAAACTCAAAAGGAAGATCTGGGAGACTTTAGGGAATTCTTAGAATTAAAACACTTTCCTTCTTTCCTGGATCAGTAAGGATCTCTGCTTCCAATGGATGAGGAAGAATCTTCTTGACAATTAATCCTATTCCTTTACAAATCTTTGGAGGATGCATATTTATTAATAGTATAATCTTTCTTTTATTTCCACACATTTATCAATAACACATTTCTTTTATTTCCAGCTTGTGTGATGACAATCCATACGGATCCAATTGGTTCAAGAACTCAACTGTTCGTGTTCAACTATAGTGTCAATGCAAATGTACTTAATTGAGCGCTGCATTTAAGTATTGCATTAATATCTAAATATAAAATTTCAACGATAATTCTTCTGCTACCTCTTAATTTAAAATTTAAAGATAATTTCATATACGTAGGTCCTTACAATTATTACTATTTCATGGGTGACTTTCGCAATTAATTTCGATTATTATCAAATTTATTTTCAAGTTATAGAATGTGGTATACGTACAAAGAAATCACCGCACCCCCCCCAAACAAAAAAAACAAAAACAAACAAAACAAACAAAAAAAAAACCCTGTAAAATCGCCGAAAACAATCGCAGTAACTAAAGCCTGAGAACCCAAACTTCAGGAATTGCGGCTCGGATTCGACCAGGTATGTTTTTGATTTGCTCACGGAGTTGGCCTAATTTCAAAATGGTATAATATATTGGGTTACTGACTCTAGGAGTAAAGTTGAA
The DNA here is from genome assembly GCA_023376005.1 of Doryteuthis pealeii. Classification (NCBI taxonomy): domain Eukaryota; kingdom Metazoa; phylum Mollusca; class Cephalopoda; order Myopsida; family Loliginidae; genus Doryteuthis; species Doryteuthis pealeii. The sequence continues at coordinate 40,528,926 of CM042147.1, read as the reverse complement.
AATTGTGACAAATTGACACACTGACATTCTCATTTCTTATCAGAGAAGATCATAACAATATACCATCGCTAATTGAATCGTTGTTGTGAAACAATTAGGAAAGTTTTTTTATGGCCTACAGAAGAGAATTGTAAGGACTGAAATGCAATCAATTCAAGGAGATTGTTCTAAATATTAAACTACAAACCCGGTTGACCATTGCTGAATGAACTAAATTCATGGCATTAAAACCAGAAGAACAAGAAGAGTCAATATTTCAGATGAGACACAATCATCTGGTTTTCCTTCAAGCAAAGCAATTGTTCTCACAATTAATCCACAACTTACTTTCTGTTTCTGCTTCATCAACCAGAAAATGTTCATATTAGATATCTGTTATAGAGACTTGATATCACCCAATAGTCAGTACTTGATTGAAAATCTCTTTCTATTCTTGTTCATGTATGAACAAAAAGAAATATTGAAAGAAACAAATTTAAAACATAAATTTAAGATGTTTGTTTTTAATGTTTTTCTTTTTTTACCAAAAATCAAAAAATCCCAAAATATTTAAAATATAAAAAACATCTACTTTCATTAATTATAATAAAAACAGATTTGTTAATTGGTCAGTTTGAATGTTTTGTTTAAATTATTTCAACACTTTATTGGTTAATGGCAATTATATTACCTTAACTTTCAGAAGTGTGGTGCTCACAAGGGAAATTCTATTTATTGCATTTTGAATTTTATGTTTGAGGATTGTGGCCCCTAAATGATCATCTTCTGAATTGAAGAAAAATAAAGGAAATTATTTCTTGCAAAAAAGAAATAAATAAAAGCTTGAAGAAATGTCCACAGACAATTTCTTTTAGAGCAGATGATTGCGAGACGTCAGTAAATTTTGTGAATTTTACCGTTTAAGAAATGAGAAGATGTCATTTGCAGAGGAATTAATTCTACTACAACTGATGAAGGTATATTCAGTATTTCTAAAATTAAGACAAATGATAACCAGTTTTAACTCCCTTGAGAATGGTTCAGAGGACTGAAAGTACTCAGAATGTGAATGACAAATCTTTCGGGTGTTTTATGAATTCATTTCAAGATGACAACAAAATTGTTAGAAGGTTTGAAAGGAAAAATAAAAATAAAATCAACTTGGAATCCGTTATTTTCAACAAAATTTGTTTTGAATATATATATATATATATATATATATATATATATATATTATATATATATAGAGAGAGAGAGAGAGAGAGAGAGAGAGAGGGGGGAGGGAGAGAAAGAGAGAGAGAGAGAGATTACTAGGAGAAAATTGAATAGCAGTATAATATAATTTCTTTGTAACTTCATAACATGTACGACTGAAAACTATTACGTCGAATACTAATATTCGGTTAAAAGCAACACAATAAAATTAAAATAACTCCATAAAACTAATAATGACAACGGTGTTAGATGTGACACTCTACCTAAGACGCAAAAACAATCTCCCTGGTCTAGCACCTGTGAAATTTGGAAAGACTCCCTCGCTGACCGGCTGATACCGATGATAGGCCACTCCAGCGACTTTCTTTTTTACTATATCAAATATAATTGCATAAACAACAAAAATAATATAAGGAAACTCATAAAAACAACGACAATGTTTCATCTGCGAAATACTTAAGACAATTACGAGAATTAGAAGAATGTTACAACAAAATGTCACAGTAATGAATTCACTACAATTTATTAAAGCATTATGGGTAAAAGAAAAAGTAAAAAGCAGCAGAGCATTATGGGTAAAAGAAAAAGTAAAAGGCAGCAGAACATTATGGGTAATAGAAAAAGTAAAAGACAGCAGAATATTATGGGTAAAAAAAGTAAAAGACAGCAGAGCATTATGGGTAAAAGAAAAAGTAAAAGTCAGCAGATAAAAAACATAAAAGACTGCAATTTCGTTAGATCAATAGTTCTCAACCATTTTCTAAACCTATGACCTCTTTGATTCATATTTTACTCTGGTGGTCCCCCACAGTCATTTGATATTTAAAAATTCCTATTGTATTTTTAGAATTAAATATCATCCGGAATTCTATGAAAAGTTTGATGAAATATTCATTGTATTGTAGAAGTATAACCAATTTATTGCACATACACTTTAAATACTAAATCCTATGTAAAATAAATATTCACTAGTAGAATAAGTCTTAAATATATTGACCACTAAAATACTATAGTGGACCCTAAACTTACTATTTTACTTGCCTGGACCCCAAAAACATCTAATATGAACCATTTGGATACTCAACATTTTTGTTTTACCTAAGAACCCTTTCTGGTGGAAACCCCATAACCATTTGATGTTTAAAAAATTCTATTATATTTTTATAATTAAATATAATCAGCAATTGTAACCTGTTAAAACTCTACTTAAGAAATTGACTTTGCCCCACATGTTATTCGTGCGGAGGGGTTAGTAAATATGTATAATCAGGAATTGTATAAAAAAATTAATAAAATATTTTGTGTAATGTAGATATATAACTAATGTAAAACACATAAAAATTAACAACAAACTAAATTCGATGAAGAATTGATATTCACTATTAAGATAAGACATAGAGTACTAATATTGTGGATCCCCAAATTACTATTTTGCTTGCGTTGACCCCCAAAACATCTTATATGGACCCACTTGGGACCATATGGACACCAGTTGAGAACCACGAATTTAACGACTTAAAATATAATATATATAGTATAATAGCTCTAAGTTACCGGACTTATATAAATAAAGTCGTCAGGGTGGCCTAAAGTCGGTATCAGCCAATCAGCGAGGGAGTCTATCCCCTTTTCAATAGCGCTTGACCAAGGAGATTATTTTGGCATCAGAGGTGGAGCGCCACATCTACCATCAGCTCCTCGCTTTACCGCACAGATCCCTGTGCTACTCATATGCTGAGTTGGCGAGGGCCGGTATCGAACTAGGAACTTTGTGGTTACTAGCCGAACGATCTACCGACTGAGCTAACCCGGCCCCTGTTATATAGTATCCGGCTAAATTTAAGAATGCACTTTTTAAATCTCATATTGCTCACCATTGGATAGTAAAATAAGTCATACATGCATTAAGTACTAAAACACTATTGTAGACCCCCTAAATTACAATTTTGCTAGCGCGGACCCCAGAAATCTTGTATGGACCTCAAGGGATGATATGGATCCCGGTTGAGAACCACAGAGTCAGACGAATTTAACAACTTACCTCATTTATTGCGTCACTTCCTCTTGAGAACTGGGTAGTGCTGAGCACAAATGTGGAATTCACTCTTGACAAGAAAGACATGTAATCCATTTTGACTCGTGGTCGAACAAGTTCAAAATATGTTCCAAAGAATAATCCTTTGGTTGATATATTTGGGGCAATCATTTTCATGAGGGCGCTACCCAGTTGCGTTATCTGTAAATGCCGGTCAAATATCACGTGGAAAGGAAAAGTCTTACAGAAGGTCATCACACTGATTTTGGAGTCCGAAGGATGGGTGGACACGTGACTGTGATGTTCCGGAAGGAGACTCGGACCGCTCGGCGCTGACCCCAATGCATCCGGAGGTCCTGCTCCTGTCGGTGTGGTCCGGCTCGTGCAGAGCGTCCTCGTCGTCGTCGTCGAGGCGGAAGAGACGATGTCCGAACAGTCAGAGTTAGTGCCCGTCTTGTTGAGTGTGATGATCACGTGGTGAATCTGCTGACTCGGCTTGTTGTACTGCGACACTTCAACGGTGAGGTCTGGTACGGAAAACAGTATGACACCCGTGGCCAATACCACTCCACCCATATAGTGCCGCATCTGGGGTCGGTCGGTGTAAAGGTGTACAACCAATTTGCCACCTTCTGTTTCACACCTGCAGAATAAAAAGAGAGTAACATGAAGGCTTTGATAGCAAAGATTAAAGTAAATGTATATCATAGAAATATTTCATAATCAAATTGATCCGCCATACCAACGACGAACATAGGATTATATCACTGGACCTTTGACACTACGTAGGATTCCATAACTTAGGACTTATTCACTTACCAAAGGATTCTATAGCTCAGGACTTACTTACTTTAAGTCCTTTTTAACTGGCCAAGGATGGCGGTCAGAAACTTAGCTTCTAGAGATCTATGGGGTGTGGAGCACCCATTCATTGTAATTACTCCCAGATCCACTCTGACCGGGACTGATAGTACTTATTAAAGTATCATCTGTGAGTCAAAGTTGATCCGTCATACTAACAGGGGGTGTAGAAAGACAAGACCCCACCCCTCAAAAATAGCTGTGACCTTGGTATGACACTAAACTGCAATTGATGGTGAGGCTAAGTGTTGGCGTTTTTTGATTATAAGGTGTGTGCCAGATGTCCACTTCTACTTATAGACCCGCTGATAACCATGTGACCAACCTATTGGCCAACCACTGGCAGTACTCTGCTGCTGATATTGTTATTTATACTGGCTGTTCTGGTCATACCTGCACATTGCTGTGAACCTTCGTGGACGACGGAACATAGGATTATATCACTGGACCTTTGACACTACGAAGGATTCCATAACTTAGGACTTATTCACTTACCAAAGGATTCTATAGCTCAGGACTTACTTACTTTAAGTCCTTTTTAACTGGCCAAGGATGGCGGTCAGAAACTTAGCTTCTAGAGATCTATGGGGTGTTGAGCACCCATTCATTGTAATTACTACCAGGTCCACTCTGACCGGGAGTGATAGTACTTATTAGGGTATCATCTGTGAGTCAAAGTTGATCCGTCATACTAACAGGGTGTGTAGAAAGACAAGACCCCACTCCTCAAAAATAGCTGTGACCTTGGTATGACACTAAACTGCAATTGATGGTGAGGCTAAGTGTTGGCGTTTTTTGATTATAAAGTGTGTGCCAGATGTCCACTTCTACTTATAGACCCGCTGACAACCATGTGACCAACCTATTGGCCAACCACTGGCAGTACTCTGCTGCTGATATTGTTATTTATACTGGCTGTTCTGGTCATACCTGCAAATTGCTGTGAACCTTCGTGGACGACGGAACATAGGATTATATCACTGGACCTTTGACACTACGTAGGATTCCATAACTTGGGACTTATTCACTTACCAAAGGATTCTATAGCTCGGGACTTACTTATTTTAAGTCCTTTTTAACTGGCCAAGGATGGCGGTCAGAAACTTAGCTTCTAGAGATCTATGGGGTGTGGAGCACCCATTCATTGTAATTACTCCCAGGTCCACTCTGACCGGGAGTGATAGTACTTATTAGGGTATCATCTGTGAGTCAAAGAGTCCGCCCAGAAGACGAGCCTCAAAAGCCCTTGGCTTAAGTTCTGGAGATCTATGGAGTTTGAAGTACTCCTTCATTAATATTACTCCCTGGTCCACTTTTACCCGGAGTGGCAGTACCTTTTATGGTCTCATATGTGACCCCACTATATCCCCTAAAGGCGTGCCCTTGATATGGTGCTAAACCACATTTTATGGTGAGACCCCAGTTCTGGAGATATGTGCATTGGGGAGAACCACTTCATTTCTATTACTCTAAGGTCCACTCTGACCCCAGAGTGGTAGTACCTGTTTTAACTCCATATATGAATCAAACAGTGTTGGAATATTTTGTATATATATATTTACCAACCCCTCCGCACGAGTAGGATGTGACACAAGGTCAATTTCTTAAGCGGAGTTCAACAGGTTTGAATTCAGAGTTTTCCTTCTCCTAGACTGGTTACCTAGCCATGGTTAAAGAGTCCAGTCTGCCCTGCTATTTACCCATAGCTGGAAGGAGAGTAGTATTCATACCTTTCCCAAGGGTATTAGCGCTATGTGAAATGCCAACAGCTTCGTCCAGGAATTGAACACGCGTTGACGAGTCCATTCCCTACGACTTATAGCATTAGACCACGCGCCTCCATAATATTCTGTATATAAGGTGTGCTACAATACACCCCATAAATTTATAAGCGAGGTCACGTGATTTAAACCTCAGCCAATCAACAGCCAGAATGCGTGGCTGGTTGACTATTTAATCCCTAATCCTGAGAGACGTCCGTTTGGAATCATTGACTAAGGACTTTCCAGACTAAGGAGCACCAAAGAACAACCAATGGATTATTTACCCGTAGATAAAACTACGCTTTGCTTAACACAAAGGATCTGCGCTGAACAAGCGCTCAAAGGACGGACCATAAAATTGTAACAAACAGATATGTTTAAAAATGATTAATTCTATGGAGAAATAGTTATGCCATCAATAAAATCTTTAATAGTACTAGCAAATATATGCACCCTTCGGGTGCAAGAATTTAGGTTTTGATGTAATAGAATATTGTATCAAATTAAAAACTATTTAGAAAATGATAAACTGAGGGGGTATAATCGAAAAATAGAACAGCTTTAAATCTAACTCTTCCATCATTTGCCATCACTCCCGTCTTTCATTTTTCCTAATTTATCTATTTAGTAAGATTATGAATTGTTTAATAAAATTACAGTTCTTTCGTCTGGTTTATGGATTTCTTTTAAGATTTATACCCGAGATTTTTGCTCAGATTCGTTAAGAGAAAACCAAACAATTAGAAATCAATAATATTAAGCATATATTTATTAAAATCAAATTCTTAATATCAATATGCAAATTAGCCTTCTCGTTTACACTGTAAACCGCTATTTTGTTGAATAAATAAATATACTTGCATGCTATTAGTATGTAGAACCAACAGTATTAATAAGATATAACAATTTTATCAATAATTGAGGTTTAAATAAAAAAATAAATTCATGGTGAATGTGATGTCAATAACTAAGGGAATTGTGACTTGAGTAGTGATTTAGTTTCGGTTACAGACAGACAAACACACAATCTCCATTATAATAAGATTAAAACCAGTAAAATGATTACAGTGTTCAATACACGAAAACTGAAATAAACGAAAGCGTAGTGCAATAGTAAAATATTTCAAGATACAAACTAACTGAAGACTCGGAGTTTCACCAAATAGACCGTAAGGTGAGATATTTTTTTTTACTACGTCTGTCCTCAGATCAATTTCGTGAAACTGTAAGTCTTGAGTTGGTCAGTTATTCTATCTATCTATCTATGGTTCGGCAGAAATACCTCCTACATTTTAAAGTGTCACCTGTGTAGTGAAAGTAAATTTACCATTTTTTTTTTCAAATAGGATCGGTTAGGATAATCGCTTGGACTGGTGCACAACGCGAGTTTGCTGTGGTTTAGTACTGATGAAACTGTTATTGCTATACAGAGAGCCTTTTGCACTTATTTCATGGTAAGTCAGAATGATGCTGTTCTGGATAGAATTTTCAACTCATAGCTATATCAATTTTATCTCCGGGATAGCATTATCATGACATAACATGAAATGAACACGAAAGGGTCCTCTGTGTAACAATTACAGATTCCCCAGTCTTAAAAACAAAATAGGAAAAAATCAAGCCCCCCCAAAAAAAAAAAACAAAAAAAAAAAACAACGTTTCAACAGCAAATGCACGTTGTGCACCGGACCAAGACATAATCGTAATTGATTGCATCTGGAAAGAAATATTAACATTAACTAGATGGAGCTTCTATTGCCACTTGCCTAAGTTTAATTGCACCACACAGGTGATAGTTTACAATGTGGGAGGTATTTCTGTCGCATATATATATATATATATATATATATATATATATATATATATATATATATATAGGTTATTTCCTATAAGTCTAACATAAACAAGAGAACCACTCTTGACTGATAAATTATTTATTTATTTATTGATCTACTAGTAAAAAAGAAGACGGGTTTAGGTTTAGGGTTAGGGTTAAGGTTTAGGTTTAGGGTTAGTTTAATGGGAAAATAATTTATCAGTCAAGATTGGTTCCCCTTTGTTTATGTTAGACTTATAAGAAATAACATATATATATATATATATATATATATATATATATTGGTAATTTTTCCGAGATGAAATAAGGAAAATAATGTGCTCAAATAACAACAATTAACAATATATATATATATATATATATATATATATATGAACTTGAACACAGCGCGTGATACTTCTTGATGATCTCAATCTATATATTATTTGGGGGGGGGGCTTTTAGTAATTTTGTATACTTTGGCCGGGTTAGCTCAGTCGGTAGAGCGTTCGGTTAGAAACCACAAGGCTCCTAGTTCGATATCGGCCCTCGCCAATTCAGCGTATGAGTAGCACAGGGATATGTTCAGTAAAGTAAGGAGTTAATCGTAGGTGTGGCCCTTCACCTCATACGCAAAACAATCTCCTTGGTCTAGCTCTAGTGAAAAGACTCCCTCGCTGATTGGCTGAAACCGACTTTAGGCTACCCCGATGACTTTATAGTGTCTGAAGTTTTATCTTTTTGTTTGAAAATCTCAGACAGGGTTTTTTTGGATGCTGGTTCATCAATCGCTTTCCCTGCATCCGTCTATGCCTCTCTTTTCCCTCTCTCTCTCTCATATATATATATATATATATATATATATATATATATATATATATATATATATATATCACAAAATATTTATACACACACACGCAACCACACATTCATAAACACATAAAAAATCCTCAATGCCTTTTTCGATACAAACACTTACACATTCTAATACTCACACCGCAAAAAAGAACATTTGACGTCATATTTCAAACCGTTCAATTTTTCAACATTCTTTTTCTCAGACTTCAAATTTTAAATAGATCGATAAACAAAGACTATTACTCGCTTTTCTCCTTATTCTGAAATAAAAAATTTTTATCACCTTCCACATACCAACAAAAGCCCCGAAGATGATCTAATTAATAGATCGAAACACTGCAGCGTCGGCCAATAAACTCACCACTTAACTCATTTAAACCTGTGTTTTTTCAAAAAATTTTTATTATACTACATACCGTCGGATTCACTTCCTTTTATTCACACACACACACACACCACACATATATATATAATATATATATATATATATATAATATATATATATATATAATATATATAAAATAACGATCGTGTGTGGTGCTCATAACGAAAAAAATATATAAATTAAATGAGCAGATGTTGAAAAGTTTTTCAGAGGGCAAACATGTGTGAAAAGAAAGGAAAAAGACGACTGTGTTTTGTAATTTTGAAAGCAAATTTACATTTGCACTTAAATAAGACGCTTTTTAAAAAATAAAAATAAAATAACGTTAAAATAGTGTTCCTAACATTCTTAATTAAATAAAAAAAAACCTCTGTATTTCCGAGCACTATGAAAGTGTTTGAAACTATGAAGAAAATGCATCTGTTGCTATTTTAAGGAACTCGTTACAAAATTTCCCACCGTAATTTTAAAGTGAAATTATGTCAGAACCTAGAATCAGAATGAGGCTAGGTGAGTCTGTTTTGTGTTATGCCACATTAAATCATTTACATCATATTTACCTCACCTTGGTGTAATGGTTAGCATGGCGGCCTTGTAAATTAATTAGTAAGGACCGTAAGTTCAAAAAACAGTAATTTTTTAAGTGACACTTACATTATTTCTCACATTTGGTGAGTATATATATATATATATATATATATATATATATATATATATATATATATATATATATATATGTGTACGTGTGTGCGTGTGTGTATATATATATATATATATGATAGATAATATATATATATATATATATATATATATATATGATAGATAATATATATATATATATATATATATATATATATATATATATATATATATATATATATATAAAGTAAGTAAAGTCGTCGGGGCGGCCTAATATCGGTATCAGTCAGACAGTGAGTGAATCCCCTTTTCACTAGCGCTAGACCAAGGAGATTATTTCAGTGTCTGAGGTGGAGCGCCACCCCTACCTTCAGCTCCTACTTTAGAGTTTGATGTAAAATTATATAAAAGTGTATAATAAGTATCAAAATTGTTCCAGCTATTAAAACCAGCTTTTATATAATTTTATATCAAACTCTTTTGAGTTTTATTATGAACTATAATGCTTCTGATTTTTTAAAAATAAAATTTATTTTATTTTTAACACAGAACACGCATTTTTAAAAAGTTCCAGCATTGAATAATAGCGTTTTGTTTGTACCCTTTCTTCTAACGTTTATTTTTTCCCGCCTTTCTCTCATATGTTGCTCTTGATGATGACCGATCTATTAACACGGTCAAAACAGATTTCTGTCAGCAATTATAAACATCATTTGTTTTTTCATAAATGTTAAATTCATACTGTTGGATTAATTTCCATTTATTTTCATATATATATATATATATATATATATATATATATATATATATATGTGTGTGTGTGTGTGTGTGTGTGTGTTCAGAGTTTTCTATCTCCTTGATGAGTTGCCTCACCAAGGCTAAAAAAACATCTGCCCGTCTATTTAGCCATAGCTGGAGTGGATCACTAATGGATTCAAACTTTTCCCAAGAGCATTAGTGTGAAGTGAAACGCAAACAGCCTCGCCCTGGATTCGAACTGATCATCGATTTCATTTCCGATAACAGTTACGCTAAGCGCACATTCTGTCTGATACTTAAACAGTGAAAATATTCGGAAACTAGGAACGGTTACAAGATTAAATCAAACCAAATTTTTTCTATTGACTGCTTTTTTTTACGCTCAGCTTATGCTTCAATATCATGGATGCCTTGAATATGTTTTTAATTATCTAGCTGATTTTGTGGTATCATAGACAAAAATGAATATAAAAATAGTATATAAATCATGGGGGTGGGTGTATTTCTGTTATCCAAAGTAAAAGAAATTATGTTCACCAATACTGCACCCCTGAGGATGCCATCATGTTGGTTGGTCGGATTTTAGGGCACGTCAACCCCCGTATTATTTCATACCGAAGACATTTTTGTTTATGTATTCAATTGTTTAAAAAAAATATTTTAACGCATTTCTAAAACTCATGTTTTTAATCTATTTAACCCATAGATGGAACATTAACAGACACTGTCACTTAGGATAAGAATGGTCCTGGGAGCAATGGAGATAAAGGGATAAGATCTCCAGAATGAAATAACCCAAAGGTTGACATGCTGTAAAATCCCCCCACTAATAAAAAACAAAAAACAGGGTAAAGTGAAACGCAAACAGCTACATCCAAGATTGGAACTCATGTCCCCAATTCCATTTCCCACGAAACAAACCATGACAGTAAGCAGAGATTCGCATATAAATTTAAAACAAAGCTAAACTTTTGCAATGGTTATTCCATTAAAATAGAATCATGACCATCAGAAACCCTTTAGTCGCATTTAATTTAAATATCTGGAGGTGATGGAGATGGTTGGGTGGTTGGAGTAGTTTACGAATTACTTTTTGGAAATCTTCATACTTTACTGAATTTTTTGCATGATAGACGGAAATCAGAATCTTTTTGTAAAAATCCCCCCCCCCCAATCATCATCTCATATTCAGGAAAGAACTTCCGCGTAGACGATTTTTTTTTCTTTACTTTTAATGTAAGCTCAATTTACTTCGCAATTTTTCTCTGCACTCCTTCCGACAAATACATGTTAAAATATTTCCTAAATTGTCTCTAGACTAATTGGATAGTTTGGGGTTGTTTTGTTTAGGAGGATTTTTTAAATGAAAATAACTCTCTCTCTCTCTCATATATATATATATATATATATATATATATATATATATATATATATAATATATATATATATATATATATTTATTATATATTATATATATATAAAATTTATTTAAAATATATATTTTTATATATTATAATTATATTATATATATGTATATATATATATATACAAATACATTTATTATATATTATTTATACTTTTATATATATATATATATATATATATATATATATATATATATATATATTGAAATAAACTGAAATCTCATGAATTTGTTCTAGTCCATCCCCCAAACATTCTAATTTTTTGTTACATTATTTTGAATAAGAATAAAACAATCTATTGTATAAAAACATAATAAAATCGAATATAATGAATTATCTGCTCGATTTTTGGTATGGATGTGTTTTTACATTATAAAATCCTTAAGAGTCAATAATTTTCTTTAACCGGCTGATTGATAAGACCTGTTTATCGCCTACATCGAAAAATGTCTACGTACATTTCTTTGCATAATTACTTATTAAATTATATAATAAATAATTAAATAAGAGTAATTATGCTTAATCACCCATAATGCAGCTCTTAAAACCAAGTTGAGTACGAGATTTTCATTGTGTGCGTGTTCACTCTTCTGTCATGGTAGGAGGCGAGTCGTCCCCAACGACCAATGTTTATATATATATATATATATAATATATATATATATATATATATATATATATATATATATATATATATATAAGTTAATATAACGAACACAAAGAGTCAACGGCAGTTAGTAACTCAGCTTCTCGCTTACGAGATTATCAAACAAATAATTCCCTCTTACGATCTCGTAGGCAGGGAACTGACAGTCATCTCTCTGAGTCTGTGTCTACGCTATTTCTAACTCAGGGGTACGCGCGTATATATATATATATATATATATATTGGTTAGGAGGTAGATTTAGAAGGCCATCACAATGCAGTTTGGAATAAATAAAAAATAATAATACGGTAACAATGGTGGTGTGTGTTGACCTGTATTTTTTTTATTATTTCTTGAATTTTCGAGGTAATACCTCTTTATCAAAAGAATTGAACTGAAGCAGTAAAGCTATGGCATTTCTTCCTAAATGAATTTTTTTTTCAAAAAAAAAAATTCATTTAGGAAGAAATGCCATAGCTGTACTGCTTCAGTTCAATTCTTTTGATAAAGAGGTATTACCTCGAAAATTCAAGAAATAATAAAAAAATACAGGTCAACACACACCACCATTGTTACCGTATTATTATTTTTTATTTATTCCAAACTGCATTGTGATGGCCTTCTAAATCTACCTCCTAACCAATACATACACAATGCTTCAAGCAAATTATGAAACTCTCTTATATAATATATATATATATATATATATATATATATATATATATATATATATATATATATGGGCAATTCCATGTGAAATCATCAGGAAAAAAATAAAATTGTCACCCCCCCCCTTAAATTTTTCTGAAAATTTTATACAAGCGAAGTTACAACATCCGTTAAGATTTGGCACTTTTACGTACAGCCATTGAATAAGCACCATATGGAGCACAATAACTGTCAGAGTTCGATAGAAATTATCAGGATTATGTTGGTGGTTGGATATATTTAAAATAACAAACAAACAATATATTCCCCATGTATTAATCGTATTGCCTGCAAAATTTTGACAATATACAAACGACAATATCAGCACCACATTTTATTTTAGAATTGAAAATTGGAAGTTAACAAAAATGATAACAATATCCTTTGTACCACCAATTTTCCCAGTGAAATTTATCCCCCTATATTTAACACAATGAAACTTGCAAAAGAATCTTAACTGATGTTGTAACTTCGCTTGTGAGCAAAAACCAAACTTCATTTTTGGTACAATTAATGTTCAATATATGTAGAATAATAATTTAAAGGAAAAAGAAAATGATATGTAGTGACACATTGTGATTTTTTCACTTATTGATCTTGCATTGAAAAAATCAGAAATCATCAATAACGTGAAAAGGGTAACATTTTTGGATTCTTCAGGCCTAAAAACTTCTATAAACCAATTATTAGGAGTAGCGGAGCTATAGAACACATTTTGTAGACAAAAATAGATTACAAAATGTCGTCATTTTTCTCGCCCCCATCAAATTTTTTGAGTTTAAAATCGATATAACTCGGCGAATATTTCAAATTGAAAGCTCAAATTTGGGGGATTGTCTAATTTTAACGTACTCTACACCTCTACAAAATTTCAGAAAATTGAAGGGGGTGGGTGATATGGCCCTGATGATTTGACATGGAATTACTCATATATATATATATATATATATATATATATATATATATATATATATATTGCATACATTTTTATTTGAGGGTAATTTAGAAAATAGAATGCTCACAACATTCTTCATTTCGCTCTCTCTTAATTAAGGGGGGGGGGCTATCGTATCTAGACACCTACTTTCTAGAAGTAGGGAAACGTAAATAAAAGATATACACGCAAAACAAATAATCTTACCTGAATGATGGCGGTACCCGGGAGCCGAACTCACTCGAATTCCATATATGGTCATGAAGTCCGTCAATGTTGCTGTAAAATTCGAGAAGGTTGCTGCCGACGGATCGAAGAGACCGGCCATATTCCTGTGCACAAATCTTGAAGTATTCTACACCAAGTTTTTGAAGTTGCTCGTTAAATGTTCGACAACCTGCAAAGAAAATAAAGGTAAATAAAGAAAAAAACATTGCATTTTCAATCAACGTAAACGTACTGTACAAGAATATCAATTAATTGTTGAGATTAATTATATCCCATAATATCCAATACAAATAATGATATGGTTTTACGTAATTATTTCAATCTAGTACTAGTCATTTGTGTACACAAAGATATATGGTTTTAAGTAATTAATGATAATCCTTAGTAAACTGTTGAGATTTTTCTGTATATAAGGTGTGTGCTAGACGCCCACTCTTAATTATAGACTGGGCGATAATCATGTGACCATATTCTTGGCCAAACACTGGCAGTACACTGCTGCTGATATTGTTATTTATAGCGGCTGTTCTGGTCATACCTACTCATAACTACTTGAACCTTCGTGGACGACGGAACATAGGATTATATCACTGGACCTTTGACACGACGTAGGATTCCATAACATAGGACATTCACTTACCAAAGGATTCTATATCGCAGGACTTACTGACTTTAAGTCCTTTTCAACTGGCCAAGGATGGCTGTCAGAAACTTAACAGGTTATGGGCCCAGCACGCTTCCACTCTTCTATTATAGCTTCAATATAAATAATTTACAGTTATATGGCTTCAAGTCTTTCTATCTAAAAGGAATAATTTTGAAACAGATCTATTTGATTGATGGATAGAATCATGACAGTTACTAACACTGAATAATGGGAAATAGACAAGATGACGAGTTCAAATCCTGAACGAGGCTTTTTGCATTTCACATAGAGCTAATACCCTTGGGAAATGTATGCATCCAACTATTCTCCCTCCATCTATGGGTAAATAGTTGGACAGACTGGGTTATTGAAATATTCCTTAGATCTCCTGAACTTGAGCTTTACCATCAGATACAGTTCAGTGTCCAATCCAGAACAATTTTCTTTGTTGGGGGGAGGAAGAAGAGAGTTTTACCATTCTGCTGGGAATACAGTTAGCATGTTCTAATCCTTACATACACGGCGTTCTGTATATGTGTATTTACGCGCCAAAAATAAAAAAAAATACCGATTCGAGTGAATATATTACTCATCGCAGCGTCTGCGTATTTCTCCCGACAAATAATTACACATACTTGAAATAGATTAAATTAAAACTAAGAATATCTTGCCCTCTCATCCATATCATTGTCGCCGTTGTCTCTCCTCCTGCTCATCCACCCGGGCTTCACTCCAAGGAGGTCGGACAGCACTTGAGCTAAATTAAAATGAGAGCCGCGCAAACTAGATGGGCCGCCATTTTGACACTCATCACTTTGAATCCAACATCTTGCGCCTAGTGTACTGGCGCTAATGTCAAAACTGGAAAAGGAAACGAACCCACGGGAAGAGGCAAAGATTATTAATATCCTTCCACCCCTGGCATCCTCGGGTGCCCCCACCCCCAACACCGAACACGCTTACTGTCTAGAATGTCTTGAAAAGATAAACTGTTGTCGTTTATTTATTGTTTTTAGACGTTTATAAATATCCGGACAGGAAACGACTTCTTCACATTAAATTAACCCGTTTAAAAACAACAAAAATGAAATAAAACATTAACCCCCCCCCTAAAAAAAAACCCTGACAACACATAAATTATAATAAAATGTGTGTTCGTTACTCCCTTTTCCAATACTTTGCCTCACATTTTGTCGGATTTTTTCCTTATCTATTATTTTCTTCACACACACACACACACACACACACACACACATATATATATATATATATTTACCAATCCCTCCGCACGAGCAGGATGTGACACAAGGTCAATTTCTTAAGCGGAGTTCAACAGGTCTGAATTCAGAGTTTTTCCTTCTCCTAGACCGGTTGCCTAACCGAGGTTAAATAGCCCAGTCTGTCCTACTATTTATCCATAGCTGGAGGGAGAGTAGGATTCATACCTTTCCCAAGGGTATTAGGGCTAAGTGAAATGCAATTACCACATCCAGGATTTGAACACGAGTCCATTCCCATGACTTTAACCATTACACCAAGCGCTTCCTATATATATAATATAATATATATATATATATATATATATATATATATTAATATTATATATATTAGTATGGAAGTCCACGTATGTTCCGTATGAGAAAGTTATAAAAGAAATTAACCCAGTTGAAATAATTTTTTTGCAAAAATACGTTTTTATTATTTGATATATTTTGTCAAAAATATATTTTCATATATTTATATTGCAGGGCAATTGACGTATGTGAGAACAATATACATATGTATAATATATACGAAAACGATGACGTAATTTTAGAACACTCCTGTGTACTTCATCAGCGTAAAGTACGCTTACTGCGTTTGCCTACACATGGTCAACTTTTAAGTGGACTTTAACTGGTTTAAATTCAGAATTTTGATTCTTCTAGATTAAACATTAACCACCGTTTTTCGGTTAAACCGCACATCTCTAGCGGTAAAGTTAACTGAATCTGGAAAAAGTTTTGATAAACGAGCCAGGCTTGTCCCATTTACCAAAACCTTTCTCGTTCCCAATGATGACTGCATCGAAAAAATAAAATGTTCGCCTTCTGGTTATCCATATCTGGACTAAAAAAAATTGGTTTGATCTTGTTATAACTTTAGCGTAAATGAATATTAGTTTTGATTCTTGCTGTATTTTATTTCGACCGTATGAAAAAGTGCAAATTTATCGGTTTTTACATAAAAATTAGATTAACATTTACATTCCATTATCCAGAATTTGCAGAAAATAATGATTATTTTCGATGTTTTTTACAACGTTATTAATTAACAAATAACAGATACTATCCACCAACAAAATTTGTGTTATAAGCAAGCAATTACGATAATGCAGTAACTCAACTTTTATGCTAAAATCAATCATCAGTCCCTAATGATTGTTTTTCGATGGGAAATTCAAGTTACTATACTTTTTAAGTGATTACTTTATATATATATATATATATATATATATATATATATATATATATATATATATATATATATATATATATATGTGTGTGTGTGTGTGTGTGTGTGTAAAATAAAGAAGATAGGTTACCGGGAAATAGATATGGAGTTAATTGCAACATCAACGGTTGAGACAAATATTAACCGAACAAGTCACGGTTTTAAAGAATATGAAGTGCTCAATACGTTAGTAGAGCAGATTTAGTAGAAAGGTATATATATATATATATATATATATATATATATATTATATATATACCTTTCTAGGGTTAATTTCAATAAATTAATCAAGAAATTGATTAATTAAAGACAATTGAGGAAGTGAATGATTCAATTATGATTGTATTATTCACTTCTGAAATTGTCTTTAACTAATAAATTTCTTGATTGAATTATTGTTATTAAACCTGATGATTTTTTTGGGGGAAACTTAAGTTGGTTATCTATAAATACCTTTCTCCTATATATATATATATATATATATATATATATATCCTGAGTAAAAAAATTAAATAATTAAAAGTGGTTTATTATGGTTTTGAAGCCAAAAAATATATATGTTGCAGACTCACTGGATTCCTTTTTAAATGCACGTAAAATACAATTCTAAGAATAATGTACTTTTTTCTTTTTACGTGCATTTATATTTCACAGGCTATTTCATAAAGAACGCAATGCTAAGAATTAAAAAAAAAATACAGGTAATTTATGAGGAAGTGCGTCCCGGTCTCCTGCCTCAAAAATTGCTACCTGGTGACTATCAAAATAACAACCCCAGCTCGTCGTAATTCTTGTTTATTTATCGTAATTTGTCGTAATTCTTGTTTAGATATGAAGATGGATATATAGTTTGGAATAGACTGAGATAGATAGATAGATAAACAAACAAAATAATATACATAAATATGAACAAATTGAGATAGATAGATGGATAGATGGATAGATAGATAAATAGATATGAAGATGGATAGTTTTGAATAGACTGAGCTGGATCGTTATTTACATAGTCACCGGGTAGCATTTTTTGAGGCAGAAGACCGGGACGCACTTCCTCATAAATTACCAAATTAGAATTTACAAACACATACATTTTATGCAACAATATTTTACAATGTGCTCAGCGACAACAGTAATTAGCAGTTGAAATGATTGCACCACATGCTAAAGTTATTAACTAAAAGTTTAAAGTTTAGATTTTATTGTAAACATGCTAGGAGTTAATTTAGTGTGACCTCATTGGTAGATAATAAATTTCAATGCTACCATTAAGAACGGTGAGGTTCTCAACTGACGCAAACTAGCACAAAAGAAATATAAGAACAAGCACAACTGGGAGAGAAAGGTGATCCACGGGGAATTGTGCAAGGAACCGAAATGATATATTCACAAGCCAAAAGCTGTCTTCAAAAAATAAAATTCTCAATAATATTTGGATACAAACAAATCCCTCAAGCCAGGCCAGGACAACACACATAGTTTTAATTAACAAAAAGAAAAGAAATAGTGGATCTAGCTGTCTTCGCGGACCACAAAATGAAAGCAGAAGGAGGCGAAAAGCTAGGAAAATGCCCTGACCTTTTCAGAAAAAAACTGTGGACTATGAAAATGACAGATGCCAATCGAAGGTGGGTCCCTAGGAGCAGTCGTTAAGAACCGGGAAAAGAGACTTGATGAACTGGAGATAATGGGAAAAAATTAAGACCATCCAGACAAAGGCACTACTAAATTCGGTTAGGATAAAAAAGAAATATCTTGGAAACCTGAGGAAACTTGCTATCACCCAGACTCCAATAAAAAAACTACCAACTAACACGTAAAACAAAACTCTTAAAGTGTGATGATATAATAATAATAATAATAATAATAATAATAATAATAATAATAATAATATAGATACTTAAAGCAACAAATTGGAGATTGCACATGAGAAGACCTGGACATGGCTAACAAAGGGAAACCACAATAGAGAAACTGGATTTCAAGACAATGCCATAAGAACAAATTGTATAAAGACAAAAATAGATAAGACGCAACAGAATAGCAAGTGTACGTCATGTGGAGACGGAGACGAAACGGTTAATAAAATATCAAGCGAATGCAGTAAACTAGCACAAGAGAAGAACAAGACAAGGAACGATTGAGTGGGAAAGATGATCCAATGAGAATTGTGCAAGAAATCACATTTTGACCACACAATCAAATGGTACATGCACAAACCAAAATCTGTCCAAGAGAACAAGACTCATAAAATTCTCTGTAATTTTGAAATACAAACAGATAACCTAATTCCAATCAGAAGACCAGACCCAGTGCTCATTGTAGATTCTGCCGTACCGGCGGACCATAGAATGAAAACGAAAGAAAACAAAAATAGAAAAATGCTTAAACCTTGCCAGAAAACAGTGGAGCATGAGTGTGGCAGTAATACCAATTATTGTTAGTTCCCTTGAAACGGTCCCCAAAGGTTTGGAAAAAAGACTGGAGGAATTGGAAACTAGAGGAAGAATCGTGACCATACATGAAAAAAGAATTGTAAAGATCGGCTCGAATACTCAGAATAGTTCTGGAGACCGGAAGAGACGTATTGCCACTGAGACTCAAGCGAAAACTCACAATGTGTGATGCGGTAATAGAGATGAGACTGTAAACCATATACTCTGCGAATGTAGCAAACTAGCACAACGAGAATACAAAACTAGACACGACTGGGTTGGGAAGGTGATCCACTGGGAATTATGCAAAAAATTTAATTTTGACCATACAACAAAATTGTATATGCATAAACCAGAATCTATTCTTGAGAACGAAACGCATAAAATTCTCTGGGACTTTGAAATAAAAACGGATCACCTTATCCCAGCAAGAGGACCAGACCTAGTGTTGATAAACAAAAAAGAAAGAACTTGTCAACTGGTGGATTTTGCAGTGCCAGCAGATCACAGGGTGAGCTGAAGGAAATGAAAAAATGGACAAATATCTGGACCTTGCCAGAGAACTGAAAAAGTTATATGAATATGAAAGTCAAAGTGATACCAATTGTAGTTGGTGCACTTGGAACAGTCCCAAAAGGATTGGAAAAGGGTCTGGAAAGTTTGGGAACCAGAAGAAGAATTGAAACCATTCAGAACACTGCACAGCTGCAATCTGCCAGAATACTCAGAAGAGCCATGGAAACCTGAGGAGACTTGCTGTCACTCAGACTCAAGTGAAAGACCATCAGCTAATGCTGATGTGAAAACTCTTAAGGAGTAAATAGTAATAAAGAAAAACAGACAAAAGGTATCGGCTTATAATTTAGTTGGAAAATAGTTGGTTTATAAGAACTTTGGCCAACTTAAGTTGCCCTGGCAGTAGCGGCAAAATTCTATTCGACCTTGAGAGGGTCCAGTGTGATGTGATGAAGAAGAATTTGAAGAAATACAAGACGGAATTCGTGAATCTTAGCGAAGCGTAATTGAAGGAAAAAGAATGATGATTTCCCAAATGGAAAATCAGTTGATGTTCAGCCAAGTCGGCTTCACAAGCCAAAACAGAAGAGAAGAAACTTTCATGTCATTTATTTCAAGAGGTTATCATCCTGAGAATTCGCAAGAAAAGTTATTCTAACTTTCCTACGTTCAATTTTCTTCAAAGTCATCTTCTAATTACATTAGCGCTTATAGATCACGTACAAAAGAGGATATCATTATCAGTTTGAATATGATTGTCGATAATTGCGCAAAATATAATAGATTTGAAGTAATATAATATAATCTACAAACAATTATAACAGTGAATGAGAACGATGTACTCCAATGGATTGAATAAAGAAAATACAAGGGTGAGTCAAAAGTTTTGCCATATTTTGGTAGCATGAGGCATAATTAGGTATCTCTAAATGCTCTTGTCGGGGTCGTGGATGTGACGCACCACACTGTACTGTGAGATGCTGAGCTCGTCTGATACTCTTCGAGTGCTACTAGCCGGATTTGCCTCTATGTATTGAGCACACTTCTATATTTTTTATCGCGACACATTCGTTTTCTTTTCCCCCGTCTATCTGTATTGTTCAATATGTTTTCAGACAATCTAAAGTGTTTTCTTTTTTTCTTTTTGTGCGTCTTTCATATATATATATATATATATATATATATATATATATATATATAATATATATATATATACACATACACACACATATATATATATATATTCACAATGCAGGTGTAAAGAAAAGATAATAAGGTAACAATGGTGTTGTTTGTTAACCTGTAATTTATTCTTGATATTTTGAGATAAAATCTCTTTTTCAGAAAATCACTGGAACTGAAGTCGTTGTCGTCTTGTTATGGCATTTCTAGTTAAAGGAAAAAAAATCTTTTAAAAATCTGTAACATTTTCAAAAAAAAAATTTACTCCATGTCCCCGCTACCTTAACTTAGATAAAAATGCTCTATCACTGATATTGAGCACTTTTTTACTTATAATTAGACCATCCATATATATATATATATATATATATATATATATATATATATATATATATATAACATCCAAAATGAGGAAGTTCGAATAAATTAGTCAACTCAAAAGATAAGTGGCATTGATTGAATCAGGAAGCCCTTTGTGTTACTGGAAATGAGTCACACTTTCGTGGAACTCAATCTCTAGCAATATAGGTGGCACGATTAATCCGAAAGGCTTACACCTATCTCAGGTAGACCCAAATCATTACTGGACTCAGAGCTGATATTATTAGTCTACGTGTTTTGCAAAAGTGTCGGAAGTATTACCAACTTCAACGTATGTACAGACGTTGACTAGCGGGATACTTTAGATATTTTAATGTTAGGTTTATATATTCAGTCTGAGACAAGGAATTCATAATTCAAGTATTTCCTGTTTGAATTTCTTTTTAAGAATTTTTACGTCCATGTTGAATCTCGCTGCATCTAGTCGGCATCTGTAAGCAATTTCAATTTAATATGAATGGCGCTCTACACGTTTTATTATGCGAATGAAGATAATTTCCATTTGAATTCCTTAGACGAGGAATTATCATTTTTATACGAAAGAAGTACCCAAAAAATACCAAACATCAAGTGTGACGCACGAACTGAACGTAGTTGCACATCACTCTGTTAGATGTAATGAATTGATACCAGGATGAGCCAAAAATATTTTGGTAACGTGAGGCACAATTCAGCAGCTTTAGCCGAAGTCGTGCAGTTGACGAATCATTCTGGACTGTAAGATGCCGAGTTCGTCCGATACTCTCCGAATGCTGCTCACCAGATTTTGCTACCATGTGTTATATACTGGACCCGTCAAGGAACACGAACACTTATATTTATAAAAATATAAGCTTATATCTTTATTTCCTCGGTTGTTTGTAGACTGAGAGTCGTTAACAGAGGTTACATATATATAGAGCCTTCTGGGGTTCTCTGCAAGCGATCTCAAACCTGATCTCCGTCTGCTAAATTGATTTCCACGGGCTTTTTTTTTTTATTATAGTCCAACTCACGGTGACACGCCTCTTTGATCAAGACACCTATGCAGTTTTTCTGTAGACACACCTCTTCGCCCACGCAGCCTGTTTTCATTGGCTATGGGCTACGCCTACAGATTTTCTGCACCTACACAGTGCCAAATTTACACCTTCATCTTTAGGTGCCAAAGGTAAGTTCAATGCCATATCTTGTTTTTGTTTCCAGGCCCGCACTTGATCCATGCACTTCCTGTGTGCAACCCGGTCTCCAGGTGCAAAACCGATTGGCCATTTGGTTTGGGGGCGGCTTCAGAAACCATGGTGTTAGACCTTTTCTGATAATCAAGGCTCTTACAACCCGAAATGTTTGGAATTATCTGGTTATCATACTGTGTTCAACTGTGCCTTTCGCCTTTCACATCACCATTTTTTGGAGGTTTTTCATTGTTTCTGCGGCGTTATGGCCCAGTTCGAACCCTTAAAGCATAAGTTCCCGAATTAGACGACGTTATATGTTCATCTGTGCGCACCAACTACCATCATACTACCAATCACAACATGTAGCCTTCACGGCTTGAACCGCTACTGTCACGTGATATACGCGCCGCAAACAAGCACTTACCAAAATATTGCAAAACATTTTACTCATCCTTATATCAATTATCAAACAGGAGAAATAATGACCGGTCTGTTTAAACTCCTACTTTAAAAAATTAAAAAATATTCTTGTGTTTTAGATAATGAAAATATTATACGAACAATATTCAGCGTCTTGAAAGGAATTCGGCAAAGGATTCCGAGTTGCCTAATAGTGCCTAACATTACCAAAACATAGCAAAATTTTTAATTCACACTATATATATATATATATATATATATATATATATATATATGTGTGTGTGTGTGTGTGTGTGTGTCGTAAGATATATATATAATATATATATATATATTGGCAGCATTTTTTTTCTTTTAAACATGCTTTGTTAAACTGTACTGATGATTCTTGTCAATTATTCGTGTTCAAACAAATTTTGTTGAATACAACTGAACCGAAATTGTTTTGAAGTTTTTTCTTTCTTTTTAATCTAATAAATTTCTTCATATTATCATGTCAAAAAGATTTTATAAATATCGGAAAGTCTTATCATTCTCGCGAAAGATAACTCTTTTGAATTCCGTTTTATTCAACAAAATTTGTTTCAATGAAAAGATATTGTCCAATAAAACTATATATTATATATATATATATTATATATATATAATATATATATATATATATATATATATAATGCACGTATGTATGTATGTATATATATATACATATATATATATGTGTATATATATACATATATTATATGTGTGTATATATACGTATATATATATGTGTGTATATATACATGTATATATATATATATATATACGCATATTTATATATATATGTATAGACACACACACACACACACACATATATATATACACATATGTGTATACACACAGAGACACACTAACACACACACACATACACACACACACATATATATATATATATGCATGAGTGTGCCTGTTCACGTATGTACATTTGCGTGTAACTATTTTTGTAATTTACATTTTTTAGATATTTTTTTGATGAATGCAATGAATATGAATTAAATAAGAATAATTAATGTCCAATTGATAAATTAACAGTGGAATTTGTACGGCTTTTTTTGCAAGCGAACAATAAATACTCTAATCCATTTTTATAAAATCTCCTTTGCATCGAAATGAATTTTAAGAGTTTCCTGTTCTCCATTAATAGTGCTTCTTACCTGAAAGCCGAACTGTTGCAGATATAATCTTCACCACTAAATCGTCGTCGTAGTCAAGGTACCGAGCCTCCGGGTCGCACGTGGACAAACAAAACTTTTCCCAATCGATGTCGACTTCATTTCTGAAAAGACAAAGTAGACAAAAATTGCCCAATTTAATATCCCGCTTGTGGTCATATATATATATATATATATATATATATATATATATATATATATATATATATATATATATATATATTCTTTCTTTCCTTCTTTCTTTCTACTTTTTGGGATTTCTTTTTTTCTTTTCTCTTTCTTTCTACTATTTAGATTTCTTTCTTTCTTTCTTTCTTTCTTTCTACTTTTTGGGATTTCTTTTTTCTTTCTCTCTTTCTTTCTACTTATTTAGATTTCTTTCTTTCTTTCTTTCTTTCTTTCTTTCTTTCTTTCTACTTATTTGGATTTCTTTCTTTCTTTCTTTCTACTTTTTTTGATTTTTTTTTTCTTTCTTTTTTCTACTTTTTGGATTTCTTTCTTTCTTTCTTTCTTTCTTCTTTTTTCTTTCTACTTTTTTGATTTCATTCTGTTTTTCTTTCTTTCTTTTCTTTCTTTCTTTCTACTTTTTTGGATTTCTTTTTCTTTCTTTCTTTCTTTCTTTCTTTCTTTCTATCTTTCTTTCTTTTTACTTTTAATTTAATCTAAATCTTTTTCTTTTTTCTTTACTTTTTTTCTTTTTTTTTTTTTCAAAATTCATTTATTCTTATTCTTTAAAGGGCTTCTCTTAACGCGAAATTTCGCTTTAAGCTCTCTGTAATATACAATGGTTCCTTATTTCATAAATACCAAATTCAATTACGACATTGTTTTCGTTCTGATTTAATATTGACAAAAATATTTTTTTAAAACTGCAAGCACGGCTACACAAAATCAGACGTTGTAAATATTGAATTAGAATTTTGAAATTACTTGATGACGCCGAGGGTATTAAAATTAAAATGAAGCAGAACGTAGGTAAAAATTTATATTTACCATAATCTTTAAAAAAAAAAGTATTGAATAAGTAAATAAAATAGAAATATTCCCCTACAAGAAAAAAATTGGTTAACTAATAAAGAAAATACAATTTTGTATTGATCAATATTTATTGTTCGATGTCGGTACGTCTACGTGAAAAAATGTGTGGCACATACAACTTTTTATTTTTCTGTTCTGTATTGCGTATATAATTATTTATTCATTAAATGTGACTATTTTAGCATCTGAATAACTATATTATTATAATATACTGTCTGTCTGTCTATCTATCTATCTATCTATCTATCTATCAAGCTCAGTCAAGTGTCTTAGTATCCTGCATATGATGTTAAACTGCATCTAGCAGTGAAGTTCCTATTCTAGAGTTCTGGAGAATGTGGAGTACCATTTCATCACCGTTATTCCAATGTTTATTCTGTACCGACATGGTAATACTGGTTAGGGTCCCATATATAGATCAAATAGATTTTTAAAATAGATAAAAAATGAATTTAAAAAATTGAGCTTAAAAGATATTTTAATGCCCAACAAGGATGAACAGAACAAAGCGTCTTCTGCATGGGATAGCCCCGCAAGGGTTGACATGCCGCAGAAGCCAACCAGCCAACATACTTGATAAACAAAATCCTAAAGAAACTAAAGTCTTAAAAATTATTTACCTCCAAAAAGATTTGGCATTAAATAACCCACAAGGGTTGATATGCCATAAAATCAAACAACCAGTCAACCCCACCGCACAAGTAGGATGCGACACAGTAGGCGAGTCCGAACTCCAGTCGCGCTATTGTGTTCATTCTCGGACTAATTTACGTTAGATTAGCGAAGACATGAAGACTCTTGGTAAAACCAGACATTATATATATATATATATATATAATATATATATATATATATATATATATATGTGCGTGTGAATGACTCTCTCTCTCTCTCTCTCTCTCTCTATATATATATATATATATATATATATATA
Organism: Doryteuthis pealeii; assembly: GCA_023376005.1. Lineage (NCBI taxonomy): Eukaryota > Metazoa > Mollusca > Cephalopoda > Myopsida > Loliginidae > Doryteuthis > Doryteuthis pealeii. Next base: position 40,502,268 of record CM042147.1, on the reverse strand, counting down.
TATATATATATATATATAAGGTGTAGGATAAAATTATCGAGAATGAAGCTGCATTTACCGAGATAGAAATGAACAATGAATGGAACGTTAATTTTTTCAGAATACAAGATGTGTCAAAAAGTACCAAAAATGTCGAAATATTTTTGCCACAACCTTGTATATATAATATATATATATATATATATATATATATATATATATTAAAGAAATAACAAAAGACTTAGAGATTTTGCTTTATAGACTATTTCGGGGAGCTTAGACAAACTGTCTAATTCTCCCGACTCATCATTCGTATTTGATGAGTCGGGAGAATTAGACAGTTTGTCTAAGCTCCCCGAAATAGTCTATAAAGCAAAATCTCTAAGTCTTTTGTTATTTCTTTAATTATAAATTTGCTCTGTGACTCTAACATTAAGAGCACACATTGAGCTCTCAAACTGCGACATGTCGTAAGGAAGATTTCTTCTCTGGACTTTTGGATTATATATATATATATATATATATATATATATTATATATATATATATGTAATATATCAAAAATGAAAAAACACAGGTTAAATGGGTTAAGTGGTGAGTTTATTGGCCGACGCTGCAGTGTTTCGATCTATTAAATAGATCATCTTCAGGGCATAAGATAAGAAATTATATATCATAGAATGATGAGAAAAAGTGAGTGGTAATCCTTGTTATTCAGTCTGTTTAAAAAAATTTCTGAAGTTTTTAAACAGACTGAATAACAAGGATTACCACTCACTTTTTCTCATCATTCTGTGATATATAATTTCTTATCTTATGCCCTGAAGATGATCTAATAAATTGATCGAAACACTGCAGCGTCGGTCAATAAACTCACCACTTAACCCATTTAAACCTGTGTTTTTTCATTTCTTGATATATTACATACCGTCGGATTTACTTCCTCTCTTCACACACACACACACACACACACACACACATATATATATATTATATATATATATATATGGTTATGACTTATACGAAGTATTTTAATTCTTCGAAAGCCCCCTTCCTATTTATTTCCATTCATTGTTTTGTGTTTCTTACATTGCATTCACTATTTACGCAGTAATAATCCATTGTTTATCTCAACTTTTTATTTATTTGTTTAAAAAAAAAAATTGTACTTCATTCATTTCTATAAGTCGTTCTCAATTCTTTTTACGTGGGCTGGCGTTTTCAAAGCAAAATTAATGTTTACAAAATTCGCGCAGAAATATAAGACACAATCTGCCGAGCTGCATTCCAAGGTAGCCTAACTTTAAAGTCTTTTAAATTGGTAGAAATTAAGTAAATCAGATTTGCTCGCAAGCGATCCTATTAAGAAAATACCATTTTTATTTTTTATTTTATTTATTTCAAGAGAATATCTAATAAATACAATTATCTCATTATCGCCTTGGCTTCTGTGCTGTACATAGAGAAGCATCTCTTTAATGATTCATTTGCTTAAGTGAGAATGTGGGTGCTCATTTAAAAGCTGTAAATAATTGATATAATTAATTCTAGATCTGTATTACCACGTTTTGAAAATTGCTGCTTTCTTTCTTCTCTTTTCTTCTTAGTCTCTTTGTTGTTTTTGCTTCGAATGATAAAAGTTATGCACAATAATATTATCATCTTGATAAATGGCGTACGCGCGATAAATATATTTGAACAAAAGTCGATTCAATCACCACAGGCAATCATTCATAGTAAACATCGTACTAAGAAGCTGTATATATATATATATATATATATATATATATATATATATATATATATATATATATATATATATATATATAATTATTTTTCAACAACAATTCCGATATTACGTCCAAACATCTATCAATGAATTTCTCCGATGAGAATTGATCGAAAAAGAATAATATCACTTAGAACTAAATATCTAATTATAAGGGTTCCCTAATTTTCTTTTAAGAAATTTTCCTCTCTCATGATGTATACGCTTTTACGTAGTCTCATTAAATTTTGTACTCCTAAGAAACTCTTTATATATATATATTATATATATATATATATATATATATATATATATATATATATATATATATGAGTATGAAGAAGATGGAATGAAAACACCACACAATGATGTTAAAGAGAAAACAATTCATAACATAATCATAGCTGATATTGATCAATATTTCGATTTTACAAAAATCATCTTCAGAGCCCGTTTACTCCGTGGTGTTTGTGATCGGAGATAAGAGTCAAATGAGTTCAAAACAAAAAACCTTGATCTTGCAAAAAAGAGAACGAAAGTTGTTACATCATTTTCCAATGTGGGCATTCCCGCCGTATTTGTCGGTCACCACGACATGTATATCTTTTTTGTCGGTCATCACTTTATTGTAGCGGATTTTGAGATGTTGGCAACAAGACGAATTAACTTATTCAAAAAGAGGATGGGTATTAAACAATATGACGGTTGGCTTTCAAAAGATTTTTAGAAAAATAATTTTTATTTTGGTGATTAATTCATTTTTTATATTTTGTTTTTCTTATATATAAAGTAAAAAAAAGGTATGGACGGATGTAAGGTATTTGTTATTATTTTTAGATAATGTGAAGCTTTTAAATCTAATGTAAGGTTTTTATTTTCAAAACTGAATTCAAATCAAATACAATGCAAGGTTCTTATTAATAAATAATAAATAATAATTTCTTTCCATCTTTTTCATACTCATACTGTCGGATTCATTTCCTTTCTTTTAACTTATATATATATATATATATATATATATATATAATATATATATGTGTGTGTGTGTGTGTGTGTGTGTGTGTGTAGTATCCGTATCACGTTTCGTATGCTCAAGAGGCTTATAAATTATGAATGTTGGTGGAACTCTCGCCACTAGTTGAAGAAATAAATAGGCAATGGAGGAGAGTTATTTGCAATTGTGTTAAAATAGAGAATTATTTAGCTGCAACCCATCGGGTGTAATATTCGACACCTGGTCAATTTAATGCATGGTCCCATGTGCCAACGCCTGCGTATATTTGATTATTCACTATAATAAGGATGTGCAGGGTGTTTCAAACAAATTGATATCTACTTGTGATCTAATAACATGATCAATTCTCGTTTAAATCATCTAAAAAATTTAACAGCATTTATAAAAATCAATAAAAATCTTATGTTTAATGGTGGTTGGTTGCTGGTTTGTTGGATTTTACGCCATGTCAAACTTTTGGTTATTTTATGCCGAAGAAGTTTCTGTTTTATTCATTCTTGTTGGGTATTCATTTTTTCAAACTAAATCTTTAAAACATGTAATAAGTAATTGAGAGTTACCTCCTCCCCTATTTTATTATTACATCCCCTATAGGGAACTCTTTAGTGTATCTAAGAGCATATAAGTTCTCAGTAAACAGTACCATTATTCTAAGTAGAATAAAGCTTTCTTAAGCCTATCCGTGTTTTCGTTTATCATTACAAAACACATGATTTAACATTAAAAAAATCTATTTAACCCATAGACGGGACCCAAACATGTACTACCACTCCGGGTCAGAGTGGACTTGGAAGTAATGGTGATGGGGGTACTCCATACTCCTTAGATCTCCAGAAGTAGAACTTCCCTACGTGGAGTTTAATTTCATATCCAGGACACTAAAACCATTCGCTGCCGCTTCTCGCACGTATATGATGAGTGCTAGCTATAAGAGCAATAGAGTCGGGACAATCATATATCGACTAGGGTTCGACGTGAACAGCCGACTGATCAGAAGTGACCTTTCGACTGCTCGTCAAAATACTTTTAATTAAACCATCAACAGGGCTTACCTGGGTTTATAATCATAAATTTTATGAAAAGGAAATTGTGGAAGAAGCAAAAGCTTGTGAGCCTTTGTTTATAATGTCTAAGAAAATATAAAACCAGACGCCACGCAATGATAGCATTCCCATTAAAGTTGTGATGACGAAACACCAATCCCAGAAATTGTTGGTTTTAGAAATTTTTTTATAATAAAATAGATAGTCCAAAAGTGTTTAAGATAAAATAAATATTTTAAATAAATATTTTTTGTTGTGTTGTTAGGTATAATAATTTATGTAAAATAGAAAGTCTGAAAATATTGTTATGTAAATTCAATATTTCTGGGGCAGAAATCAGCAGCAGTTTCGGTCATTATTCCTTGCATATCTGTATCCAATACACGAATAGCAAAGGCATGGTCGGCCACAAACAAATTATCAGTCATATGGAAATCCGATCTCACTGACACGCTAAAAAGACAATTCTTTCAGGCTGTGGTTATATCAGTGCTGCTGTATGGCTGCACCACTTGGACCCTAACAAAGCGCCTTGAGAATAAGCTAGATGGGAGCTGCACAAGAATGCTGCGTGCAGTCTTGAACAAGTCGTGGAAACAGCACCCCACAAGGAAACAAATGCCCTCCATCTCAGAAACCATCCGAGTGAGACGGAGAAGGCATGCAGTACACTGCTGGAGAAGCAAGGACAAGCTCATAAGCGACGCTCTCCTGTGGAAGCCAACACATGGACATGAAAACGTGGGGCGCCCACCAAAGACCTACATTGACCAACTATACCAGGATGCTGGTTGCTGTGCGGAGGACTTCCTAGGGGCAATGAATGATAGGGAAGGTTGGCGAGAGATTGTGATGGATATCTGTGCTACATTCGCGACATGATGATGATGATGATGATCTGTATGATCTGTATGATCTGTATCAAATTTGTATGTATCTCCTTTTATGTGTGTTTTTAAAAATAACAATAAGTCATCCAGAGAAAACAAAATTTACGAGGTGTGTGATTTCTTTGTATTGGCCAAAAAGTGATGAGTCAGCAACAGAATCAGTGGGAGAGAAACATTCTCAGTAAGCAAAGAGAGGAGTAGTCATATTCCACTTGAGACCTTAAACCCTTTTAATCGCTCAAAGTTGCTAAGATGAAATGGGTTCCTTATTTGTCCAATGAAGAAAACTTTTATTCCTTGTTCAGCAATTCATTTTCTCCCCAGAGAAATTTTAAATATAGTGAGAATTCAACAAGCAAAAGTAAAGATGTCCCAGTTTTATTTCGACAGTCCGGTCTTAAAACAAATAAAAACCACTGGACTGTGAATATGGCGTATCTTATAGCATCGACACTGTCTAGCTAATTTTATTACAATACTCGACGAACCGTGAAACCCGTTGGGTTCTCGTTGTGATTATATTAATGTGATTATATCACTGCTTTCACGTAGGAAGAATTGAAGAATTTTAATTAGCATTTCATAGTTATCTTAGTTATATCATTAATTTAGCAGGAAGAGCGTGGTGTAATGGTTAAAGTCATGGGAAATGGACTCGTCACCCCGAGTTCAAATCCTGGACTTGGTAATTGCATTTCACTTAGCGCTAATACCCTTGGGAAAGGTATGAATCCTACTCTCGCTCCAGCTATGGATAAATAGTAGGGCAGACTGGGCTCTTTAACCTTGATATGGCAACCGGTCTAGGAGAAGGAAAAATCTGAATTCAAACCTGTTAAACTCCGTTTAAGAAATGGACCTTGTGTCGCATCCTGCTCGTGCGGAGGGGTTGGTAAATATATATATATCATTAATTTGGAGGCGCGTAGTGTAATGGTTACTGTTATAGGAAACGGATACGGCGAGACGAGTTCAAATCCTGGATGTGGTTGTTTGCGTTTCTAATAGAATGGGAAAGGTATGAATCATTTTTTGTTTACAAAATAATATATATATATAGGGTCTTTGGGATAAATTTGACAGTTTCATAAGGAATAAGAATAAGTGCTTGGTAACTACAAAATTCAATGGATTGTAAAGAAATTCAACAGGCATGGAATACGACTGTCAACAAGTTTCACTCAAAATAACCGCCATAAGTATCGATCACAGCCTCAATCCGGCTCCGGAACCTAGAGCAAGGCGATGTTACGGTTTCCCTGGAAATGGTCTCTAAAACTACCTTAATTCTGTCGATTAACTGGGCTTTTATAGTACTGGCTGGGCAATTGGTGTCTTTCTTAACAGCGCCACATAATAATCCATGGGGTTAAGATCTGGGGAGTTCGGAGGCCAAACATTGGGACTGGTGTAAAAAATTCGCCGACAACCATTTTTAACTTTCCACAGGGGTGTGGCAGGGGACCGAATCCTGCAGCCATACATATGGCCTACCATTGGCTACCCTTGTAATCCAGGACTTGACTACAGTGTTTAACAACTCCACGTAGGCATCTGAATTCAACCTGAGACCCTCTCTGAAAAAATGCGGAGGCATCACATCACCCTCAGAGGACACACATCCGAAAACCATCACTGTTTGGGGAAATTTAGTCTGCATGACACAAGAAGTGTTCTTTGGATTGTATACAAGCCATCTGTTATTCTGCGTGTTGGGCTTTTAATCTTAGCAAAAGTTTTTTCTCATCGGAAAAGAACCAGATTGTTTGTGGTTCAGCAGGATATTTCACTTTATTCGGATGTTTCTTCGCCTTTGTCAGACGATTTTCACGGGCCTTTTCTGGGAGCAGTTGACCTCTGCGACGCTTGTATGAGTAGTAGCGAAGGTCTTCATTGAGTGCAAGCATCATGGTAGAGGCTGAAACATTCAATTCACGTGATAAAGCCCGCATTCTAATGCCAAGGTCCTTCAACACTTTCTTCTGCAGATTTTCGAGGAATTCTGCTGTACGAACGTAATCACATCGTCTGTTATGTCGCTTTCTTTCTTGTCGTAGTCTTCATTGCAATTCTCCAGTTCATGCCTGATTGTTTTTATAGTATTCAGGGAGCATTGGGCAGCAACCATAATCTCCTTACTTTGATGGCCGGCGCAGATCAACATGATACAAGTTATTCTCTTCCATGATTCAGGTGGGTTCCAGTCCTCCATTCTATCTGTCATCACCTATATGTTCAAGCTTTTTAATGATTCGTAGTGTGCGTCAATACTTACAACCTACAGAAAAAAATAACCAAATATAAGTATGTCAAATTTATCCCGAACACCTTGTATATATATATATATATATATATATATATATGGGAGAATATGTGTTTTTTTTTTGTTTTTTTTTTAATGAAGTCGAACCTAATTTATGAAAGTTAATTAATTAATAATTAATTAATTAGGCGGGATTACCTATTAAATTTAAGGCTAAACAAATCGAGAAAAATCAATCTCTGTATGTACATTTCGGCCTATTAGGCCTCATCTATAGCTCTGCTGATGAGGCCTAATAGGCCGAAATGTACATACAGAGATTGATTTTTCTCGATTTGTTTAGCCTTAAATTTAATAGGTAATCCCGCCTAATTAATTAATTATTAATTAATTAACTTTCATAAATTAGGTTCGACTTCATTAAAAAAAAAAAAAAAAAACACATATTCTCCCAAATATTGTCGGCTGAAAATAGCCATATCACAAACATCGTCTGTTTGTTTACTTCTCATATATATATATATATATATATATATATATATATATACCAACGTCCCTATGAGTAGGATGCAACACAAGCTCAATTTCTTAAGCGGAGTTTTGATTTAATATCATTTTTCTCTTAGTTTGGTTGCCTAAGCAAAATTAAAGAACCCTTTCTGCTTACTATTTACCCATAGTTGGAGAGAGGATAGTTGGATTCATATCTTTCCAAAAAGAATTTGTTTAGATATACAAACTCTATCAATGATATTGGATATTCTATACTTATAGATATAACAAACTATAGTATATGATATATATATATATATATATATATATATATATATATATATATATATATATATATTTGTAGTTTACATGCAGGTGTGTGTGTGTGGGGTATCGTTTTGTTGTACCGTCTTTAATATAATCGGCAGACTTTTTTTATTGGTTTTGTTTTTGCAAATTGTAGTTAGGTTGTTCACAATCAGGTATATATATATATATATATATATATATATATATATATATATATATATATATATATATATATATATATATATATTCTCGTCGGTCCTAAGTGACATTGAAAAGTCAAACAAAGAGTAAATTAAAAGTTGTGTCGATTAAAGAAAACTGTACATAGTCGAAGGCCGAGTATTATGGTTTAAAATTTATATCCTGAAGAAGTGGTTGGTTGGTTGGTTGGGTTTTACGGCATGTCATCCCCTTGGGTTATTTTATGCCGAATACTTCTATTGATAAAATTTTTTTAATGCTGACAAAGTTTTGAAATAATTTCATTTTAATGGATAATACAATTTTGTTTATAAACTCAAGTTTTCTATTTAACCCATAGATGGGCTTGGAGAATTGAATTTCTTAGGTATTTTATATACTGAAGTTTTCAATTTGGAATGTCTTTTGTGAAAATTAACTTTAAATTCTATATTAAACCGACCACGTTCAAGAACAATCTTATTTCTATAAAATGGAACTATTTAAAAAAAACTTATGAATTAACATTGAGACGCACAAAGGGTTAAAATGAAAAAAAAAAAAAAAGCAAACAAAAACAAAACATTAGCAAAAATTCCTCGTTTGAAAAAAAGCGAAAACAACTAAAATAATGACATACTTCAAAGAAGCCTGTAATAAAGACTAATTATCATGTATAAATAAAATTACATCATTATATAGAAAAATGATTAAATTCTATTTCCGTACTAATTTTATAGATATAATCTGAGAAACAGCCGAGATATAACAAGTTAAAATTTTAGGAAATTTCACTCTTTTAACCTGTTTTCGCATTTTTAGAAGAAAAAACAAGGGAAAGAGTGAAAATGACGCCACGTTTATACAAATTAAGGATATGCACAAACATTCCTTCTTCGCTCATTTGCCGCATCAAAACTCGGGCAGATTGTTTTCCTGAAGTAATTGAAAAATAACAATCCACAAGTGAAGAATGTTGGGAAAGGGTAACTGAATCCTTGTCACAAGGGCAAAAATAGGTTCAAATCCTTTTTTCACCCTCTCGTCTTGCATTTGGGAAAAGGCTCAAAAACTTCTTCCCATTCTGCTACCAGTGTTCGTACAAACAATAAAACAGACTTAAGGAAATTTTAAACATTTTACTTGGCTGAGTCAAAAGTTGTTATGCTTTTCGTCTGCCACACGCGTCCTATCGTGGTGTAATGGTTAGCAAGCTAGTCTCGCAGATCCATTACTACTAAATAATAAGTTCAATTCCCACTTGATGCCCTCATACTTACAACCTTGTGTCACTTCCTACCCGTGATAAATGGTAGGGCGTCCCATCATGGAATAATAGTTAGCAAGCTAGTCTCGCAGATCTATTTATTACAAAATACATATTACGAAATAGCGAGTTCGATTAACATTGCCTATTCGTCAATGTTATTGCAGACTGAGCGAAATATATTGAACCATCTGGTTACGGAACAGTGATCAACTGTATCTTCACTTTTAGCACAGCATATGTGTTTGGTTACGGCCGTGGCGTTAGAAACCGTTTCGAACTCGAAAAACATAAGTGCCTAAATTATACTACGTTGAAGTTTCAACTGTGCCGCTTTCAAATCACGCACGGAGGGGAGTAATGCAGAGCTTATTAGCGCACCAGCTATCATGATCCTACCAACCATATCGGGTACCTACTATCATACTACCAACCACAGTGGGTACCTACCATGATACTACAACCACAGCGTGTACCTACCACGATACTCGGGTACCTATCATACTACTAACCACAGCGTGTACCTACCACTACTACCACCACAGCGTGTACCTGTACTAACCACAGCGTGTACCTACCACGATACTACCAACCACAGCGTGTACCTACCACGATACTCCCGTATCTACCATCATACTACTAACCACAGCGTGTACCTACCACGATACTACCAACCACAGCGTGTACCTACAACGATACTCGGGTACCTACCATCATACTACTAACCACAGTGGGTGGTACCTACCACGATACTACCAACCACAGCGTGTACCTACCACGATACTACCAACCACAGCGTGTACCTACCACGACACTACCAACCACAACATGGTGTACCTATCATGATACCACCGTTCACCGTGTGTACCCACCACAACCTGAACTGCTTTAGTCACGTGATATACGTGCCACGAGCACTCAACAAAATATTGCGAAACTTTTGACTCGCCTTAGTCATTAGCCCGGTAAAAAATAATTGTTGTATTGTTTTACCGCTAATTGCAACCATCTTGTCGAAATGATAATAAAAAATCATTGCATTCGTTCTCTTTCTCGTATCGATTAAGATTTGGTCAATATTTAATGAAAAGAAAATAGATTCAATATGAGATAATTACCGTTGGGTGTAAATATCCTTGAGGAATCATGACAATAACAAGGTTTTCAATAACAGACAAAATAAATATATAAAAACTATCTAATCTATGAATCTATATTTTTAATATATAGGATGTTTTAAAGGAATGTTAACATTTCTATGGAAGTTGCTTTATGATATTATGATTAGTCCTCGTAATATCAGCGCCACTTAAAAAAAATAAAGATACTAACGTGGTGGATTGTGACATAATTGTAAACGAGTTCGAATTCCAGCCACGCTATTACATTCTCTTTCAGTACCTGTCGGGGTTTACTTATATCAAAACAATACAAATCATCCAAGATGTATTAATAAAATCTTTCTGCAATGTGCTAGCTATACTTTGGTACAATAGTAAGTAATGCCAGCGACGTGTCCTAAAGTCGGTATTATCCAGACAGCGAGGGAGTTTGGCTAGACCAAGTAGATAGTTTTTTTCGCATCTGAGATGGAGCGCCACACCTACTATCAGCTCCTCACTTTACTGCACAGATCCCTGTGCTACGTATATGCTCAGTTGGCAAGGACAAGTATCAAACCAAGAACGTTTAGGTCCCCAGCCGGACACTCTACCAACTGAGCTAAACACAAATCACATAATATAGATTGTATAATAGAGATGTTCCAAAAACACATCAGTCAAAATAGTCCAAACTGCTATATGGAATAATGATAATTCAACTTTGAATATCAAATAACATTTACGTCATGATTTTGTTAAGGCTTTACAGTCATTTTATGTCAGCATTCTATTTGTTTTTTTTTCTATTGCCCCACAAACTGCAAACTTGAGTTTATAAAAAGTTTATAAAAATTATTTCAGAATATATGAGACCAATATAGATTACAATGAAAATAGATATGTAAAAAAATATATATAAGATTACTAAAAACAATTTTTTTTTAAATACAAGAAAATAACTGCTAAAAAAATAATTTTAAAAAGATTCAAAATACTAAAAACTTAATACTAAAAAAAAATTAAATACTAAAAATAGATAAAAAATGAGTTTAAAAATGTTTACAAAATTGAATACCCAGCAAGAATGAATCAAATAAAATGTCTTCGGCATAAAATAATCCAACAAGGGTTGACATGCTGTAAAAAACAAATCAACCTACCAAAATTTACTGCATAAAATCGTTTCATTCTCAAAACACTAGATACAACATATAGTATATAATCAGTGTAATTTGGTATGAAAAACAAACTGGAAAATTGTAAAAAAGATCACAGAACTAAGATAATGTTTAGTGAAATACCAACTTCGATATTTTTCCAATTAAAACAAGTACTAAGCAAAGAATCAGTTGAGGATTTCTTTTGTATAAGAAAATCAGGAGCATGATTAAATTTGAAAACCCTACAGCAGAAACTTTACTTTTTAAAAGGATTACAATACACATATATGTGCTGCTGGTATCCCAACCAGTTAATTTATCTAGAAAACTAATGAACTTATCAATATTCTTCTTGGAAAACACTTGATCAACTTGCTTGCGTAAGAAATTAATTTAGATTCATCTATCTTCTATACATATATAAAGGGCAGTTGTGTGTATATGTATGTCCGGAGGAAACTTCGAAAATAAAACAATTAACGACAAAGTAAATATATATACACATTAAATATCACCAGGGCTCGGTTTTTGAGCCAAAATATTAGATATTTGATTTATATTCGTGAAGATAATTGAAAAATAAAATTCAAATGATAACAGCACGGATTTTTTTTCATTTAATATTTTAGATAGTAGACATTAGCATTTCTTTTCAGAGTAGCTGGATCAATGCAAGGTCTATTTTTTACATCGGGATTTTAGACATCTCACGAAGATTCAACTCACGATTAAGTAATAATGGTTTTGCGGGACTAACTTTAAAAAATCCCACTCTACCCATGTGACGCCGGTAGCCACTTTTAGTATTAATATAAAGGATTATAAAAGATAAACTGTGTTTTTAGTCATGCAAATCGTCCACGCTGTGTAGTCAAAGTAGCCATTTTAAGAACTGAAATATCCATTTAATATTGATGCTTCATTAAAATGAATATATTTTATATCATTTTCATTGCTAATATTGACAATGTTTCGATTTATAAAAAATCATCATCAGAGCATAATGATAATTAGGTCCGTTTTTAGATGTAAATGTTTTTAATCCGGACTCATTGAGAGATAAGCAGAAAATAATTTAAATTCAAACCTGAAACATTGTTTTTCAAAAAGCGTACCAGCCATGCGATCGCTTCGTCTTTGTACATTCGCTGCGTGTTTGGCTAACGTCATATACATTTAGCTACATTGTATTTCTTCAGTGTAACAGTTTTTAAAAGAAAAAGAAATACTTCAAATTCAAAAATAGAAAAAAAAAAAAAAAAGAAGAGTTTTAACCCGTTCATGGTCGGTTAATTTAAATTATTTTCTGCTTCTCTTTCGATGAGTCTGGATTAAAAAGATTTACATCTAAAAACGGACCTAATTATCATTATGCTCTGATGATGATTTTTTATAAATTGAAATGATGTTTCATTATATATTAAACCATTGCACTGCCTGTAAGCACCGATGATGGCTTAGACCTTTTCAATTTTCATTTAGTTTAATTTACATTTGTTTATTTCCCATGTTTTTGTCACGCCTTGTTGATGATGATGATGTATTTTACTTTGCATTTTACACAATGATTCCAGAAAGTTTTTCATTGGTCGAATCATGTTTGAATATTCAAATTTTGATATAATGCCAAACTGTGTTGTCTTTTAATGTCTTCCACGCCCTGAAATCTTACCCTTCAGATTAAAAACAAACAAAACAAAAACAAAAACAAACAACTATAAAATTTCCCCAAAGAATAACAGATCGTTTAGAATCTTAGAAAATCTGATCTCATCTCAAATAGAAAAAGTCTGAAGATTTAATGGTTTGGTTACTTTTTTGAAATAATTCCCAACAGTGGCGAGAACAAAAAATAAAAACAATGTTGTTAAAAAATTTACTTCATTAAAACCGAAATATTTTATAGAATATTGATAAATTTTACATGCTAATTATATCAATCTTCACTGTCAACCTTTAGAGAGAGAGAGAGAGAGAGAGAGAGAGAGAGAGAGAGAGAGAGAGAGAGAGAGAGAGAGAGAGAGAGATTGGTTGGTTGTATTTTACGACATGTCAACCTTGTTAGGTTATTTTATGCTGAAGACGTTTTGTTTTTTTTCATTCCTGATAGGTATTCAAAATTTCTATTTAAATTCAGTTTTTTAAAACAATTTTTTCTATCTAATCCATAGATGGGACCGTCACCGTGACAGCATAGAGAGAGAGAGAGAGAGAGAGAGAGAGAGAGAGAGAGAGAGAGAGAGAGAGAGAGAGAGAGAGAGAGTTTTATTCCTGAACCTGGTTTGGTCGTGGGACCGCTATTTTATGTAGCAAGGAGTCTTGAACAGGAATAGCCTGGTGGAACCGATCCGTTTCCATGTCTGATCTTGACAGTTTTCCTTCTCCTAGATTGGTTGAAATACCAAATTTAAAGTGCCCAGTCTGCCTTACTATTTACTCTTTTTGTATCTCGAGCTAATTTACTGATTATTGATCTTCTGAGCCATTCTTCTGATTTTCCTATTTTCCCGTGCTTAATATTGACTAAGTTTAGCTGTGTATGGCATAAGGCCAGAAAATTAAACGATACTGGGTATATATTTACCCAGGCCTTCACCACGGACACGATATGAGGGAATGTTTTTAAGCGGGTTAAAGTTGGTCTAAATACAGTTTTCATTTTACTAAGCAGTATCTTATCAAAGCAAAATAATTCAGTCTGCCTTACTATTTACCCATAGCTGGGGTGAGGGATAGAACAGATGGATCCATGATTTTCCAAAGTGCATGAAATCAAACGCGAGGAAGTCTATCCCTTTTACGCCAGGGTTAGACTAGGGAGATTGTTTTGCTGAGATAGAGTGCCACACCTACCGTCAGCTCCCAGATGTTTTACCGCACAGATCAAGTTACCCAAATTGCGCACTGAGTTGGCGGTGGCCGGTATCGAACGTTGAAATCCTATGATTTCAAAGGAAATGCTCTACCGACTGAGTCCTATTTTTCTTATTAAAAAAAAAGAAAGAGCATTCACTAAAAAAAATTAAGTTTCCAAATTTATTACGTCAATGAAAAATATTATTTTAAAAAAGAACCCCCCCCAAAAAAAAAAAAAAAAACTAAAAAAAACTTTAAAACATTTTACAGCACATAATTTATTACATTGTATATTACAATGTTTTTATACAATACAGAGCTATTTTTCTTATTTAAAAAAACTTAATAAAAATTAGAGTGTTTTGGGAGGGGGTGTTGAAACTGATTAGTGGCCTTTTCAGTTTATTTCAATGGAGAACATTGATTTGATATTGGAGGAAATTGAGTCACGAGCGGAACGAATTAAACTCGTAAGTCGAAGTACTCTGTATCCGTTTTCAAAATTGGGAAGGTCTACCTGGCTATAAAAATCAGCATTAGAAATCCTGTTTTTTTTTTAAATTACAGATTAAACACTGACTTTTAACAGGAGCGGGAATATACCTAACTGATTCAGCCACCAGGCAGAGTTTTTCTTTCTTCCCCATGAGTTGACACTAACGAGCAATCACGACACGAAAATCGCTTTTTTGTCTATTGTCTGTTTACGTGTTTCCATTTCATTAATTTGTGTCTGCAGGTAAAGAAGATAAAAGCAAACCAAGTTGCAAAAAGTTACAAAAACCAACAAACAAGCAAACAAACAAACAAACAAACAAAACAAACAAACAAAACACAAGCATCAAAAAGGAAGTAAAATGGACAGACTGACAAATAAAAAAGTTTATTTTCATATCTGTCAGAAAACACAATACATCGCGCCAGACCGAATCGTTATTTTCAGGAAAGCGCTAATGAAAGTTGGTCAGCAGTTAAGTCTGTCTGTGTTTATTGATTGAATAAAAAATATATGGAGGCACAGAATGAAAAAAAAAAAAAAAAAAAAAAAAAAGAGAGAGAGAAAGAAAAAAAGAGAAAGAAAAAAAGAAAGGCAAAAAAAGAGGTACGTTTTCACGCTCGCATACACACATAAACACACGGATGTACACACGGATGCACACACGAATGCGCACGCGCAGACAAACAGGAGAAAAGAAAGGAAGTCATTTACTAAGCTTAGCTAAGTTTAGCATAAGACCGGAAGTATGGGACAACCAGGTGTGAATCAAACTCAATAACAATGATCTGTTACCCTAACTTACAAACTGTCAATCTACGCAATTATACCAGAGTGAGAACAATGGTAGGAAGACTTCGAGACTTGTTTTGATTGTCGGGATGATACTCATGTTGTTGTGTATATTCTCCATATATATATATATATATATATATATATATATATATATGAAGACGAAATATTTTATATATAAACCAATTTTTGGTACAAGTGATTTTGTATAAAAATTTGAATAGTATCATACTTTATTGGTTCGGTCAACTATCAAACATTACTAAGGTGAGTTAAAGGAGAAAAAAAACGAAAAAAGGAGACTTAAGGGACCGTTATATAATTATATATATGGATATATAATTATTATACATGATATATAATATATATATATATATATATATATATATATATATATATATATATATATATATATATACATAATTTATTCTCAACTAGTTTTGATCTTGGGTCATCGTCAGGAGAAAATTTATTATTTGAAGAAATTGTTTATAACAATTTTTGAAAGGAGCATTATAGAAGAACTATAAAAATTTAAGTGTTTTTGTGGGTTTGATATATATATATATATATATATATATATATATATATATATTATATATATTATATATAGATATATAGATCCCTTCACGTTACTTCAATCTTTGCAATAACGTCCCCAGAAAATAATGCTAAGGAGTGTTTAACTCTTCTCTAACTCACAAAGACGGACAGTGCCAAAAATTGCAACTGTCTCTAAAATATACAGGTGATGAAACCATCACCCGTATATTTTAGAGGGAGTTGCAATTATTACAACCTTTGATAAGAGCTATTGCAAAATAGTTTAATATGTAAAAATTATTGTAATCTTGACTTAAATTCCTCCCTTTTTTTCTTTCTTTACTTCATTCTATCTATTCATTAAGTTCAATTGAAACACATTAGCGTTATCGCTCCCGCATGCCCACTGCCTCTCTCTATCTTTCCCTTACTATCTTTCTTTCTGATTATATTTTTTCCATGTAGCATGTACTTTTTCTTCCCTTTCTTTATTTATAATAAAAACGGAATGGTCCATTATTTAGGTGACGACACTCATAAAAAATAAGAATTCGATGGATAAGCAACACCAGATAATCAAGATTTATATTTTTGCATTTAATCTTGGAAGATTTGGACGATATCATTTTTAATCATGGTAACGGCCGTAACACGAGTATTAACATATATATAAAGTATATAAGGAAGCGCGTGGTGTAATGGTTATAGGCATGGGAAATGGACTCGTCGCCCCGAGTTCAAATCCTGGATATGGTAATTGCATTTCACTTAGAACTAATATCCTTAGGAAATGTATGAATCCTACTCTCCCTCCAGCTATGGATAAATTGTAGGGCAGATTGGGCTCGTTAACCTTGGTTAGGCAACCGGTCTAGGAGAAGGAAAACTCTGAATTCAAACCTGTTGAACTCCGCTTAAGAAATTGACCTTGTGTCATATCCTGCTCGTGCGTAGGGGTGGAAGACTTATTAATATATGCTCCCATAAATTTGGTGATGAGCTCTCTAATTGGTAATTTAAATTAACTCTCACTACTAAGCAAATAAGCAATGATCATTTCTCCGGAAATTTGATCTCTCAGTGACCGAAAGATACATACATTCCTATGTATTTAATAGTTTAAAAACACCAGTCCCCGCATCAGCTGTCAGTGGGCGAGAGGATAAGATATCGGACTACCATGCGGTCAGTCTGAGTTCGACCCTACCCAAGGATAGTTGTGTCTAGCCACACTGAAGAGGCAGGATATGCCGAAACACGTGTCTGTGGATGACTTATTAATATATATATATATATATATATATAGTGTGAACAAAAATTATTATTAAGACAATCAGGAATATTTCTTGTTTGTTGTTTAATCTCAACTAGTTTCGACCTTCGGTCATCTTCAGGAGAAAATTTATTATTTGAAGAAATTGTTGATACATTATTAGAAAGGGAGCATTATAGAAGAGTTATAAATGTTCAAGTGTTATAGTGGGTTTAACATGCTGTTAAAAGTGGGTTTAACATGCTGTTAAAATCCAGGTAGGCGAGTGTGTTTGATAGTAGCATGTTCATTTGTTGTGAAGAACCTATATATATATATATATATATATATATATATATATATATATATAAAGCTAAAGGAGATGCATCGTATCCTGTGCCTGTGTATAATATTACAGCGGGCATGGTCAAAGAATCGAGATGAACGCAAAAAGTAGTGCTTAACCTACAACTTACCGGTGACAATTGTTTATTTCAGACGTCCG
Organism: Doryteuthis pealeii; assembly: GCA_023376005.1. Lineage (NCBI taxonomy): Eukaryota > Metazoa > Mollusca > Cephalopoda > Myopsida > Loliginidae > Doryteuthis > Doryteuthis pealeii. The sequence goes on along the minus strand of CM042147.1, from coordinate 40,484,356 downwards.
AGGAAGAACTACCTCCAACGAAAAGTGTAGAAACAGCCCGCGAAAAGATCGTGAGAATATCAGACTGAGATTCAATAGAGACAAGACAATGCCACAGGTGTTCATCGTTAGGAGTTCATTCACAGAACAAGTGACAATGAACAGAACTAATGCACAGAATAATGAACAGTTAGTGTATTTTGGGAATCTCGTCACGAATAACAACGACTGTCCAGTGATATCAAACAGTGAGGGGACACGGCATTAGGCTCACTTGTAGGACTCCCAATAATTTGGTAACTTATATAATTGTCCTAGAGACTAAGTTATATATATATATATATATATATATATATATATATATTTTTTTTTGTCGGCAAAAAAGCCATTCCAAACATACCTTGTTTACAACTTATCATATATATATATATATATATATATATATATATATATATATATATATATATATATACAGTTTCAAAAAAAATGTTTAGCTTTATATTTCCCATCGCGTGAAAACGCTTCATATAAACACTAAAAAACTACTGGTTTTTAAAATCTCAACCATTTCACGACTGGTTTTTAAGATCTCAACCATTGAACTCATCTGATGATTGGATTACCATGAAACTTCAAGTTATGAGTGTAAAACCATAATATTACCATTGATTTTATATATATATATATATATATATATATATATATAATCCAAAAGTCCAGAGAAGAAATCTTCCTTACGACACAAGAGTTTTTATTTAAAAAAAACCTGTCGCAGTTTGAGAGCTCAATGTGGGCTCTTAATGTTAGAGTCACAGAGCAAATATATAAGTAAAGAAATAACAAAAGACTTAGAGATTTAGCATTATAGTCTATTTCAGGGAGCGTAGACAAAGTGTCTGACTCATCAGATGCGAATGATGAATTCTTAAAAATTCTTAAAATTTAAAAAATTTTTTCTAAGCTCCCTGAAATAGACTATACTGCTAAATCTCCAAGTCTTTTGTTATTTCTTTACTTATATATATTGAGAGAGACGTGTTTAAATCCTGAACGAGGCAGTTTTTATTTAACATAGGGCAAGGTTTGAATCCAATTAATCTCTCCAGCTATGGGTAAATAGTAGGGCAGACTGAAATCTTTAACCATGGTATGGCAACCGGTCTAGAAAAAGGAAAACGAATTCAAAATTTCTGACGCATCCAACTCGTGCAGAGGGGTTGGGTAACTTCATATACACAAATAATTAAAGTGAGTATTACTTTATGAAAACACTATCCTCCTAAATATTACCAAGTACCTATACTAGTATGTACGATAGCAAACGAAGAATCGTAAGTTGAACCTGTTAAGTTCCATCTGATGACTATTTCATTAAGGTAATTAGTCAAAGGTCACCTAAATGGCAGAAATTAGACTCCAAGTTTCGAGACGAAGATGGATAGATGATATTGTCAACCTAATTGGAAAACTGATACATAGGCTAATGATCTTCTCGAAAGACATATACAAACGAGGATGGCCAGTCGCAGTTACCCAGTATGTGCACAACAGATCCACAATTATTTGTCAGTATTTAAAAAAAAATGAGCTTTGAGAGTTTGTATTATTTAGACTAGCAAAAATATGCGCCCCTTGCAAGTATTTACGTTTTAATACAATAAAATATTATAATAAACTAGAAAGACTAACGAAACTAAATAAGAACAAATATAAAAAAACATTACACTTATTTTAATGTTATTTTAATTGGTTTCTATAGAAAATCATATATGAGATTGCTTTTACTACGTTTGAGAATAACAGAGAGAATCATAAATCAGTAACAGCAAATAATTATTGAATAAGCCCAGTTTTATTAAAATCATTATGCAAATTATCCCCCCCATTTATTATGTAAATCTTTATTTCTTAAAGATACATAACACATATTTCAGGACTTTAAATGCATTAATACTATGGGCAATTTTGCGGCAAATCAAACTCAGCAGGACTTTAATAGTTATAAAAGGATTTGATTGTGAATAAATGAGATGCTAATTATGATTAAATTTCATAACCTTTAAGAATATAACTTAAATAACTAAGGAAATCGTGGCGTAGTTTCAGTTACAGACAGACAGTTATATAATCTCCATCATAATGATATTTTTCGGACTATTGTTCTCAACTTTATTGTTATATATACAACGTTTCGAGCGATGTGATCTCCGATCTTCATCAGGTGTCCAGTTAGACACATGGCGCAACGGATATAAGGGTTGAGTTGATACAGTTCTAAGTGACAATCACCTGTAGGTTGCAGGTGCAGGTAAACATTGTGCATATAACAATAAAGATGAGGACAACAGTTCGAAAAAATCTAAATAAAGTAGATCCACAATTGTTGGAAACCCTTACTCCTGTGATCGCACAGCGCCGAACTTCTCACTTAATTCTTATATGTCGCTCTGTATCTCAGTCTGTCGTTTCTGCGGACGTCATTTTGTTAAAAAATGTCACATGTACATAATGTAAATAATAGAAGAGCAACTTAACTATATAATATTTATTTAATTACAAAACGAAATCAGATTTATTAAGGAACAGTGTTGGAATTTTTGGATATAAGGTGTGTACCAGATGGCCACTTGTACTTATAGACTCGCCGACTACCATGTGATCAATTTATTGTCCAATCACTGGCAGTTCTCTGCTGTTGATATAATTATTTACACTGGCCTTTTCTGGTCATACTAATCATTACTACTTGGATCTTCTTGGACGACCGAACGTAGTATTATATCACAGGACTTATTCACTTACCAAAGGATTCTATCACAGGACTTATTTTACCTTCACTTACAAAGGATTCTATATCACAGGACTATTCACTTACCAAAGGATTCTATATCACAGGACTTATCACTTACCAAAGGATTCAATAACCCGGGACTTACTTATTTACTTTAAGTTCTTTACAACTGGCCAAGGATGGCGGCCAGATACTTAACAAACAGAAATAAAGACGAACGAAATATTATTAATTATCCGTAATACACGTTCTTCTGAATAAAATAAAGAGTTGCTTGAAACACACAGTGTTCATCGGGTCAATCTATAATGTTAAGGCCTTTAATGTAAACAGCATGGTATCTCTATTTATATCAGATGAGGATTGGTCATTTTCATTCTCTGGCGGTCAGTGTTCAAACTCGAGTGTAAGCAGTGACACTTTGTTCTTGCCCGTTTTGTTGTTGCCGATTCTCCCATCATACTATTCTCAGGAGGAATGAGGAATGACACAGACACATTTTTATGTGTGCACATGATTATTTATGACTTGGTGACTGTCTGGGAATCAGTTAATCAAAGCAGAGCGGAATCTCAACGATTTCCCAATGCCTAAAACTTTCTAGCTAACATATTTGTGTCATTTGATCATGTAACTTTAACCAAAAATAATGCAACTTTCACTAAACTGTATCTGACTGTGAGGCTCCAGTTTGTTTATTCTGCAATAAATCATTTCATCTCTATCACCGCATATCCACTTGCTATTCTTCTGCGTATTATCAATTTTTTGCTTTAAAGTTCCATGATCAAAGGACACAAAGAACTTAGTTATAAGTCCAGGCATTGAAACACCCATAGAGTTTCCAACCAGCTCTGAATATCCAGCCACTTTTGATAAAACCCTGCTCTGTATATCCAGGTATCTTTTGATATCATGCTGCTCTGAACACCCATATATCTTAGGATAGCACACTGCTCTGAATATCCAGATATATTTTGATAGCACCCTGCTCTGAATATCCAGATATATTTTGATAGCACCACCCTGAATATCCAGATATATTTTGATCTGCTATAAATATCCAGATATATTTTGATAGAACCTGCTATAAATATCCAGATATATTTTAATAGAACCCTGCTCTGAATATCCAGATATATTTTGATAGCACCCTGCTATAAATATCCAGATATATTTTGATAGAACCCTGCTATAAATATCCAGATATATTTTGATAGAACCCTGCTCTGAATATCCAGATATATTTTGCAAAATATTGCAATAAGAAGCAATTTTCTATTGCAATATTTTGCACTGCTATCAAAAGAGATTCAGTTTCTCTCTTCAGTTTCCCATCCTTAGTCATGTCTAGGTTATTCAGGGCAGAGTGCTATCAAAATACATCTGCATATTCAGAGCAGGGTGCTATCAAAATACATCTGGATATTCAAAGCAGTGTGCTATCAAAGTATATCTGGATATTCAGTGCAGGGTGCTATCAAAATATATCTAGATATTCAGAGCAGGGTGCTATCAAAAGATATCTGCATATTCAGAGCAGAGCGCTATCAAAATATATCTGGATAATTTGAATATGGTGTAATTTGAATAGACCAGAGCATGCTGGGTAAAGAATTGAAAAAGTGACGGTTAGACCGAGAGTTCAGCAGTTGAGATTTGGTAGCCGCCGAGTTCAGTCGGAGCGACTGAACTCGGCGGCTACCAAATCTCAACTGCTGAACTCTCGGTCTAACCGTCACTTTTTCAATTTCTCGACTCTCCGAAGAAGAGATTTGTTATAACTACGGTTCATTTCACCACTCATTCAAGCAGGCGCTATCACCACTCGCACCTCCTTTTCATCCACGCCAACCGAGGAAAGAAAATAAAAGTCCAGCTTTCTTTTGTATACCTGTGTTGGTTTTTAATCCAGTGTACTACACACCAGCGCTGTCAATTGATACAGTATATAACAACTGTAAATATAACCATCAATATGAGAGTAATAATATGAGACCAGTAAAAAGTGTTACTACTCTTTATCTTAGAAACTTAAACGTACAGTGATACCTTGACAAGCGGGTTTAATTCGTTTCGCTAGAAACTCAATTTCCTCTTATATATCTATTCTCTTTGCCGCATTGAAATAAACTGAAAGTCCTTAATCCGTTCCAGCCCCTCATACCCCAAGAAAACACCCAATGTTTTGTTGCAATTTTTTTTATATAAGAAAAATTACTCTGTATTGTATTAAAATTCATAATAAAATAGAATGTAACGAATTATGTGCTGTAATACGATTTAATGTTTATTTTCTTATGAAAAATATTTTTCTTTAGCGTAATAAATTTGGAAACTTAAATATGTTTTAGTGAGATTCAACATAATCGTATCTAAAGCTCGCTCGTCTCTCAAATTTTAGCCTTCAACACAAAGCAAAAAATCTATCTTGAGATAGCTCGTAACCTGGAAAAGTTGGGGCACTTCAAAGTTGAAGTACCACTGTAAATCCCAAACAGATAATTATCCCCTTTTCCTTGATACTTTACTAACACCTGTAAGTAAGGTACCACTTATTCGAATTCCTTTTAAAATATGTAATACTTAGTTTGAATTAAGGAAAGGAAGAAGACTTTGATGTTGATCTGAGCAGGAAGTTTCAAATGAGAAAAAATGGTAAAGAAGAAAAATACTTAACAGGGAAAATGTTAATCATTCATAATTAACACATGTATCTTGTTTCGAGAGAAAAATGTACTATAAGTTTGATTATTTCTGCGGTGGAAAACACCGGCGTTAATTCAAAAGTAATTTTCAAGTACCCAACATAATTGTAGGGGGATTTAGGTTAAGTGTAGAACTTAAAAATTAATTGAAAACCAATTTCATTTAGAAATATACAGTTACAAAAACTGAAGCAGCTGAGATTATCGTTGCAACCACAAAGGTGAAATTTGATTTATTTTTAGATGGAGCATGTTAACGCTGATGTGAAAACTCAAAAGGAGTAAATATAATAATAATAATAATAATAATAATAATAATAATAATAATACCTGGGCTGTCCCCATTATAAGATACTCAGGACCATTCTTAAAATGGACAAAAGAAGAACTCAGACAGATTGACCAAAGGACGAGAAAATTAATGACCATGCACAAGGCTCTCCACCCTGGAGACCTGAGGAGACTTGCTGTCACTCAGACTCCAGTGAAAGGCCATCAGCTAACACTGGTGTGAAAACTCAAAAGGAGTAAATAATAATAATGATAATAATAATAATGATAATAATCTGTGGAACATAAAGGTGAAGGTCGTACCAATTGTAATTGGTGCACTTGGAATGGTCCCCAGAGCTCTGGAAAAGGATTTGGGTGAATTGGAAATCAGAGGAAGAATCGAGACCATTGAAATTACAACACTGTTAAGATCGGCTAGAATATCCAGAAGAGTCGTGGAGACTTGAGAAAACTTGCTGTCATTCAGTCTCTAGTGAACCACCGGATACTGAAGGCGTGAAAAAATAATAATAATAATAATAATAATAATAATAATAATAATGGAATATGAAAGTGAAAGTTATACCAATTGTAGTTGGTGCACTTGGAACCGTCCCAAAAGGATTGGAAAAGGGTTTGGAAAGTTTGGAAATCAAAGAAAGAATTGAAACCATTCAGAACACTGCACTGCTGCAATCTGCCAGAATACCCAGAAGAGTCCTGGAGACCTGAGAAGACTTGCTGTCACTCAGACTCCAGTGAAAGAACATCAGCTAACACAGATGTGAAAACTCAAAAGGAGTAAATAATAATAATAATAATAATAATAATAATAATAATAATAATAATAATAATAATAATAATAATTTGTTCAGCTGTGTACACGTTTTCATTTAAAGTTTAAAACATTATTAAACAATCTTACCAGGGACTTATTCATATCATACTGAGAATTATACAATTTGTAAATACACAAATAAATCATTTCTGTTTACAAGTATTTCAAAAAGTAATAACTACTGACACTTCTCATAAATTTAAGCAATATCAAAACTAATATATAAAACCAAATAATTGCTGTCGTCTGAATGTTTTAATCACACCTCGTATGTTCTTGATATCTAAATGTCAAAAGTATTCTTTGTATTGTTGTCAAGAATGTTAAGTGGGGTCCCCGTGGCGTAGTAGGTTACGTATTGGACTGCAATATCGTAGTGAGTTCGAACCCCCAAGTCGCGCTATTACGTTCACTTTCAGAATAATACGGAAAAGGATGAAACATGATCCCCCAATTATGGCTTAATTAGCATCACTACTGTTCTTCGACAAGGATGGATTTAGCATTGAATAACCCACGGAGGTTTATATGCCATTAAACAAAGAAACCAAACTGGAACGTTACAAAGGAACCTCGTATAAATTAAAGAGTTCATGCCTGTGTTTACTCTTACCTTCCACCAAAAGCAGGATATGACACAAGGTCATTTTAGCGGAGTAAAGCTGGTTTGAATTCAGAGTTTTCCTTATCGACTAATTGCATAATTAAGGATCAAAGAACCCAGTCTGGCCTACTATTTACCCATAGCTGAGATAGGGAACTAATGGATTCAAGGATATTAGCACAATGTGAAACGCAACCATCCTCCTCTAGGATGTAAACCTAGTCTATATATAACCTCGTGGAGGCGCGAGGTGTGATGGTTATCGTCGTAGAAAATGGATTCGGCGACCCAAGTCAAATCCCCTACGAGGTAGTTTGCATTTCACTTGGGAAAGGTATGCATGTTTTCCCTCCAGCTATGAGTAAATAGTAGGGCAAAATGGGCTCTTTAACCATGAATAGGCAACCAGTTTAGAAGGAGACTTGAGCTTGTATTGCATACTGTTCGTGCAGCGGAGTTTATATATATATATATATATATATATAAAGTTAAACCTAATGAGTTAGATATACCTACTACTATTTTTGCTTAGTAGCTCTTCAGGGCAAAGATATGACTCTTTAATCTTTAACTTTAGATAATACTGGCGGTTTATATATATATTTTTCATATATATATAATTTTTTTTTCTTTTGGCCAAGTATTATAGTATCAACCGATTATTTTCGGGTAGTACATCTATCTTGGTCTTTTCTTTTTTACTATTTTTTTACCCAGGTGATGTTTGGTAGTATATTTTTTACAATCAAACTATTTGTCGGATTTGTTTCTTACCGCAAGGGTTTACCAACAAGGTTGGTATATATATATATATATATATATATATATATATATATAATATATATATATATATGTGTGTGTGTGTGTGTGTGTGTGTGTGTGAATGGGAAATGAATCCGACAATATGAGGAAAAAATGAGTAAAGAAAAGAAATGTAGATGGATAAAATGAATTTTATCGATATCACTTTTAATCGATATCACCTACACATGTATTTCGGTCTATTTATCAAAATTTTTTCCTCATATATATATATATATATATATATATATATATATATATATATATATATATATATATATATCACCTGTGCTCTTAATATGATGTGCACCAAAACCAGAGGTTGAATGTAGGGAGGCAATCATAAAGGTATTAATATATAGATAGATATATAACTCATTCATATAAATGAACAATGCCCAGCTTTCAGATTATATTAAGGCAATCAATCCTGTTAAAGCAACGTTAATTATCTTCACTAATTAGAATCGTGTATTTTTTTGTATTCATTAGTTTTAATGAATAGATTTAACGTGATCTACTGTATAAATATCTCTTAAAAGTCTTAAGACTTTTTCCTCTTCATAGTGTCTGGTTAACTGAAATGTATGCTTTTACAAATTACTCTTATATAAGGAGAACAGATACACTATTCATTCTATTAACTATTTGAAAAGTGAATACATTTGCAAAAAGTAACAGCTTCGTCAGGGATTTGAACTCAGGTCACCGATTCCATTTATTCAGACGATAACCATTAAGCTACGCTATGTATGGTATATATTGTCGAGATAGCAGTGACATCGCGAAATGTGTTCTAAAATCCCATTTCCCGACGAACATACAAAATGGCTTCTCTTAATATTTAGTATCCTCAAGTCTTAATAATATTCTTCGAGTATTTCCTTACAAAGCCGTGTATCATGCGTGTTGCCATCTTGAATATTAATGAATCTTTGAAATTGCCTATTTTTTTGCAGATATCTTATATATTGTGAGATACTGGGGCACATGTGGCGCAATGATTATGGTCTTAGTAAATGGGCTCGGCAAGCCAAGTTTAAATTGTGGATGAGGCAGTTTGCAACATTCGCTAATTATGTGATGAACAGTTTCATCTTTGTCAACGTTTTGGTTTACCTTAATTAGGTCCCTATGGCATTATTATTATTATTATTATTATTATTATTATTATTATTGCCGCCATAAAATATTCCGTTTATCTCTTGAAGAGTCCCCTTCTTAGCCATTCCCAGGTGATCTCGTGTGCAATTTCCTGAGTTTGTCGTTTGAATTATCCATGCAGTTGTTTATTATGCCTATTATTGTTTTCTTTATTTGTTGGTTGTTAATTTCCTGTTTTTTAATTTTTATTTTATTTCTGTTGATATTGTGATATCCAAGTGATAGCAAGTCTCCAGGACGCTTCTCAGTATTCTAGTTGGTCTCAGCAGTGCTGTTGTCTGGATAAAATATATGTATTACTTTATCTTATCTATAACTATACATACTGTACATATACAGGTGTTTACAAAAGAAATTATTAAAAAAATATTTACGGTATAGACACTCATGATAAAACTCTTTTGAGAAAAACACCGGGTCAGAGTAGTTCTGTAAGTAATAGTGATGAAAGGGTACTCCACACTCCCCAGAGTTCTAGAATTGGAACTTCCCGACAAGATGCAGTTTAATATTATTCCCAGGATACTAAGACCCTCAATCACCACTTTCTAGCACTTACATGATAAGGTTGGGATAATCATATAGGTGATATACCAGCCGATTGATCAGAGGGGGACCTCTCCGACTGCCCGTCTGGTGTATGTAATGGACTACTCAGCCACCAGGATTCCATCCTTTAGCATCACGGTTCGCCACCCAGGGCAATAGGTGATCCGATTTGGGGGGGGGTTCTCATCCCTCTGCAGAGGTGCAGTCGGTGTATTCTAAAGCCCCAGCCAACAGGACTAACTGTTGTGAGTGTTACTATATTACAAGATGGCCGGAGACTCTGAAAGATTTTATCAGAACATCTACTACACCCTAAAATGCACAAATGAATATCAGTATTGTCAGTGTGTTTCAGCTTGTTTGTTTTTACTCAGTATATTTATGCCTGAGTACAAATGAAATTATTTTAAGAATATATTCAAAATTTTAATCCTATACTGAATGACATGTCGTTAAAATTAATCAGTCAGTCAAATCGATAAATCAATCAACCTTTCCAGGGTTTTTGCTAAGATCCATAATCCCAGGAGGCTTTAACAGCTGAAGAAGCAAGAATAATTTACTCCACTATTGGAGTAATAGGAGGACACCACCTGCATATATATATTTACCAACCCCTCCGCACGAACAGGATGTGACACAGGGAGTTCAACAGGTTTGAATTCAGAGTTTCCCTTCTCCTAGACCGGTTGCCTAATCAAGGTTAAAGAGCCCAGTCTGCCCTACTATTTACCCATAGCTGGAGGGAGAGTAGGATTCATACCTTTCCCATAGGTATTAGCGCTAAGTGAAATGCAATTACCACATCGAGGATTTGAACTCGGGGCGACGAGTCCATTTCCCATGACTTTAACCATTACACCAAGCGCTTCCTGCATATAGACTCACCAGTGTAGGTTGGCCAACAAAAACCTACATCGTTCAGCTCTGTGCAGACACTGAATGTTTGTCAAGGACCAGCCATGAGCGATGGATGATAGGGGGTGGTGGCAAGGAGGAATCATGGAGATCCGTGCTGTCAGCACGAGTTGATGATGGTGGTTGCGGTAACAGTTAACAGGAAATGAGTGCCTATTCCTTTTTTTAGCGATTGTAAGTTTGCAATAATGAAATTCAAGCGTTTCTCTCTGAAACTGTGTATCGTAAGTGTCAATATCTTAAATAGTTTTTTGTTTGTTTGTTTTCGTAATGCATTGAAAAAAAAACTGTCTATTTCTTTTGTAGACCCAGTTTATTTTTTCAACAAATATCGCTCATTATCATCGGTGCAATGCTACAAATGTCTACGAAAAAATACGAGTAAAAAAAAAGAAAAAAGACTGTTTTTTGACTCGACGACCTGTCTGTAGTCCAATTGAAATACTAAGTGGCTCACGCTTCTGCGGCCTCGTCCCAAATCTCTCATCAAATTCAGCTGATCTGTGGCAGTTTCGAGGCAACGCCTTTCTCATCGTATTTCCAGTGAAAACACTGTTTTGGCTTGTTTCCCAGCCAAAGGAGGAGGACACCACCGCCGAGCAGAGCAGAAGACATTTTATGGGTTTCACTGTCTTCATGATGTGTCTAAAAAAATCGACTGAGTAATTTTAAGAAGTGCTAATTGGTACGAATTTTTGGGATTCAGGGCATCCCCGAAAAAAATCTTAGTGTGGAATAGTTCTCAAGATTTCCTCGTAACTGCCCCCCCCCCACCTCCGAAAAAAAGACAGTATTTATAGAAATGTGTCTTTAGTCTCTGAGCATATATTCTATACTAACGTGGGATCACAGCTTATATGTAAGCTTAGTCAGTGTGAAAGACACTGGGGTTTGACAATGTTTTGTTTTATTCCATTCTTCTAGCTTTAGTCATTACAAATATTTCCACTTGTAAAAATGATTATTAAAAAGTAAATTTTGCAATTACTGATCTAAAATTCATTTGAGATCTGATTAAACATTAGTTGCATTCAATAAGACTGTGTGAAAAAAATCAGTAAAAAATAAACAAACAAAAAATAACCTCTTTAGAAACAACTACACAAGAAATATAAATATGAACATACAAGGAAAAGGATTCCCTAACCTCTGGGAATACAATAACCCTAGACTGGTTGACATGCCATTAAAGTCAATCAATCAATCAAAATATATTTTTTTTTTTTACAAACGGTAGCATCAAATACGAATAATTTTTTAACAGATCTATTTGACCCATAGATAGGACATTAACAGGTAATACCATTCAGGGTCAGAGTGGACCGGGAGTAATGGCATCACACTTTCCAGATTTTCAGAACTTAAGAAACAACTACACTAAAAATGTAAATATGAATGTACAATGGATGCGACTCTCTAAGCATAAAATAATCCTAAGCTGGTTGAGTTGTTTTTTTTCCCACGAGGTCTATTCCATGCGAAATACGAATAATTTTTCAATAGATCTATATGATCCATGGATGGAACACGATTACCACTCAGTGTCAGAGTGGAGCTGGGAGTAATGCCAATGAAGGAGTACACCATACTCCACAATTTCCAGAACAGGAGCATTATCACCAGATATAATTTAGTGAGATTTGATAATATTTGTTTATTTTTTCCAAAATCTATTATCTTATATAGTTAATATTCAGTGAAAAAAATTAACGAATATGTCGGGTGAACTTTTATTATATTTATTCATTTAATGTTCGTGATATTAGTCCTAACGAAATTACAATGCAAGGAGGACAACACAGTTAAGTCAAATTCTTCAACTTTATCACCCTAGTACAAATGTCCGCCCGCAGTGAACTCATTCTTAGTAAACTATTGTATATATATATATATATATATATATATATATATATATATATATATATATACTTACCAACCGCTGTGCACGAGCGCGATGTGACATAAGGTCAATTTCTTAAGTGGAGTTTAACTGGTTTTAATTCCTTCTCCTAGACTGGTTTCCAAATCAAGGTTAAAGACCACAGCATAGCCTACTATTTAGCCATAGCTGGAGGGGGAATAGTAGCATTCATACATTTCCCAAGGATATTAGTGCTAGTTGAAATGCTACAAGTCTAGTTCTGAATTTGAACTCGAGTCGCCAATTTTCTATGACGATAACCATTACACAACGTGCCTCAATTGAAATTATTATGTAGCAATCATATAAGATATTAGTATTTCTACGCACTCTTTTATTCATATAAATCCATGCGATCATTGTACAATAATCAAAGTAATTTCACATATCATGTCTAATTCTTGCTTGAAAGTAGGCGAACTTTTCAAATAATTATTAAGCTTAATTTTATCGCCGACTTGAGGTGTCATGACAGGTGTCCGATTCATTATTTAGCCTCGTCTGGCACAAGGCCAGGGAATCGGGTATCCTGTTAATCCTAACATCACCTATCCAACGGTAGACATTATGTCTTGCTATGTCCTCTTCAAATATTTTACTTTTATTCGTATCATGTTTAATTTATCTGGACGTCACTTCCTGTTCGTCTGTCGCCACTTTCTGTCTTTATTTTTGTTGCTTAGGCAACTGTTGTTGCTGCTGTTTATGCCTGGGAAGTAAAAATTAAATTATCAAATAAGTTAATTGTATTTGCAACTGGAGACAGAACAGGTGCCTAATTATTTTTATGAATTTTCACTACTTTCTACAAAGTCTGGTACAAGGCCAAAAACCAGGTGTTCACTTAAAGCCAAATTCAACTATTCAATTGCAAGGGATCCCCGGGACGTAGAGGCTAACGTGCTGAACTGCGACATCATAGTAAGCGAGTTCGAAATCCAGTCATGCTATTATGTTCACTATAGGACTGATACTGTTAGTGTTGCATACCCTTCTTCTTTGCCGCCCTGTCGTCTGGGGCGTTAGAATGCACAGACTGCACCTCTGCAGAGGGGTAAGACTCCCCCAATGGGACCACCTGTTGGCCGTGGGTGGTGACCCGTGATGCTTAATGATGGAGCCTAGATGGATGAGCAGTTCATGACATGTAATACTCCACTTTGGCCCTATCTTGGGCTAGACGGGTGGTCGGAGAGGCCCCTCCGATCAATCGGCTGGTCACGTCAAGCCCTAGCACCTATATGATTTTCCCAACCCTATTGCCCTTATGGCAAGTCCCAACCCCTTTTTATCATATGGGTGCTAGAAGGCGGTGACTGAGGGTCTACATGTCCTGGGAATGACGTTAAACTCTATCTGATGGTGAGGCTCCAGTTCTGGAGGTTTGGGGAATGTGGAGCACCCCATTCATCACCATTGCTCCCTGGTCCACTCTGACCTGGAGTGGTAGTACATGTTAGGGTCCCATCTATGGGTTAAATAGAAAAATGTATTTATAAAAAAATTGTATTATCCATTTAAGAATTGATTTATTTCAAAACTTTATCGGCATTAAATGACCCACTGAGGTTGATATGCCGTAAAACAAAACAAACCAAACCTTCTTTACTGGCACTAAATAATATAATGTTGTATATCTCTTTCTTACTTCTTACTTCTGGTCGTATTTTCTTCTGGCCGGCTTTGCTATTCTGATCGTCTTTGGTATTTCTATCATCTATCTTGACTTGGTCTGGAATCTTCTAAGGTCTGGACTTTCTTGGGGACTTCGGGTCTGATTTTCTGTAAGGGATTTCTCCTTATCAGAAGCCCTGTGCCATTGTTAGTTTTTAGGTAATAAACACAAGACTTCGATTTATTTTTGATCTTGTTTTATTGTTAAATCCCCACCAGACATTTTGTGCAGATCGACTTACATCCTATCGGGCCCGGCTCCTACCTGCTAACTGACTGAGACTTACTTACTATCCTTAAACCGGAAGACAGGGTCCTCTATGCCTTCCGGTTCTCACGATTTATCCCCGGAAGGCAAGGTGAGAGTGAGGTCAAGCACCGTCACTCACTCTCAAAGCCATTAGCTGCACTAATCGCCATTATGTTTCTATACTACTTTATATAAGCATTAGGGATCTAATAATTATGTAACATTAGGAAATGTAGGGCGTCCATTCATGGTATAATGGTTTGCAAGCTGGTCCCTCAGATCCATTATTATTGAAAATTAAGGCCGCTGGATACCCGATACTTGTGACCTCGTGTCACATCTTATGGGTTGAGTAAACACGTACACTTGAGAAAGGTATAAAACGCTCATTCCACGACTTCAGATTAAAGAGTGCCACTTTTGTTCTTCTACAAGGATGGCTTTGGCATTAAATAACCCACCAAGTTTGATATGCCATTAAACAAAGAAACCACTCCAAACTATTCGATTACACACCTTTCTATAACGATTAACGTCTTTTATTTATTTTTGTCATTTTAGTTTATATTTTGTCACATCTGATTGGTTGATTTTAACGGTATGCCAACGTATCTGGGGTTATTTTATGCCAAGAATTTAGATAATTGCATATATTGTACATTTCTATTTATTTTTTGTGTATTTGTTTCCTAAGAAATTTTGCTGACGGTTATGATATTTGTATCTGTGGTGGATCACCGCATCTACCATCAACTCCCCACTTTACCGCACAGATCCAAGCTGTGCTACTCATGTGCCGAGTTTGCGAGGGCTGGTATTGATCAGTGAA
>CM042147.1:40381557-40466557 GCA_023376005.1 Doryteuthis pealeii | reverse complement strand
ATTGAAAAAGATGTGAAATATGAAGGTCACGGTGATACCAATTGTAGCTGGTGCACTTGGAAGGATCCCAGAAGTTTAGAAAAGGGACTAGAGGAACTGGAAATGAGAGGAAGAATTTAGACTATCCAGTCAACAGCATTGTTGAAATCCGCTAGAATACTCAGAATAATCTTGAAGACCTGAGGAGACTTGTTGTCACTCAGACAGCAGTGAATGACCATCAACTAATGCTGGCGCGAAAAACTCACAAGGAGAGAAATAATAATGATAATAATAATTTATCTATTTACTCCTTGTGTGTTTTTTTTTACACCAGCTGGTGGTGTTTCACTGGAGTGTGAGTGACAGCAATACTTCATATGAATTAATAAATTTTGTACAGTTACATTACACACACACACACACACACACACACACACACACACACACACACAATATATATATATATATATATATATATATAATAAGTGTGTGTGTGTGTGTGTGTGGAGAACATTTAGAAAAGAAACACAGGATGTTATGATGGATGGCAAATTCATTGTCGATACTCGAGTATTTCGGTTTTACAGTGGAAACCTTCTTCAGGACTAAGGATTTGTGTGGATAGAAGGTGAAGAATGTTTTGTATGCGTTGAATTAGAAAATTTGTGGAAAAAGGTTATTTACCGTTAGTTGTATGGTAAATAACCTTTTTCCACGCATTTTCTAATTCAACGCATTTTCTAAATTTTCTCTACATACTGTCGGATCAATTTCCTCATCTTACTTCCATATATATATATATATATATATATATGTAAACAACTTTTTAGCTATTTTCAGCCGGCAGTATATTTGGGAGAATATGTGCTTTTAATTTTAGTCAGACTTAATTTTTTTGAAAGTTAATTCATTTATGGTTAATTAGGCGGGATTTAACTACTTAAATGTAAGGCTAAACAAATCGAGTCACACGCTGGGCGGTCCTCGTATCTATAGCTCTGCTGAAGAGACCTAATAGGTCGAAATATATATTCAGAGATTGATTTTTCTCGATTTGTTTAGCCTTACATTTAAGTAGTTAAATCCCGCCTAATTAACCATAAATGAATTAACTTTCAAAAATATTAGGTCTGACTAAAATTAAAAGCACATATTCTCCCATATATATATATATATATATATATATATTTAGAGAGAGAGAGAGAGAGAGAGAGAGAGAGAGAGGAGAGAGAGAGAGGAGGGAGGGGGAGGAGAGAGACGGACAAGGCATTCCGGGCACTGCTGGAGAAGCAAGGACGAGCTCATAAGCGACGTTCTCCTGTGGAAGCCAACACACGGACATGCTAGTGTGGGCCACCCATCAAGAACCTACATTGACCAACTAAGCAAAGGTGCAGGATGCTGCGCAGAGGACCTCCCTGTGAAAATGAATGATAGGAAAGGTTGGCGAGAGATTGTCATGGATATCCGTGCTAATTGTACGACATTATGATGATTGACATGTTTCGTTGAGTGTCTTGAATTATCAGAAGACAAATGAATTCATTACCAAAAATGCCTTTTACACATTATAGATTCATTTGTTTTGATATCATTTTACGTCACCAGTAGCTCCATCAGCTGATATTGAGTACTGTTGTTACAAAGGATGCTGATCTGTAGTATTTTACGAAATACTTTATTATATATACATTAAGTTGTTCAGCTCTGAACACGTCTCAAATTGAATTTTACAATGAAAAAAAAAACAATGGT
This sequence comes from Doryteuthis pealeii, assembly GCA_023376005.1. Lineage (NCBI taxonomy): Eukaryota > Metazoa > Mollusca > Cephalopoda > Myopsida > Loliginidae > Doryteuthis > Doryteuthis pealeii. The sequence continues at coordinate 40,464,820 of CM042147.1, read as the reverse complement.
TTAGCCTCGAAATTTTTAAATCCTGTTTTGTTTATCTTTTTTTAAAGATTTTTGTTCTCTTTTTCTTTAGGCTAACTTTTATTTCTATCATGTTTCTTTTTTTTTCTTTTTTAATTCAAATGCCTTTGTTTCCCTTATTTTGACTTCCTGTTCGTGTCTCGCCGTTTTCTTTCTATTTTTTTCTTTTATTTTCTGAGTGTGCCTCCGACTCGAAGTACAAATCTAGAGTAACCCGGACACTCTGTTATTCTAATTAAGCTTTTCGCGCCCCCATCTAACGATTGATTCTCCTGACGTCGCAATGAGTATCAGTAGTAAATATTTACTTTGAGATGCCATCTGCAGGCCAGGTTTTATCTCTCAAAATGGTTTTCCACTTATACATTGAGATCTTCTGATAAGTTAGCAGCGTTAGTCCAATACTCCACGCCTCCACCACCACCACCACCACCACCACCACCGCCCTATATACACACACCTCAGCTTCCCCTTCCCCTCCCCGCACCACGAGATTTTCTCTTTCTCTGTCTCAGCCATTAACGGTGGCAAACTGAGCAACACGCCGAATCTCCATGCACCGTCCCACGCTTCTTCATCAGATGGTTTTTATATATTGTAATTTCCAAATTGCATTTTAGTGGCCCATGTAGAAAATCTATTCTTAATATGGTAACTCTTAATAAGTAACATGGTATATATATATCCCCTAGGGTTGAGCACTCTGGGGGGGATCTTGCTGACGGCCGCCAACTCAAGCGTAAACGCAACGCTCTTCTAAGGAATGGAGCACTTTGTGACGGCCTTTACACGCAAAGCGATGTGTGTATTAAAACAGTTTAAAATCCCCTTCCCATTCTGTAAGTGAAGACAGCCTAATGTTACGGTGCCGGACTGACACCCAACCGATCGGATTTCAATTCCGGCTGTAGGTAGCTTACAAATGTCTAGCCACACTGAGGAGACTTGATAAGTCGAAACACGTGTCTGTGGATGACCCTATATATATATATATATAGCCGTTACTCGCCTGTCGCTGTTTACAGATTTGAGTTCTCTGGTGATTGTAAAAACATACCCCCGTAAGTATGTATCAATTAATTGTTCACCCCAGACTGACAGCTGCTGGTGGCCGCAAGGGTAAGGAACGTGGCAGACGAAAATTCTGTTAAAAAGTCGAACCGCACTGATGAGAAGTAAAATTCGAAACACGTGTCTGTGGATGACTTATATATACTAGCAAATATATGCACCCTCTGGGTGCAAGTATTTAAGTTTTAATATAATAAAATATATTAAATTAGAAAGGCTAATGAAACTGAATAAGAATGCAGATAAAAAAATTGGAACCGAGGGAGTATGATTGAAAAATAGAACAACTTGAAACTAACTCTTCCATCATTTTCCATTACTCCCGTTTTCTTTGGTAAATTTTCCTAATTTAACTATTTAGTTAAAATAGGAAGTAAAGAATAAAATTACATTTATTTCTTCTTGTTAATGGATTTCTTTTAAGATTTATCCCCGAGATTTTTGCTCATATTCAATAAGATAAAACCAATCAATTAGAAATCAATAATACTAAGCACATATTTATTAAAATCAATTTTTAAAGATCAATATGCAAATTAGCCTTCCCATTCACACTGTAATCCGCTATTTTGTTTTATATATAAATACAATTGCATGATATTAGTATGTAGATATGGTCAACAGTCTTAATGATGTAAAACAATTTTATTAATAATTGAGGCTTAAATAAAAATGATTCATGGAGAATGTGATGTATAATAACTAAATGGATAGTGACTTGAGTAGTGATATAGTTTCGGTTACAACACATAATCTCCATTATAATAATAATATATATATATATATATATATATATATATATATGAAGATAAGAGGGTTGGAGTAAAATCCGACAGTATGAGGTAAGGTAAAAGGAAAGTGAACAAAATCAATCACTCAATCAAGTCTGAGAGGGGGAGAAATATTTTGTCCTTACTAAACGCGAAGGACTTCTTCAGTCATCTGACTTTTATTCAAAGCAAAATTACGTACATTTATATGTTTAGACGAGAAAGTGAGTAGTAGCGGAATTGGGGGTAGGGAGGTTAGGGAAGAATTGAGGAATTAGAATAACATGATATAAAGTGTGGGGGAGAGTTTATATATATATATATATATATATATATATATATTGGTGGAGATCAAAGACCAAAGTTCCATAAAATCAATACCCTATTTTTGTACGATAGGGGGTGGGTTTTTAAAAAATCACTCCTCATTTTCCATAAGAAAAGATAAATAAAAATGTTAGTAAAAAGTAAACTCGTCGGCGTGGCCTAAAGTCGGTATCAGCCAGACAGCGATGGAGTCTATCCTCTTTTCACTAGTGTTAGACCAAGGAGATTGTTTTTGCGTCTGAGGTGAGGGCCACATCTATCACAAGGTCCTTACCTTACCGCACATATCCCAGTGCTACTCAAACGCTGAGTTGGCGAGGGCCGGTATTAAATCAGAAGAAGGGTATAAATTAGTTATATATGAAAAATAGCTAAAAAAAATAACGATTAAAAATATCACAAATTAATAAAGGATAAAATATAACTATAAGCAATTAAGACAAATAAAAGAAAAAAAATACCATATATGCCGTAAACTCTTTGCCTACTTTAAGCTGCTCACAGCAGCTCTTATACCACACCCAAGCAAAGTAAAAAAACAAACTGATGGTTAGTTCATTGTAATTGAGCAGAAGAACTCAGATTACAACAATGATAATAGGACATTATTTTAATAGAATGAGTTAACAGGTGAATAGATAATGAACTTTGAAATATCCCATGATACACATAAAAATTGCAAGAAAATTTGGTACAGCCGTGGTGGGAATTTGATTGGCAAAGACTTAGATAAATCAAACCTGGATACCCTATGATGGATAATGAGTCACAAGCTGTATTAGACCATTTATAATGAATTTGATTATCACTGCGGGTCCCATAATTTCGGTCTTGTGCCACAACTAAGCTAAGCTTAGTAAATAACTAAAAAAAAGTAAAGTCGTCGGGGCGGCCTAAAGTCGGTATCAGCCAGTCAGCGAGAGAGTCTATCCCCTTTTCAATAGCGCTAGACCAAGGAGATTGTTTTGGCGTCTGAGGTGGAGCGCCACACCTACCATCAGCTCCTTACTTCACCGCAAAGATCCCTGTGCTACTCATACGCTGAGTTGGCGAGGACCAGTATCGAACTAGGAACCTTGTAATAAATAACTAAATGAAATAAATGAAACGAAACCAACTACCTTGGCAAGTTTCCTTGAATTTAGATTTTTTTTTCTTTTGATCGGTTGTCCTTACCAAGTCTACATAAATCAGGCTCTGATATTATTTACTTATAGTTAGGAAATGTGTGTGCGGGGAGGGGGTGATAGCTAGGAGAATAGATGCGTTTGTTTGATCTAAGAGCACTCGAACGCATTTAAAGGTAAATAGCTTGGTTCCCTGAGTTTATTTTTATGACGGTAACCACATATACCTCCGAATTATGAATATTTATATATTAATAAGTTTGTATAACCACGAATCATACCTTATACCTCATATAAATAATGAACCATTCCGTTTTGATTGTAAGGAGATAGACAGAGACAGAGCGATAGGGGAGGAAGCAATACTGTACTATATATGTGGTGTCTCCGAGGTCTCGTGGCTAATGTGCTGGACTGCGAGACCGTAGTAAAGAGTTTGAACACGAGTCACGCTATTACTTTCACTTAAAGACTAATATCCTTGGGACTGGGATGAACCCCCTCATTCCTCAGCTATTAATAGTACCACTACTGGTTTTATACAAAAATGGATTTGGCATTGAATAATCCACGAAGGAATGAGTAATGATGATGCTCTATTTGAGGATTTGTGTTGTTAAATAAAGTGATTTTTTAAATTCCTTGTTTCAAGAGGTTCATTTATTCTAATTCAATTTTCTTTTCAATATGATACGCTTCCAGCTGACCCTCGGGAAGATACACCTGCAAATTTGTTTTTGGCCAAAAAAGCCCAAATATAGTTTGGTAATTTGGCCCCAGATCACACAAAATTGAAATGTTTAGAAAATTATTTTTGCATAGGAATCGGCTTAGCAATACGCTTCCAACGAGCCCTCAGCCATTATCAGGGGATTATTTTAAGGGAAGATATGCCCGAAAAACGTGTTTTTGACGCGCTTTTAGCCCAAAACCCAAATATGGCAATTTGGGCCCAGATCCCCCAAAATTCGAAAATTTTGAAAATATTTTAATTCACTGAAATTGGCTTAGTAATACGCTTCCAACGAGCCCTCAACCATTATCAGGGGATTATTTTAACACTAAATATACTACTTCCAATATTTCCCACTCTGGGCCCACTGTGTTATGAACGTCTTCTCTTTTATAAAGAGAAATAAATATGGCACTTCTCGGAAATTTTCAGTTTTATTTCTTTACATATTTTTAAGGATGCTGTAATTCAAAAAAGGCAAAATATTCATGTTAATAATTTTTCAGGGATACTATTTCTCTGAATTTTTGAGATGAAGCTTGATAATTTGTATTATCTAGATTATTCACACTATTGTCCTCATCTCTATTGTTATCTGCACAATGTTTCGGGCGATGTGCTTTCGGCCTTCTTCAGGTATTTCTTGTCGGACTCGGGAACCTTCTCGAACTCTGAACCCAACGTTTTATTCAATCCACGGGGGTATACTTTTCTCATTCCGCTAACCATGGCTGGGTACAAGTGTTAAGTTGTGTTAATTATTATTCTATGTTACTGTCACACTTGGTCAAGTTTGAACCTGCAGTCGAGAGATAACTGTCACTTAGAACTGTCTTAACTCAACGCATATATCCACTACGTCATATGTCCAGACTTCAAGAAGGTTCTCGAGTCCGACAAGAAATATCTGAAGAAGGCCAGAGGGCACATCGGTTGAAACATTGTACAGATAACAATAAAAATGAGGACAATAGTCCGATTAATCCAAATAATCCAAATTGTTCAATGATGTTCTTAAAAAATGAAAATAAAATTCTTGGTTAATTTATTTCACTTACTGCGACGTACTGAGATTTTGATATCTAATACAAAAAAGAAATGACTGTTATGATTCAAAAATGTATTGAATTTATAGTCTTTGTAATTTTTGTTTCTTATTTTTGTATGGAAACATTGCATGAAACGTTGGACGATATTTATGGTATGGAATCCTCAAGTGTTATAAATACTCAATTTAAGAGGAATAATCCTGTTGAATAATAACAGCGTGACTGATAAGATATTTGCAAGGATTATTATTCTTTAGATCACCATACTTTTGAAAGTAAAGGGAATGGGACTTGTTAGCGAGTTATATCCAGCCGCAATGACGTACTGGTCAACGGACTGAACTGCAAAATCCTAGTAAGCGAGTTCGAACCCCAGTCGCGCTATTACGTTGACTGTCGGTCTAATACCCTTGGGAAAGGTATGAACCACCTTCACCCCCCAGCTAAGAGTTAAATAAGGATGGTTTTGATATTAAATAGCTCACGAAGGAAACCAAAACAAATAATGTAAACAGCAAACAAGAAACTGACTATTTATCAGTAACACTTTATTCTAGAAAAGATGAAATAATTTTTTCTTTTTTATACAGTATGATCCGGAGTGGTAGTACCTGTCGGTGTCACATCTATGGCTAAAATAGAATTGCTTAAAAAGGATTTGCAATAAATAGGAATCTTGCTGTCATATATATATTTACCAACCCCTCCGCACGAACAGGATGCGACACAAGGTCAATTTTTTGAGCGGAGTTTAACAGGTTTGAATTCAGAGTTTTCCTTCTCCTAGACTGGTTACCTAGCCATGGTTAAAGAGCCCAGTCTACCCTTCTATTTACCCCTAGCTGGAGGGAGAATTGGATTCATACCTTTCCCAAGGGTATTAGCGCCATGTGAAAAGCCAACAGCTTCGCCCAGGAATTGAACTCGGGTTGACGAGTCCATTTCCCACGACTCTAACCATTAGACTACGCGCCTCCATATCTTGCTGTCATATAACCGTGTGCATTATGAAACTATACGCGCTTCCTTAACCTCTTGGCATAAAATAACCCTAGACGGGTTGAAATGGTCAATCAATCAACCAATCAAGCTGAAGGTTAAAATTCTTGACCACAGTTAAATAAGAGCGTTGTGAAGTCAAATGTAGTTGTCTCCCCCTGTATCATGTCGCTATGAATACTAAAGAATTTTCCCCATAACTAGACTACTGTTAAGTTATATTGAATAAAACTTGAGTCTTTTATTACACTTATAAAATTCCAAAATATGGCACTTAAATTAACAGCACGTTTTATATTAATCATTTGTACATCTTCCAATCTTTTTTCTATTATAGACATTTATTTTCACTACATTGTCAGCACCCGGGAGATAACATTCTAATATTAACTCTAATATTAACTTCGTCATTCAGTCGAAATCACGCCATATTAATCTTTAGTTCGCCTATCCAAACACGCATCTTATCAAAACTCCTCTTTGTTTCTCAAACTCTCTTTTCCTCAAAACTAAGTTTTCATTTTGAAAGGCAGTTATTGTCAGGAGATTCCAGATGGGCAATTTCTATTATTCCATCAATTATTCAGCATTCTCGTTTTTATTACGTATCAAGCTCGGCTTAGTTGTGGCACAAGGCTGGATATAGTTAGCTTACCTTAGTCATTGCATATATTCAAAAGTATTGCTCAGTGAGAATCTGTTAATCTAGCTTGATAACCATAACACCACGTGTGGTGCCTTCTTTATTATTTTCATCCCCCCTCTCTCTCTCCACACACACACACACACACACACACACACACACACACATGCATTATATATATATGTATATATATATATCATATAGATATATATAGGATATATGTATATATATATATATACATATATATATATATATATATATATATATATCATATAAAATATATAAAGAATTGAAATGAATATATATATATATATATATATATATATATATATATATATATATCATATAAATATATAAAGAATTGAAATGAAAATCTTGTCCAATACAAAAATAACATTATTTAACCAATAAAGACAATATATAAAAACCCAAAGTATTTAATAAAACATTGAAACTTTGCATCGGACAAGACTTTTGATCCGATCATATATATATATATATATATATATATATATATATATATATATAATATATATATATATAATCATAATGGATGACTCACATGACTTTTCCTATACTTTTCCGCAGTGTTCATTTATTATGCACGTGATAGCCATAATTTTTAGAACTATTAAAATTATAACTAAAGTATATCTTTATAATCACTATAATTCACACTTCTAATAACAGCTAAATCTCACCAGAACGAGAACGTGCAATAAAAATGAATACTCTTTGACATTGTGTCATCCAAGTTGACCAATCAAAATGAGTCTATCGCGTGCGAAATGAATGAACATTACGTAATGGAAAAGTAGAGGAAAAATCACGTGTCATCTATTCTGGCATATATATATATATATTATATATATATATATATATATATATATATATATATATTATATTGGAATAAAAGGCCTTAAATACCATGGACCATTTCCACTCGCGAGTATGCTCACGAGCTTCTTCAGACCAAATAACTTTGCTCTGTTTACAATAATTAAACATTGAGCTCTCATACGGAACCTGAACTCTACAACAAACTACTGGTAGAGAATTAGGACCCACCTAGAATCACCTTGTACCAAGAAACTTGGTACCGCACCATAGTATATATATATATATATATATATATATATATATATATATATATATATAAGTACGAAAGTCACCGGCTGGCTCAACGTCAGTATCAGCCGTACAGCCAGAGAGTTTATGCCCTTTTCACTAGCGCTAAGGAGATTATTTTTACGTCTGAAGTGGAGCGCCATACCTACCACCAGTTATCGAGGGTCGACATCGAACCTTGTGGTTACTAGTCGGACACTCTACCGACGGAGCTAAACTGGCCCTACTATATTTGTTTTTACAATAACACAGTTATTTACTAAGATTCGCTTAGTTGTGGCACCAGGCGGCATGTATAGGCACACAGTGAGACTCGAACTCACTAGTAAATGCTTGCTGATATAACTTGCTAACGATCATACTAATCAATCAATCAAGCTACTCCCTTTTATCACATTCATTTTTTCTATTTGGCCTTGTGCCATACTATGCCAAACGTAGTTAATATCAACATTGTGTTACTGCATAGAAGACTGGCGCTACACTATCTTTCTAATTACATTTTTATTTGATTAGCCTTACACAAGACAAAAAATAAACTTTGTTAAGACCTACCGGGTGCCTGTTGTAGAGCGATAATTGGTAAGCTAATGAAGCAGGATATTGCTAGAGAGTCTGATACTCGTTGGGTGTCCTGTGAATGGTGGCTTTCTGCCAGTCAGAGTTTAATAAATATAGAGATAAATAGATACATACGGTTGAATAGGGAGATAATATCATCGTTGGTGGGGAAATAGTACAAAGGAGATGCGAGGGGAAAGAGAGAGAGAGAGAGAGACAGAGAGAGAGAGAGAGGGGGGAATCTGGCCAAATTGTATTTAATGGAATAACTAATTTTATTATACGAAATACCCAAATAACAGAAATAGTACAGCCTATTTTCAGTGTCTTTATTATGCTAGACACCTTCGTTTAATTTGCATACACAATGTATTTTCAGCTTATCATATTTTATTTCCTTTCACTAGACATTTTTTTATAGTCGTGTCTAAGTAACTGACAAAACAAGAATCTATATCAAGGGTCTGTCTGTCGGCTCAGACCATTTAATGCAGAACCAACATATTTTGTATGTATACCTATTGAACTCTCGGAAAATTTTTATATATAAAAAAAAGGCTTTGTTCTTTAGACAGTCCAAGTCAATATTATTGACATCCTTTCAGTTTTTTGCTATATGTATTTACCTAACCCCCAGCCACGAGTAAGATGCGACAACTTCGATTTTTCAAGCGGAGTTTAACAGGATTAAATTCAGAGATTTTCTGGATCATATGACCTTTAGGCACTCCTTTTGCGGTCTCGATTCTTGGGGACATTTATTTACGCCGTCAAAATCCGGTTAATTGTTAACAGACGATTTTTAGAGGTTTTAAAAAAATTATAAAACTAATCCCTAACCCTAACCCCAAAACTAACCATAACCCTAAAACTAACCCTAACCCCTAACCCCAACCCCTAAAAAACAACCGGATTTTGACGGTGTAAATGAGAAAAGTGTCCTTGTGAGTCGAGATAGCGGAAGGGGTGCCTAAAGGTCATATGGTCCGATTTTCCTTCTAGAATCGTTGTTGTACCACGATTAAAAAGCCCAGACTGCCCTACTATTTACCCATTGCTGTAGGAGGAATAGTTAGCCAGTGTCACTTATTTGCAATGAAAAAGCACTACGTGAACACTCCTGACATCTTTTGTTTTATCTGTAGTGAATAGATAGTGAACTTAAAAAATTATGTCATCATACAGATAAAAAAAATACCAAGAAATTTGGTAAAGCCGTGAAGAAATTTTGGTTGACAAAGAGGACCATATGACCTTTAGGCACCCCTTTTTGATCTCGATTAAGAAAGAACATGTTTTTCATTTACACTGTCAAAATAGACGATTTTTAGATTTAGAAAAATTATAAAACTAACCCTTAACCTTAACCTCTAACCCTAACCAACTAACCCTTAACAAACAACCGGATATTGACGGTGTAAATGAAAAACACATCCTTTCTTAACCGAGATCAAAAAGGGGTGCCTAAAGGTCAAATGGTCTGACAAAGAGTTAAGATATTTCTTATTGTCTTCTTACGCTTGACGTAGATAATTACTTAAGGCAGTATTTAATATTTATAATAATTATTTTAATTATCTGGAGAAAATACTGAATACTTTGGCAACATTCTCTTCAAAGGTTTCTAAAGGCTTTAGTCAAAGCTTCTCACCTGTGACAATAAAAATCAATGCATTTTCTAGGAATTAAACAGGTGCACGAAAATAGGTCGAACTGAATAGCAACAAAGTTGAACTCGCTATATTTGCATTTCATCAAGTTTTAATGAAGACACATCAAACTAACTTTTATTCCAATCGATATTGATTCAGGGGGGAGAAGAAAAATGAATCGATTGTTAGAAAATAAGGTGGAAACAAAAGAGATCAAATAAAAACACCCAACAAACTTTAATATTTTCACGAAATAATATTGACGATATAACAAAATATATATTAAACACTTGAAAATTATATTGCCTTTATAAAAATAATATCGTTTATTAAAAATATATTAAGTATCTAAAAAAGTAATATTGATTATATAAAATAAATATTACCAATATAAAAATAATATTGACTATATATAAAAATATTGATTATATATAATAAATATTAAAAAAAGCCATAATGTACATAATGAATGGATAGATATCTTTTTAGCTAAAAATTCATTAAAATTCAATTTATGATCAATAGTTGAACAAATGCAAGATATCCACACTTAGCAATACGTAACAGACATCTCCATTAAAAAAAAAAGGTATATTTTTCAAGAGGAAAAATAGAACTGAAAAATATACCCCATTAGATTTAAGATTCTTGCTTAGATCAGTAATCACCAACCTGGATTTATACAAAACACAAAGAACATGTGGAAAGTTTTTCAGGGGTTTGTTAATTATATAAAGATATGTCAACTATATGAAAATATATATTGACTATACAAAATACTTTTTTCCGATCTCACTGACAAGTTAAAGCGACAATTCTTCTAGGCTGTGGTTATATCAGTGCTGCTATATGGCTGCACCACTTGGACCCTAACGAGGCGCATTGAGAATAAGCTAGATGGAAGCTGCACAAGAATGCTGCGTGCGGTCTTGAACAAATCGTCGAAACAGCACCCCACAAGGAAACAGCTATATGGCCACCAGCCCCCCCATCTCCCAAACCATCCGAGTGAGGAGGACAAGACATGCTGGACACTACTGGAGAAGCAAGGGTGAGCTCATAAACCACGTTCTCCTGTGGAAGCCAACACATGGACGTGCTAGTGTGAGCCGCCCACCAAGGACCTACATTGACCAAATATTCGAGGATGCTGGATGCTGCGCAGAGGACCTCCCTGAGACGATGAATGATAGGGAAAGTTGGCGAGAGATTGACATGGATATCCGTGCTGACTGCGCGACATGATATGAGATATATAAAATATATTTACTATATAAAAATCATATTGACTATATAAAAAGTACATTTGGTAAATATTGATTGAATATAAAAAATATTAATTACATAAAGATATATCAACTATATAAAAATATATATTGACTATATAAAATATATTTACTATATACAAATGATACTGTCTATATAAAAAAAAAGTATATTTGGTAAATATCTTTTCTGTTTTCTAGATTTATCTTTTATAGTAACAATTATTGTTTGCAACTGTTCAGTAGAAATTTTTAATTGTCAATAAAGATTGCAAGAAGATCTGTGATTCAAGTTTTGACCTTTTAAATGCGTTACGGTCAAGTCACCTTGATAACACCGGTTCTCGCTAGATCACCGCCTGTATTTAGGCCTACGTTAAACATTAGACACCTGTTATGCCTTCAGTTGACGGTAAAAGTAAGCTTAATACACCCGAAGTAAAGCGAGGACGCATTTTGATTAGAGATAAGTTTTTTTTCAAAGTTTGACTGAAAAGTTCATGGGCTTATCAAGATATTTACATAGAATTAAAGACAGGTTTATTTTTTAAGGTACTCCTTCTTGTGGTCCGCACAATTATTCCCTCGGAGTTGCAGTGCTTGGATACCATTGGTAAAAAATGTCATTAACAGCTGATATGACATTATATGAAATTTTCAACCCAGTATTGTATATGTTAACGTTCTTCAATTTCATATCACATCGCTAAGGTTCGATTTGTATACAATAGTCTCAAACCAAAAAACACATCACACACACACACACACACACACACACACACACACACACACACACACACACACACATATATATATATATATATATATATATATATATATATATTCTCAATAAATGAATTTTGCTCTGTCCGTCCACTCACTGGTACTAGGCACATTGAGCTCTCATTACGGTTTACCTGCATCATTTTGGCTAAACCACACATCGAAAGATCCTAAGTAACAGGATATATATATATATATATATATATATATATATATATATATATATATATATATATATATATATATAAATAGATGAGAAATGTCTAGATGAAGATATAAATAATTTATCTATATATCTAAATGATAAATTAAAATAATTCATAATAGATTATTTTTATTTTCTGACTACATGTCATCATTTCCTTTGTATTAAGTTTAACTTTTAACTAAACTAATCAAATCATTTTAGAATTTAGTAAAGATAATTCTTTCAAGCGTGCCATATGGAAATCTAATAAATTGCAGTGGAGTTATCAGAATAATAATTAACCAGAATATTTTTTATTTATTTTGTTATTGGCTAAATTTGTAAATTACAAAAATATTAATAATACTGGGAACTCGCTTGGTTACCTCATTCAAGGAATGACCCCCACCCTTTTGAGGTATCGGGTACTTTTTACAATATCACATTTTTCCTACTACGGTCAAAGCACGCTGAAAGCACCGTTTCCGGCTAGATCACAGAATTTAAGCAACGATGAGCCTGATCAATATTTAATTGGGTGACCACTTAGGCGGCAGCAGATGCTCTAATCAGCCCAGGTTCTTTGTTTATAAAAATGACTTGATTCGGCAATAAATAAACCGAAAGAGGGTTGATACACCATAAAACAATCAGCAATTTTTTTTCTTAAGGAGACCCCCTCTTTTTGGTATACATGTCCCATAAACTTTGACGACCCACCTAGTTTTATTCATATTCAACTGAGGATCGAACGATGTTGCTTAGGATCTAGGTAATGCATGATTTACAAGAAACTTTTAGTAACTATAACGTTTATAACCAACAAACGTAAAAGCCATCATTTGACTTGAAAATTATTATTATTATAATTACTCCTTAGGCATCTTCCTTTTTTATTATCTTTACACATCAACCTTAAAAGCAAAAAAATCTACATAGAACATATACAATATTAATACAATATCTATATAATTCCGTTGAGTAGTTCATTTGATAGTTTCCCAAAATTTCATCTTAAATTCTTTTTCTTACCATTATTTCTCAGATCATCCAATTCAATTAAAAAACTTGTACACTATTTCTGTTTTTGATATGATTAGACAATTTGTTCCAAAAATATTTTACTCAATTTCTTTGAATGTTTGAGATGAGGCTTGATGATTAGTATTATCTGCGTTATTCGGACTATTGTCCTCATCTTCATTGTTATCTGAAACGTTGTACAGATAACAATGGAGATGAGGACAATAGTCCGAATAACGCAGATGATGTTTTACTCTGTTAGCAAAAAGTTCAATTAATTAATAGACTTTGTTATTTGAAATCTTCCTTGACAGTAAATTTCTCGTTCAAGGAGAAATATTTAAAAATGTCTGCCATAATTAGAAATTGCATTATTTCAAAAGTTTCAATTAGATCAGCTCTCATTCTTCTTTTGACATTGATTTTCTATCTTTCTATCTTTCTTTCTTTCTTTTCATATGCTATATTTCCTTTCTTTCTTTCTTTCCAGATTCTATATTCCCTTTCTTTCTTTCTTTCTTTCTTTCTTTTCAGATTCTATATTTCCTTTCTTTCTTTCTTTCTTTCTTTCTTTCTTTCTTTCAGATTCTATATTCTTCTTTTTTTCTTTCTTTCTTCTATATTTCCTTTCTTTCTTTCTTTCTTTTTTTCTTTCTATTTTTTCTTTCTTTCTTTCTTTCTTTCTTTTCAGATTCTATTTTCCTTTCTTTCTTTTCTTTCTTTCTTTTCTTTCTTTCTTTCTTTCTTTCTTTCTTCTTTTCAGATTCTATATTTCCTTTCTTTCTATCTTTCTTTCTTTCTATCTTTCTATCTTTCTTTCTTTCTATCTTTCTTTCTTTCAAAATCACTGAATGAAGTGGAGAAGGTTTATTTGTCTTTGAGGTTTGCAAAATATGCGAGTCACCGAATTACTTTCACATAAAAAGAAAATAATATATACACATATAAAGGGCAGTTCTGTGTGTGTACCTATGTGTGTATGTGTATGTCCGGAGGAAACTACGAAAATAAATCAATTAACGGCAAAGTAAATATATATACACATTAACTATCACCAGATCTTTCTTTTTGAGCAAGAATTATGAAGATTGGATTTATGTCATGAAGATAATTAAAAAAATAAATTTAAAAAGTAACAGTCGGGAGTTTTTTTTTTTTTTTTTTTTTTTTTTTCATTTAATCTATATATCTATCTATACATCATCAAATAAATTACGGAAGGTCAAAATGATCAATTTGTTTCCTGTTAACTATTGTTTATAAAATAATCGCTTGAATTTTTTTTTAATTATTGGGGTTCAAATATTAAATATACAATGATTATATCTTTAAAAAATTATATTGGTTTGTTAATTTTTCGTATTTAATTCATAAATAAATAAAGAAACAAATTAGATGATAAAATGTTAATAATTAAGTTTAATTAATTTTTACTGATTCAAAGTTGTAGTAAATATTTTATTGAAAAATGGTTTATGGAATCTGTTTTTTAAAACTTTTTTTTTTATTGTTACACAGTTTTTTATGGACCGTTTAAGAATTAGATTAATCACTTAATTTCAATTTTAAACTTCCGTACATAAAATAAGTAGTACTTTTTTATTTGACCTTTTTTTTAACAAATTCAAAATTCTCTTTAACAAAATAATTTTCGATTTAAAAATTCAATTACATTAATTTCTTTTCAGGGTGGGTTAAAGTCTGTTCACTTTCTAATTTAAAAAATAAAATCCAATTTTGATATTCGATCGTCTCTTATTTATTTACTAAATTTTACATGACACGAAAAATAAGAAAAGAAATAAAGAATTATTTTAAATCTAAATACGGTTGTTTTTATTTTAATGCAATTTATAGTGCAATTACTATATATATATATATATATATATTATATATATATATATATATAATATATATAATATATATATATATATATGTAATTGAACGTGTTTGAAATATGATTATGAATTGAATAAATTCTACTTTGAAATATTCGGCGTCTGTCGCTCGAAAAATGTAAACAGATCCAAAACAGTTAATGTTAGCCACTGTTTATAAAATAATCATGTTAATATATTTATCTTAATATTAGATATACAAATTTATACTAATAAAGATCAAGAAATGATATCCTTAGATTACATATAAAATGCATTACATTTCACGGAAATACCTGAAACCTTTCGGACAGCTCTGGTAAGGCTTACTTCTGGAGTTTGTGTAATCTAATGCTATTTACTCGTAAAATGCGATTTTTATTATATTATTTCTTGCGTGCTATTCTGCATTTGTATAAAAAGAAAGATAAACAAATAAAATAACATAAAAGATATTGAAATTGAAATAAATAGACTTGGTGTTACTAATGCCGAATAGCGCACAAGAGATAATATCATTAAATTACGTATACAAAGCATTATATTTCATTAAATTTCACGGAAATATCCGAAACCTTTGAGACACTTTGGTAAGGGTTACTTCGAGAGTTTCTGTAATCTAATGCTATTTGCACGTAAAATGCGATTCTGATGATATCTTCTCTTGCATACTATTCTAAATTTGTACCAAAATCAGTACTGTTCACATTCAAAATTATTTTAACAAATATGTTTCAATTTTTTTTACCATAAGAATTTGATATTCGATTGGCTACACTTTGGATTAATGATGTTATTATTTTAATTATTTATTGAATTTTACCTATTACAATAAATAAATAAATAAACATTAAATAATTATTTTAAATTTCAATACTGTATTTACTTAATTTTTTATTTTTTATTTGAAATATCATTTTAACAAATCGTCTAATTTATATCTTATTTAAAAAATATTGCTAATTATTGAATTAAAATTTCTTAATGATTCATATTCATTCATTCATATGTGATGTCATTTTCTCTACACTGAAGAAAACAAAAAATCTGTCCCTTTTCCCCACCATGCCGGATCAACAGAATGTCTTTTATGGGGCAACCCGTGAGGATCGAACTCGATATTCAGTAGTAATGGATCTGCAAGACTAGCTTGCTAACCATTACACCACATTTATTTTATTATGTTTTTGTTTCTTTCCTCTACCCAGGCTTCGCCGGGTAGCCCTTCTAGTATTTTAAAAAAGAGCCACTAATTTTCTTTTCAGTGTGTCTGTGCCCTTTTTTTGACGCTCCACAATGACAAATCGACGCAAGGTCTTTTTTTATGTAGGGATTTTAATGGGACATCCTGCGAGGATCCAACTCACGATTCAGTAATAATGTATTTTCGAGACTAATTTTACCTCCCTCCTCTACGCAGGCAACGCCGGGTAGCCGCTTCTAGTAAAAAAAATAAAATATAGACTTTTTTTGTCATCAACATAAGATAAAATAATACTTACTTGATTTTCTCAGCGATTTCTTCAGTTTCATTAATAATATTTTCCAGTGCTCTGTTCATGAAACACATCTGAAATAAAATAAAAATAAACTGTTAATAATATAATCAAGGATTGATAATTAATTAATAACAATAAGCACAATGTGTTCATATTACCGCAGACTAACAAAGGAAAAAGAAAATAGAAGTATTGCACCAAGGTAGTGGGAGATACCTTCATTTTGAAAATCAGCATCAAAAGTTCTAACTTTTTATTTATCTAGACTATTTACTATTGACTATAACCAGTGCGGGAGCACGCGTTCTGTAATGGTTATCATCGTAGGAAATGGACACGGCGACACAAGTTCAAATCTTGGATAATGCTGGTTGTATTTCCCATTGAGCTAATACCCTTGGGAAAGGTACGAATCAAAATATTCTCCCGTCAGCTATGGGTAAATAGTAGGGCAAACTTTGCTAAATATAAATGTGTAATGAATTCAGTTCCCTAACTTATAAAATAAGTTATAAAATAACGCTAGATGGGTTGACATGCTGTTTAGTTCTATCAATCAATGAATTCCTTTTTAATAATGATCATCTTACAACACGTATATAATATGGGTAAGTATTGCTAGTTCAGATTCCCAGGTGCAGAACCCTTCATTTTGAGGGAAGAGGGAGGAAGAACTCTCAAAGTAGTTTTGACTTCATAGTTTCCCTTCTTCTAGACTGGTTACCATACCAAGGTTAAAGAGCCCAGTCTGCCCTCCTATTTACCTATAGCTGGTAGGAGATTAATTGGATTCATACCTTTCCTAAGAGCATCAGCGCTTGGTGAAATGCCAATTGCTTACAAATAATTATCCCAAACTTGAATAAAAGCGATTCTCCTTACTGTATTTTTATTAACTGAGCATCTGTTTATGATATAGACAAATGCTGCTCGCGAATCATCATCATCCTCATCCTCATCATCGTGTCACGCTAACGGCACAAATTTTCGTGGCCCTCTCTCTTTCTCGTCACCCGTCTCTATTGGTTATCGCCTCTGAAAAGCCCTCCCATGACATGCAATATTAAAATCGTTTCAATCAATCTAAAAATTATCTTAGTATTGAAATAATGTAAATAGTGCATTTTATTTTCTTCATTTTTGTCAACCATGGGTGGACTTAAAATATATTTCTAGACGCCATTTGCAATTTCTCCACATTTAATATGATTGGCTGTTTAAAATCAAATTTTCTTAATAAAAGTTTTTCTCGTTAATTAAATTCTAAATTTT
This sequence comes from Doryteuthis pealeii, assembly GCA_023376005.1. NCBI lineage: Eukaryota > Metazoa > Mollusca > Cephalopoda > Myopsida > Loliginidae > Doryteuthis > Doryteuthis pealeii. Next base: position 40,446,836 of record CM042147.1, on the reverse strand, counting down.
TCATTTTTTTTTCGTTGTTTATTGCAAACGAAGATATTAATATTTACTTTTAGGAAGAAGATAAACCTTTTCCACATTCATTTCAACTGTTATTTCGGTTTAGTGTCAAATCAAGTATATGCACAAACTAAGTGTATTCTGGAAAATTTATTTGAAATGAAAATGTTTGTGGAGGAATGTGAAGATTGATTTTGGCTTCTCTGTCTATCTGTCTCCTTTTAGTAAATTACCCAAAACAATTTATCATCTTCATTATGAATATTTATTTGCTTTCATCGTAAATAGAATTAATTCTAACTCTGAACGAGGAAAATGCCCTCGGAAATTCAATATCGCATATTGCCGAAAGGTACCCTATGCCACCATGTTGGTTTGTTTTCTTTTACAAATAACTTAATATCAAAATAATTAAATCAAATTTTAATTATTGTTTTCCATTAAGATAAATGATTGTTTGGTTGTTGAGATAATAAATAAGATTATTATAAATTATTACTTGTTTCTTAAAATTGAAATCTAAGATGGCAAATGTGGATTTTTTTTCGGCTAACACCGAAGTAAGATCTTATGTGGTCTTTTTTTTATTGTTTTTTTGTTCTTAGCAATATAGTGGGACTGTAAATTTCTTTAAATAGTGCTTTCCTAAGTTATTTAGTAACTTTGTGAATGAATTTTGATTGATACAGGTGATTGTGTCACACAAAGAACACACATTTAATGAAAATACCTTTACGAATATAAATAATCTTAAAAAATTAAATGGTGTGGTTTTTTAAAAGAAATATATTAAAGTAATATTTTTTACCGTGTCCTCATTTTCAAAGCCATTTCCCCTAGAAACACCGGAGATCCATACTAGTATATATTAATTAGAAGGTTTATTCTTTTTAATCTATGGGCCATGAAAATGCTGTCAAAAACTGCCGACAAAAAGCCATTTCTTCTACAAGGTATCTCGTATTCCCTTACGATATACATATATGTCTAAGTTAGTTTAGGGAAGATATAAAGTCAACATCGCCTTGTAACTGGCAGTTTCTCACCTACGCGATTTTTAAATCAAGCACGTGGTTTGAAAATCTCGTATATATATATATATATATATATATATATATATATATTATATATATTATATGTGTGTGTGGGGGGTACCAGATAATTTGGTATTTGATGATTCTAAGCTGGCCCTGTCTTCCAACAGTACGGTGTTGAAGAGTACAGGATCGATTTGAGAGCTCAATGTTTAATTTTGATAAACAGAGAAAAATAATTAGTAAAGACATAAAGCTTAAAAATCGAGAATTATGTGATTATAGTCTATTTCTACCCATATGTATCTGAATACCCTATGAGCTTCTTCAGATCACAATCTTTATTGAAAATGGTTTACAGATTCCGCTTCCTTTTATACATTCTGTCCTGATCCCTGTGATGGTATCGGGTTTCAATTCATCTTATCTTTTTCGGGTGGCCCTAAAAAGATAAGATGGTTTAGCTCAGTCGGTAGATCATCCGCCCCGGGACCACATCATGAGTAGCATAGCTTTGATCTGTACGGTTAAGTGGTGAACTGGTGGTATGTGAGGCACACCACCTCAAACCTAAAAGCAATCTCCTTAGTCTAGGGCTAGTGAAAAGGTAATAGACGTTCCGGCTAATACAGACAATTGGGCACACCGTCTACTTTATTGTTTTTACTGCTCGGTGTGGAGGTAGACATTTTTTTGTTACAGTCGATGATAGAGAGCATTTTTCAGTACATTATATGAGAAGTCCTAAAAAAGGAAAACCAGCGCTCAATATCTTGAAAGCAACATTCCATTTACAATGGCCGTACTGTTCCTTCTTTTCTTATAAACGTGACCTTCACATTATCAGAAGAATAAAATTACAGCACGTGTTTGTCTTATAAGCGTACACCAATCTCTTGACACTGTTTCAAGTTTGTCCAGTCCGTGTGTCCCCATTGGCCGGAGGCTTAAGTCTGGAGATTAGAGTGAACGGAATGAAAGTCTTATCACAAAGACTGGCAAAGCGCCCGTCCCTACGTTACTCATGTCCTGTCCACTAAACAATGTCCGTCAGGACGTTCCTTGTAAACTTCAATTATTGACCACTGGGGCGCGGATGTTATATACTTGCGCTTGTAATTGATAATTCCCTCGCAAGTCTGACCGATACGTTAAATCGGGTTGCTGGTACGAAAACATTGAATAATTGAGGCCGTCTACTTTACGTCTTAATTTGCGCCCGGGAAAGATTGGTTTGCTGACAGGGCGTCATGAACCTTTCTAAATCAAGTTGAGCGTCCAGCTCTGTCGAAGGTGGCAATTCGAAAAAAAAAATAAGCACTTGTTTTTGTTGTAATCCCAGGGAAAACATATTTAGGTTAATTGGTTATTTGGTTTGATGGCATATCAACCTTGTGGGTTATTTAAAGCAAAATATTGTTTTTTTTCATATATATAATTTGATTATTTAAATAATTTTCACTAGCAGGACCTATAGATATATGATAGTATGATAATGTAATTATTACAACGTTTGATTTGTTTATTTAAAAGCTATTGCTAAATAGTTCAATATGTAAAAAAAAATCTAGGGGAGGACGTTTAATATATCCACATTAATTTGCCAACCCAAAGTACTTGGAAAATATCTAAGTTGTCCGAAATATTCGCCTGAAAAACATAGCTTTAATTAAGGCAGAAGACTGGGACGCCATAAGATCAAAATTACCAAAATATTTCCGCAATCACAATTTCAACATTACAAATAAAACAAACATGCAACTTTTTTTTTTTTTAAATTCATTTTAATTTTACGTTGGGCATTTAAGCAACACAAGGCCATTTAGAATGTTTGATTTTTTAAATTGAATAAAATAAAATGGGATAAATAAGAAATCCGCTATTAAATGACCAGATAATCAAGATTTACATTTTTGCATCGCATCTTGAACAATTTGGACGGTTTCATTTTTAACAAGGTGTTTCAGGATGATAACGGACGAAGATTTAGGAACATGCGTAGTAATATTATTTTCATTAATTTCATGTTTACTAATGAATGCTGGTAAATGACCCTCAGTCATCGCCTCCTACTACCGTATAATAAAAAGGTTAAGGAGTTGTTATAACAACAATCGCTCGTCTAGCCCGAGTAAAAGTCAAAGTGGAGTGTTGCGTATCCGGGATCACAGACCGCTCAACCACCACAATCCTGTCCTCAGGACATATTTAAGAGTTATTTTGAGCAAATATTCTACCCTTTGAGACGAGGAAAACGACGATGACATTTTTTCATGGTGACATGCATAAAACAACCCGTAAAATTCCGTTAAAAATCAATAGATTAGACGATGGGATAAATTTTCAAATAAATAAAGTAATTAATTCCGAAGAATCTGTTTCTTCGAGCATTACTAGAGTCACATTATTTGCATCCACCCGTCTACTAGAGACGATGGCGTTTTGTACAACCCCACGAGTGGCGGAGCAGGCCAATTCTTGAATGACAGTCTCTGGTGCTCACAAAGAGTGATGCCTGTTAGGACTGCTGTTGTCTCTACTTCTTTCGGACTACTACCCTCGGGAAAAATTCTCATACCCCAAGGTGTGGTTTAAATAGTACCACTACTGTTCTTCAACCATTTCTTTGTATTATATATTCAGTGATTATATAGGCAACAAACTAGAAATCATTAAGCGCTGTTAACGCTGTGTCTATATTATCCTAACTTAACAGGCTTGTGCACTCTTTGAGAAAAGGCGGACAGTTGCCAGAAATATCAGAATTTAGAATAAGATTAAAAATAACTCTTCACTTTAAATTTTGGTTATTATTAATTTTTGAACTTTTCCATGCTTCTAATGCAACCAACATCCCAACAACCATCCCCCCCACACGTAAATAATAAATAAATATATATATATATATATATATATATATATAATTATGATTGAAATTTTATTTATAACCTTTTTTCAATAGAATCTTTGCAGTGCTATTTACACAATAATGGAGAACAATATTGCAATACTTTCAACCACAGAATAGGACAACGATAAAAAGTATCAAAACGTATGACTCACTTTATATATATATATATATATATATATATATATATATATATATATATATATTTGAGTTAAAAGAAAGGAAATGAATCCGACGGAATGAGTATAGATAAAAGGATATGAAAACACCACAAAATGCTGTTAAAGTGAAAACATTTTATAAACAAAGCTGATATTGAACAATATTTCGATTTTATGAAAATCATCTTCAGAGTTTGTTTATACTCCGTGTTGTTAAGAGCGGAGACAAAAGTCATTGTCATTGTCATTGTCTCCGCTCTTAACAACACGCAGTATAAACAAGGTCTGAAGATGATTTTCATAAAATCGAAATATTGTTCAATATCAGCTTTATTATAAAATGTTTTCACTTTAACAGCATTTTGTGGTGTTTTCATATCCTTTTATCTATACTCATATATACATACATACAAATATATATATATATATATATATATATATATATATATATATATATATATATATACACGCACGAACTCACACACACACACACACACACATATATATGTGTGTATATATATATACATATAACTTAATATTTTATAATATCACTTGTATGTATTAATTAAACTGTCAGTCTTTTATGGAATCAGTCAGTTAACGTAATACCTGGTTCTGTTCCTATCGCAAAATCTGAATGAGATACTAAGAATTCATTTAGATTTCTATCTTGGAGACGAAGATAGATCTCATCTGTTCAAAATATCCTCTTCCATTGCAAAAGCTAATGGAACAACGCAGATGTGTTTCTTATAAAAGATTCCATTTCGCCTATCAGTAAATTACTTTTCTTCATTCAATAATCATGTCGACATATTTTTCTGCTTGAGTTATACCTATGCGTGCGTCGATGAACGGAATATCTATGTCTATGAGAATGAGTGCATAACGCTTTACTGTTTTTTTTTTATTACTATTTGGAAATATATGTAGGATGTAAATTCGTGTCTGTAACCTGCCTACGTTACAATACCCTCAGGATTTGCGTAAGTTTATCAATGAGAATTTGGTTTATAGACAAAATCATTAATACACAGAATTAAAAAAACAACCCCGTATTATATATACCCAGAAATTGAGTATGCAACATAACGGTGCATATTGTTAAAACAAATTTGTGTAAATAAATTCCCGATATTATTGATTTATATATATATTTTTTAATTTATTTATATATGCTTTTAAAGTTATCTAATGTATGGAGTTTTTCGAGATCATTATTTACAAACAAGAAATAGTCATATAATCTTCTTGACATTAATTTGAAAATGTTTGCGTATTTAACTGTATCCAGTTTAGATTCACACGTGTCAAAGATTTCAAGATCTGTTAACGTTTTTTACGAAAGAGCGTGACCAAAAAATCCTTTTACGTAATTTTGGACATCGATAAAATCGAGATAAAAATTTAAAAAAGCATATATTTCTTACACTAAAATTAGAATATTTGTTCAATTTTACCACAATTTTGTGGAATTATATAAAATTGGTCCTATTAAAAAAAACAACATTTTCGTATGTCGTAAAACAAAACAAACATCTCAGTGTAATGGAGGAATATGGGGATTTTTTTAAGTAAGTAGGTATTAAAAAAAATATTTTATTGCATTTGTTTAATTTTTCCCACCCCCTCAGACAATATCTTTCAAAAATTGATTTTTACACCGTATGGAGTATGTTCTTTTCTGCAAGATATATGCACAGATAAAATAATTATATCTAGATTTCCAGACAGCAGTCTAGATTAGTTTGTGCCAAATTCTGGATATAGAAATTCATTATATTTGCAAATTTGTCGTACTTTGGCTACATTTTTCTGATTTTCCATACCACAGCCCGCAATGTCGACGGGGTTAGAATGCATCGACTGCTCATCTGCAGAGTGGTAAGACTCCCAAATGGGGTCACCTGTTGGCCGTGGGTGGCGACCCATGATGCTTAAGGATAGAACCCACGTGACTGAGCAGTCCATAACTTGTAATACTCCACTTTGGCCCTTTCTTGAGCTAGACGGGCGTCAGAGAGGCTCCCTCCGATCAATCGGCTGGTCACGTCAAGCCCTAGCACCTATATAATTGCCCCAACCCTATTGCTCTTATGGCAAATCACAGCCCCTTTTATGATATGGGTGCTAGAAGGTGGTGGCTGGGGGTATAAATGTCCTGGGAATTACATTAAACTCTATCTGATGGTGAGGTTCCAGTTTTGGAGGTTTAGGGAATGTGGAGCACCTCTTCATCACCATTGCTCCCTGGTACACTTGACCCGTTGACCTGTTAGGGCCCCTCTTTGGGTTAAATAGAAAAATGTATTTATAAAAAAAAATTGAATATCCATTAAAAATGAATTTATTTCAAAACTTCATCGGCATTAAATGACCCACTGAGGTTGATATGCCGTAAAATAAAACAAAACAAACCACAGCCAGTAATTTGATGGCAAATGTCAATAACTTCATTCCGGAGTAAACATAAATAGCATAATTGGATTCCTCGTAAATTTCTATCCTAGAAAAATTGTGACTGACCTTAGTACAATGTTTTGTTTCTAGTTACATCACCGGACAGACTGACAGATAGACAGAGACACAACAGGTATAATATATATATATATATATTATATATATATATATATATATATATACTTTTTATATTGCAGCAAGTAAAAAAAGTGCTTGATTACAGGTGAAAGAGCTGTACTTGTATTTTATAATGCAAAATCGGAAATATTCAGTCCTTGTTCATACAAAAAAACAAACAGACAAACAAAAAAGCCCCACTTATTAAACTATTGGACTAGAGAAAGCACGACACAAGATTTACCAGCTTAAAAAAAACTTGCAAGAGTTATTTTTATACTCATGCACGCACAATGAGAGGTGTGCAGACGAATACAGGGAGAATCGCTCAACGCTATATATATAACATATATGAACAGACTGAGTTATATAGACATATAAATAGATAGACACATATACAGACACACACGCGTGCATATATATATATATATATATATATATATATATATATAGAGAGAGAGAGAGAGAGATAGAGATAGATAGACAGATAGATAGATAGATATATAGATAGATAAATAGAAGCAGTTTTAGATAGATGAATTGAAAGGATAGATGGTTTCATGTTAATTGGAAATAATTTAGTCCTATCAGACAGATGTTCCAATTATGCGAAACACACCTAAAGGCGATTGAAATATTTTAAATAAAATCATTTTCATCTTTATCATAAAGTATGTAATTGTATGGAACATAAATGCTCTTTCTTGTGCAATCAGTCAATAAAGCTTTTATTATTGGACAGAATAAAAATAAAGCAAGTGATTTTTTCAAAGATAAATATGCCTTAAAGACTTTTAACATTATCCGTATATCATTTGAAAAATAATATGCAGTCATTAAAGTTATTTCATTTGAAAAACAAACTGAACTATTGTATTTCCTAATACTCATTGACATTTAAAGAATCTATCATGCGTACCCTTTCTCGAAAAGTTCAATTTCCTTTCATAAACAACTTATAAACAAATAACAATTATTTATCTATTTGTGATATTTATATGAATTAATCTACCTACATAAACAAGATTTGTTGTTGAATTAAAATAGATACGTTTTAACGGAATACGTAACCATTGAAAAATGTCAGATTCCTTTCCTTAAAAGTTTATTTTGTTTCTATTATAAATATGAATAAATGATTGATTTTAACGGCATGTGAATCTGTCTAGGGTTTTTTATGCCTAGAGGTTAGGGAATTGCTTTCATTTTACGTTCATACTTACATTTTTGTGTTGTTGTTTCTGAAGATGTTTTTTTAGGATGGAGTGTGCATGGTCCTATGAATACAAATAATTTTAAAACAGATCTATTTGACCCATCCATATGTACTACGACTCTGAGTAAGAGTAAATATGAGAGTAATATCAATGAAGGAGTGACTTTACACACCCCAATACTGAAAAATTAATACACTACATATTATCTGTGTGTGTTAACGCAGACCTATACTCTCACATGCATATGAGCTATGCCGGCGGAGCTTAGAATATACTGAGGTACCCCCATAGGAGTATTCTGGATTTGAAGTGAGTCGCCAGTTTTGTAACTCTAGAGAGTGTGGAGTGTCCTTTAATTGCCATTATCCACAGGTCCACTCTGGTCCGTATTAGATAGGGTCTCATCTATGGGTTAAATAGATCTGTTTAAAAATTATTAGTAGTAGCAAAATAAAAAACACCCTCCGGGCGATGTAAAAATAGATTTTTGAAACATATTGCCTGAGGGGTGGGAGTTAAAAATTCAATGTCAGCGAGTAAAATCATCAAATTCATTAAAGGATTAAAAAATAAAACAATTTGAAATGTAAACTTTAAATATGTATTAAAATAAAACAAACTCTATATAGATATATAATACCAGTCATGTATTTATTAAAACTTGTTTTAAAAAACAATGAGGACTGTCTAATGTTGCATGTTCAAATTTTGAGTGTATTTATTCTACGTTATGACGGTTTTGGGTAATGTGACGTAAGCAGTAACGTATTTTTGTTACAGACAAAAACCGGAAGCGAATCTCCATTATTGATAGATTTGATAGGATTGTGCAAGAATACAAAGTAATCCATCAAACCCCTAACAATAAACAACGATTCAAAAATGTAAATGTACAATGAATGCGATTCCCTAACTTCTAGGCATAAAAGAACAACAGAAATGCCGTTAAAATCAATAAATCAATACATAACATGTGTATGATTAAAATACACTGGTATGAGTGTTACTACATCAATTACAGCCAAAGAATTGAAAATGTTATGAGAACATCTACTACACCTTATCGTGAGAAAAGAATAACAGTATCATCCTTTAGGATGTTGCAGTTTTATTATTGTTCATGTAGAATACTGATAATTGTTATTCTGTGTTACTTTCACCCTTAGCCAGGATTGAACCTGCAGTCTGGAAATGACTGTTACAGATTGTTAACTATTGGACAGTAGAACAGTCAAACACCTCCTCAGCTTAATGGACTCTTCCTGGCAGCAGTGGCAGGAATTATTTAAGCTGTTATAGTGGGTTCATTAATGAACTAGTAACTTCATGTTAGGCTTGGCCAGTCAAACCAATTGTTGACTGTCTAACTGACTGCCTTCAATAGTTCGGTATATTTGTGTCTGGGTAGAGATTGAATCATTTTAACAATATATACCAACTTTCAACGATACATCTAGTGTCAAAACACTAATGTCTTTAAAGAAAATTAATGTCTGCTATCAAAATAATTTACTTACGACAGTGACTGTAATGAATATTAAATTCTACCTCTTTCTTATAACAGATTCAGAACTAAAATGTCTAAACATTAACACAACAAGCAAATAAAGTATGAAAAATGAAAGAATTGACATCCTAAACAACTTGGAGATATTTGCAAGGGTTGGTTTAGTCTGGCAGTGAGCCACAAGAACGTGGGACTCTATAAGAATAATTACGATCAAGTCAAACTGAAAGTATTGGTTCCTGCTAGATCACGGAAGTTAAGCATCGATGAGCTACTCAATACCTAACTGGGTGACACTTATTAGAATCGAACCCTCCACACAACCAAACAATCTATATTAGATAACTAACCCTCGTTCTATCCAGCACGACCTCATTAGTTTGTATTTTTAGTTAATATTCGTATTCAACGGTCAATTTTGTCAGTCTTCTTACTTAGACGTACAGTCACATTAAAATGAGAGAGAGAGAGAGAGAGTTATTTAAGTAATAAAGAGTCATTAAAAATGTTCTTACGGTCAAGTGACGCTGAAGTACCGGATCACCGAAGTTAAGCTGCGATGACTGTTCAGTTCTGAAATGGATGACCACTTAGTAGCAACAGTTACTGTAAGCAACTTAAGTCCTGTATGCAATGTTTGATAAATTGTATTGGGCACCTCTAGTGTTGTAAGTGTTAGCGAGCTAGGCTACTAAATCATTAGCGAGTTCGATTCTTACTGTGTGTCCAATATTTCTGGGCTTATGGTAAGATTAGTAGATTTTAACTTTGCGTTTAGAAAGGTGTTATGGTTAGTTAGCTTGACCAGCAGACACATTTCAACAAGTCTGATTCTCACTGGGTGCCAGATTTTTCTGGCTCCGTGGAAAGCTTAGTAAATGACACCTAAGGCACATCGAGCGTTGTGACGGTTGACTAGATCGGAAGCAGACACTCAGTGATTTCCATTCTGACTGTGTGCCCAATACTTCTAGGTGTGTAGTAAAATTAGTAAATAAGAACTAGGTACATCGAGTGGTATGACGGTTTGGTAACTGGACCAGCAGACTATTGTCAGTGATTTCGATTCTCACTGTGTGCCCGAATTTTCTAGCCTTGTGGTAAGATTAGTATATGATTAGGCCCATCGATCGGTGTGACGATTAGCTAGTTCGCCAAGCAAGCAATTGTCACTGTGTTCTATTCTCACTGGGTGTCCGATATTTTTTTTTTTTTTACCTAGAGTTAAACTAAGTTAAGATTGGTAAGAGACAGTTGACATTAAAAGTGTTTGGTTCGTATTTTTCTTTCTTTTTTTTTTTTTTTTTGAAAATTAAATTATCGCTTTCGAAGCCGACTGTTAAGTTCACTTTCTATTTAGAATTGCCAACTAAATTAAAAATTAAATACCAACTTCGACTAAATTAAACCTGTAAGAAAAAAAACAGTTTTCACAAATGTACACCGAACTTGCTATAAATGACTTGAACTAAACGTTCTGAACTCACTAATGACTAACTTTTAAACAAAAAAGTGATTAAAAAAGTTTGAAATAACACTACGATATGTCTAGCTTAGTCTGTCCAAATTACATAAGAACAGGTTGCTTCCTGGGGATCGAACCTGTTTCACAAGCGAACAGTTTAGAGAGATTAACTTACCTACTAGAAGGCGTTGCCTAAGGGTTTTAGTGGGTGCTCTTTCAATAATGTGATCTACCGAAGGTTTGTGATCTACTATTCATTGCATGTGATCTACTAGAAAAAAGAAGACAGGGTTAGGGTTTAGGGTTAGTTTAATGGGAAATAATGGGTAGTTAATAGGTAGATCACATATTGGAATGTAAATAACTCGGTAGATCACATATTGGAATAGAAACCATTCAGTAGATCACATACTGGAAGAGCACCTTTTAGTATCTTGGGTATGACGGTAAACTGCATCAATTCTGGAGCTCTGAGATGTTTTTAACGTCATACCCAGAACGCTCAGCGACCTCAGCACTATAGCACATGTATAATAAAAAGTGTTGGGGTTTGCTATAAGAGTAATAGTGTCGGGAAAACATCTAGTTGCTAAGTTTGCCTTGGCCAGTCAATCAATCGGGGTGGCATCTCTGACCGACCGCCCCTCTAGCCTAAGTAAGAGCCAATGTGGAGTGTTGCATGTCATGGACTACTCAGTCACCAGAATTCTGTTATTAAGTATCATGGGTCGCCCTTAAAGCCAAAAGACGGCCCTACTGGTAATGGTGGGATCTTGCCACTCTACAGATGTGTAGTTGGTGTATTATACAACCCCAGCCAACAGGATTCTTTGTTTTCGGCGCTTTCTTTCTCTTAGACTTGTTTCCTTATCACTAAGGCTTAGTTGTTGTTTCTGAAGAATATTATTTACCCATAGCTAGGGGGAGATAACACATGCAATCGTGCCTTTCCCAAGAGCATTACAGCGAAGTCTAAGATTTAACCCCAGGTTGCCGATTCAATTTCCTACGACCACAATCGTCTACAAAACCAACAGTAACCGTTGTTCGTAAGTGGTTACATTTCAGAACTTAACAGACTTAACGTTGCTTAATCGTTTTGTGATCTGACGTTATGCGGAGTTTGAGCGTGACTTAATCGCAAGTCCAACTAAGCCATTGGTAATTATTTCTTCATATTATTCTCGCAAAACTACCCACGTAGACAGACACAGAATCACGCTAGAATAACAAAAAAAGAATCGATATAATGAATAAAGTTATTAAAAATATATCGACAATAGAGCACAAGCGGCGGGAAGAAAAAAAAATCTTGTCTGATTCATTAAAAAAGACAACTTTTCAGATGTTACCAGTCAAAGATCTGTCACGTGTAGCTATTTACTAAGCTTTGTTTAGTTTGGCACAAGGCCATGGGTTTGTTAGCTGGTTAGTACTTTTAAAGCGGTCCAAGTGCTTCAAATATCACTGCCATAACATTTTCAGCTCTCTAGCAAGTTCCAAGTATTTTTACATTGTTTTCACTTTCCTTCTTCTCGAAGAGCGATGGCCAATAGGAACGCGTGACGAAAGAGAGAGACAAGAGAATCCGTGCTGTCGCCACGCCTTGATATATATATATATATATATATATATAATATATATATATATATATATATATATATAATAAAGGGAGTGACTTACAAGTAAAAATATTGAATTAATCCCAATACTTGTTTGATACAAGTATTAATCGGATAAGTCAGTGTTATAACAAATATAAGATGCTCAATATGTTAGTAGAGCGGATTTAGTTTTACAGTGTGTTCAGAGAAACCTAATCGAGTTTCACCATAAGGATCTTCAGGGTTAATTCCACTGAATTCTGATGTTGTTGTATCATAAAAATGAATGTTAACGTAAAATATTTAAAAATATATAAAAGTAATTGGTAATTTGCTTGAAGCATTGTTAAGTATGTTAAAATAATAAAATTCGAAGGCAATACAATGCGTAAAAAATAAAGACAAAAAGATGTTTTATATGTCTAATCGATTTCAAAGCAAAGCTTTATCATCAGAGATTTTTTCAGAAATGACGTGCTTATGTTTTTTTTTTATTTGTGTGGTTATAATTTCTCTTCTTATTTCCTTTTCCTCTCCTTTTTTTTCCTCTCTTTCTTCTTCTCCTCCTTTATGAATGGGCAAATAAATTTAAATATTTTCAAAAATCTTCTTTAAAATTAAAAAAAAAATCAGTTGCTGATATAGTTGCCATTTGCGCCTATGCATGCTATTGCCAAAAATTTATGATCTTTGTTTCAATAGTTCCCTGGTGTTGGTGAAGTATGATATTGCCAATTTCTCATCGGAACATAAATAGCAGAATCTATCAGCTGGTTGGTATGGGTGGGATTTTTTATAATTTCCCATTTTATCATAGGATCTATACCGTATTTATTTTGGATATGAGAGAGAGAGAGAGAGAGAGAGAGAGAGAGAGAGAGAGAGAGAGAGAGAGAGAGAGAGAGAGAGAGAGAGAGAGGTGTTGTATATATATTTTATATTATTAAAGCTAGATTTGTGATTATAGAATCTTTTTTTGAAAATGTCTTGTGTTGATCAAATGTATATCATTGGTATGGGTGGGATTTTTATAATTTCCCATACCGTATTTATTTGGGATAGAGAGAGAGAGAGAGAGAGAGAGAGAGAGAGAGAGAGAGAGAGAGAGAGAGAGAGAGAGAGAGAGAGAGAGAGAGAGAGAGAGAGAGAGGGGGTGTTGTATATATATTTTTATATTATTAAAGCTAGATTTGTGATTATAGAATCTTTTTTTGAAAATGTCTTGTGTTGATCAAATGTATATCATTTTACTATTATTTCTGCTCTGTACAGTGGCTTTATAAATTAAACACTCCGACATTTACCGTTAAGAGTGCATGACTCTACTTTTTTTTATTACAGTTACATGTATTTACGCAACCCCTTCACCATGGACAGGGTGTGACACATGGTCACAAGTATGGGGCATCCAATGAGGAACAAACTAGCTATTACAATAATAATGGATAGTTTGGTAACCATTGCACCACAATGAGACGCCCAAAATAAAAGTGTAAGCAAGCCAGGGTAATTGGAAGATCAAACGTTCCGAAGGAATTAAATAACACAATGTTTATAGATATGAGGAAGCGGAGGGAGTAGGAGGAGGAGGAGAGAAAGGGCAGGTGTTGGTTGACTGTGGCTAACTGAACCCCGAACCTCTCACACTTTATAAAGTTCTCTTACTTCATAACATCTCAACTCGTTTGTGATTTGTCTTCGATATCAGTTGAGCCATTAATCACCGAGGGTCAATTGTCTGTTCATTGATCCATCGCCTATTAACTTCGGCTTAGGTCAAAGTAAACATTGATTGAAACTCCATCATTCAATGTCGACGATTAGAGATGAATTAAATTTAGAGCAAAGTGTTTACTTACATTGCGAAAATGATTAGTTTTTAATAGATTGAAACTGACATTACATAAGGGTGGCTACGGCAAGTTTATTATTACAAAATTAAACGGATTATCGGCTTAATTTTCAATAATTTGAAAGTTTTCCATTTATGTTTTGTAAATTATTGTCGGCCGGTTGGTAAGAAGGTGTACAGTCTGAGAAAAACGTCTATGGTAGAATGATTGATACCAAGTCAGGGGAGGGGTGTCAATGTTTAGATACCGTACATATATGCCGAAAAGAGGGAGTTTCCTTAAAGAAAAATCGTGATATCGTAAAAATGTACCTAGTACTTCCAAAGGTGTGGTGGGGTCTTCGCTAAAATCAGGTAACCAATCGAGTACTCGCTACTATTAGCCTTTTTGTAATGCAACCATTGTAGTTATTTTTAGACAATAACAAAATAAATAAAATTATTCTAATTATTATTCTGATAAGTCCATTGAAATCTATTAGATTTTCATATGCCACAATTAAATGAGCTGTATATCTTTATTAAATTCTAAAATTAGTTAATTGTTAAAAGTTAAAGTTAATAGAAAGATGACAAGAAATGCATAAAACAATTAAAATAATTTATTATAGATTATTTTAATTTATTACCTAAATATATGAATAGTTTATATTATATCTACATCTAGCTTTACATATTATGTTTAAGTAATAAGTACTAGGTACTTTTTACAATATCACAATTTTTCCTAAGGAAACATACAGTTCCGGTACCTAACTTTGACCGCCCCCTCTCTGATCAAGTTAGTTTTACAGACTATTTCTCGTGTATTGTATAGATTTGTTTGGTTTCTTTGTTTAATGGCATATCAACCTTCGTGGATTATTAACTGCCAAGTCATCTTTGTAAAAGAATGGCAGGAATACTCTTTAACCCATAGTTGGAGGGAGTTAATACCTTTCCCAAGCATAATAGTCCGAAAGTGAACGTGATAGCGTGACTCCGGTACAAACTTGCTTACTACAATGCCTAGGTCCAGCACGTTAGGCACTGCGCCACGGGGACTATCTCCTAACTTTTTGGGGGTGCTTATTATACTGGCCTTATGGTTGACTAATAATATATTGATGTGTATCAAAACTATTATCAGTTTTAATCAAGAAAGAGAACACAGGAAACAATTCTATGTTAACCACAGTTTGAAATTAAAAGAAAAAATCACAAACACACTCTCTCCCCATTATATATATGTATATATATATATATATATATATATATATATATATATATATATGTGTGTGTGTGTGTGTGTGTGTGTGTGTGTGTGTGCTTATTGGCATTGCAGTCTCGGAAGACTACATAATTATGTGTGTGTATATATCTGTGTGTCTGTGGGAATGACTTTAGTAAGATAATGATTCGGGGATATTTTCATTTTTAATTTGGAAATTTAAATACTTTACAATTAGTTACATCTGGCAGCAATATAGCTTCCCAGTGATTATTGTTTATTATTAGACATCACTTCCCGAGCTATGGGCAAATAGTAGGACAGACAGGGCACTTTATGTTTAGTTAGGCAACTAGTCTAGGAGAAGGAAAATTCTGAAATTAAACGAGTTAAACTCCGCTTGAAAACTCAAGCAGAGGAAGGATAAACATGTGGTACCAATCATAGTCAGTGTTGAACAATCACACAGAATCTGGAAAAGAGACTGCAACAACCAGAGACCCAGGAAAGACATGAGACTGATGACATGCCGTAAAACCAACCAACCAGCCAACACCACCAGCCAACCAGCCAGCTAGCCAACCCTATATTTAAAACAACCAAACAGGGATCCGGATTTCCCAATATATCACTCGTAAACTGCATCTGCAAATAATGCACAGTTCACTTCGTGCATTGCCACGTAGAAATATTTAAATGAATATTTCTAAAAATGTGAGCGGGAAAGTGTGTTTATCCGTTCGGTAAAGAATAAAGAAAAATCTGCTTTAATTTATATGAAATTAAATAATACTAAGTGCTGTTGCGTTCTACGGTTCAGTCTTATGTAGAAATGATACTGAAAGAAAAGTGTTTTATGAAAATGCACCGAAATAATTACTTTTAGATAAATCTCTTTTGAATATTAGATTATATATGCCACTCTTCTAATAAATCTCTTTAGGATATATATATATATATATATATATATATATATATATATATATATATATATATATATATACATTATATTATATTATATATATCATTATTATTATATTCCATTGGATTTTACAAGTATAGTTTATATATATATATAACCCATATATATATTATCATTATCATATTCCATTGAATTTTACAAGTATAGTTTATATATATATATATATATATATATATATATATATATATATATATATATATATATATAAAAACTATACTTGTAAAATAAAATAGAATATAATAATAATAATAATCTTATCATAATGGAGATTGTGTGTTTTCCTGTCTGTAACCGAAACTATATCACTACTCAAGTCACAATTCCCTTAATTATTTACGTCAAATTATCCATGGTTTCATTCTTTTAAACCTTCAATTATTAATAAAATTGTTTTACATTATTAATACTGTTGACCATATCTACATGATATTTTCCACGTACCCCACTTGTACGGGTCAGGCACAAGGCCCTATTTATGTGGGACCACCCACAAACCGAAACTCATGGGGTGGCGGGTGAAAAATTGCGTCGATCCCGTCGGCATTCCCCCTCAAGGGGGCGCCTCAGGCGCTGGGCAATAAACCCAGCCCTGCCCCTTTAAATCAAGGGGCAGGTGTTGCCTGGGGGGATGGCCCCCTGGGATCGACGCCGTTAATTATATCAATGGTCCAGAGGCCGAAGCCACTGTTGACCATATCTACATGATATTTTCCACGTACCCCACTTGTACGGGTCAGGCACAAAGGCCCTATTTATGTGGGACCACCCACAAGCCGAGACTCATGGGGTGGCAGGTGAAAAATTGCGTCGATCCCGTCGGCATTCCCCCTCAAGGGGGGCGCCTCAGGCGCTGGGCAATAAACCCAGCCCTGCCCCTTTAAATCAAGGGGGCAGGTGTTGCCTGGGGGGATGGCCCCCTGGGATCGACGCTATTAACTCGTAAAGATCCAGGGCCGAAGCCACTGGACCCCCGCCGTGGGCCGGATCTACATGATATTTTTCCACGTACCCCACTTGTACGGGTCAGGCACAAAGGCCCTATTTATGTGGGACCAACCACAAGCCGAGACTCATAGGGTGGCGGGTGAAAAATTGCGTCGATCCCGTCGGCATTCCCCCTCAAGGGGGGCGCCTCAGGCACTGGGCAATAAACTCAGCCCTGCCCCTTTAAATCAAGGGGGCAGGTGTTGCCTGGGGGGATGGCACCCTGGGATCGACGCTATTAACTCGTAAAGATCCAGGGCCGAAGCCACTGGACCCCCGGCGTGGGCCGGATCTACATAGTATTTACCACGTACCCCACTTGTACGGGTCAGGCACAAAGTCCCTATTAACGTGGGACCACCCACAAGCCGAAGCTCATGGAGTGGCAGGTGAAAAATTGCGTCGATCCCGTCGGCATTCCCCCTCAAGGGGGGCGCCTCAGGCACTGGGCAATAAACCCAGCCCTGTCCCTTTAAATCGAGGGGGCAGGTGTTGCCTGGGGGGATGGCACCCTGGGATCGACGCTATTAACTCGTAAAGATCCAGGGCCGAAGCCACTGGACCCCCGGCATGGGCCGGAGCTACATACTAATAACATGTGATTGTATTTATATATACAACAAAATAGCGGCATACAGTATGAACGGGAAGGCTTATTTGCATATTGATATTTAAAATTTGATTTTAATAAATATATGCTTGGTATTATTGATTTCTAATTGTTTGGTTTTATCTTAATGAATATGAGCATAAATCTCGGAGATAAATCTTAAAAGAAAATTATTTACAAGAAGAAATAACTGTAATTTTATTCTTTACTTCCTATTTTAACTAAATAGTTAAATTAGAAAAATTTAGTAATGAAAGACGGGAGGGGTGGAAGAGTAAGTTTCAGTTGTTCTATTTTTTGATTATAGCCTTCTCTGTTGCAAATCTTTTTTTTTTCATTCTTATTTCGTTAGTCTTTCTAATTTAATATGATATTTTATTACATTAAAACTTAAGTACTTGCATCCGGAGGTTGCATATATTTGCTAATAATAATAATAATAATAATAATAATAATAATAATAATAATAGTTCCCAAAAGAATAGAAAACAGACTAGAGGAATTGGAAATCAGAGGAAAAACTGAGACCATCCAGACAACGGGATTGTTGAAATCGGCTAGAATATTCAGAATAGTCCTGGAGACCTGAGGAAACATGTTTTCACTCAGACTCCAATGAAAGACCATCAGCTTACACTGGTGTGGGAAACTCACAGAAATGAAATAATAAAATAATTTTCTGAGCTTTTGAGATACAAACAAATAACCTAATTCCGCTTAGAAGACCAGACTTAATTTTAATTTACAAAAATAAAAGAACTTGTCATCTTGTAGATATTATCACTCTGTGGACAATATAGAGAGAAGGAAAAAAAGAAAAAGGAAAAAAAGATAGACAAATACGTAGACCTTGCCAGAGAACTGAAATAACTGTGGAACATGAGGGGACGGGGATACCAATTGTTGGTGATACGTTTGAAACGGTCCCCGAAAGTTTGGACGAATACTGGAAAAATTTGAAATTCTGACCACTATATTGTTAAGCATGGCTAGAATACTTAGAAAAGTCCTGGAAAGCTGAAGATACTTGCTGTCACTTAGATTCCAGTGAAAGATCAGCTACCAATGTGAAAAGCTAATGAAGAATGAAATGATTATAATTCCAAGTTCACAGATAAGAGTATGCATATATTACTCCCTTGAATGATGCGGAATGTGATTATCTGAAGCCTGCTTCAGAGCGCTTCGGCCTCTGGAGTGGCTAGGTAATAAAATTAACAGCGTCGATCCCAGGGAGCTATCCACCAGGCATACCTGTCCCCTTGATTTAAAGGGGCAGGGCTGGATTTATTGCCCAGCGCCTGAGGCACCCCCCTCGAAGGGGAATGCCGACGGGATCGACGCATTTTTGTGCCTACCTCCCATGAGCTTCGGCTTGTGGATGGTCCCACGTTAATAGGGCCTTGTGCCTAACCCGTACAAGTGGGGTTCGAGGTAAATATCCCCTTGAATGATGCGGACTATTCCCAGAAGAAAAGAAATAATGCAGCAACGGAATAAAAGGAATAGTTGACCTACTATATTTAAGTCTTCGGGCGGCCTAATGTCGGTATCAGCCGGATAGCGAGGGAGTCTATCCCCTTTTCCCTAGCGCTAGACCAAGGAGATTATTTTAGCGTCGGAGGTGGAGCGCCGCACCTACCACAAGCTCCTTACTCTATCGCACAGATCAATGTGCTACTCATACGCTGAGTTGGCGAGGGCCGGTATCGAACCAGGAATCTTATGATTCCTAACCGAACGCTCTACCGACTGAGCTACCAGGTCAAATCCTCTGAGAATTTATAATCGAAATAGGTATTTTCCAGTGATACCCATTCTCACTACTACTATTTGTTATAGCAATGATGCCACTTTATATACAAAGAAACAAGGTGCCAATGGAATGGATAGACTACAAATAAGCCAATGATATGGTCTCACAAAGTGGGCAAATAGAATATCTGATAATGTTCACAATATCGAATAAAGTCATAAAGTTCATCAGGAAAGCAATGGAAAATTGGAAAGCGGAATTATCAACAGGAGACAAACTCTATGAGAATTCAAATTTCAAAGAGTCATCTTTTGAGGGATTGATTTTAGTCACCATTGTTTATTATACTAACTAGCAAATATATGCACCCTCCGGGTGCAAGTATTTAAGTTTTAATGTAATAAAATATTGTATTAAATTAGAAAGGTTAATGAAACTAAATAAGAATACAGATAAAAAAATTTGAAACAGAGGGAGTATAATAAAAGATTTGAAACAGAGGGAGTATAATAAAAAATGGAACAACTGAAACTTACTCTTCCATCACTCTCGTCTTTCATTGTTATTTTTTCTAATTTAAGTATTTAGTTATAAGAGGAAGTAAAGAATAAAATGACAGTTATTTTATCTTGTTAATGGATTTCATTTAAGATTCATTGAAGAGATTTTTGCTTATATTCATTAAAATAAAACCAAACAGTTAGAAATCAATAATACTTAGCACATATTTATTAAATTCGATTTTTTAATATTAATATGCAAATTAGCCTTCCCGTTCACATTGTAAACCGCTATTTTGTTGTATATATAAATATAATTGCATGTTATTAGTATGTTGATAAGGTTAACAGTATTAATAATGTAAATCAATTTTATTAATAATTGAGGTTTAAATAAAAAATAAAATCATGAAGAATGTAGCGTAAATAACAAAGGGAATTGTGACTTGAATGGAATATAGTTTCGGCTACAGACAGAAAAACACACAATCTCCATTATAATAAGATATTGCCATGTAATTAAATAGTAAGAAAATGCTACAGGAGGACAAATACTGTCAGAAGTTAAAATCCAAAGGTCATCTTCGTCATTACTTTTTGTTATAGTAATGATGCCACTTAATTATATATTATGGAAATGCGTGAAAAAGGGGCTAAAGAAAAACAATGAAAGGAAATAGAACTACAACGTTCAGGAAAACAGAATACTTGGATAAAAAGAGAATAACGAATATCTGAGAATATTGAAAGCATACAAACAAATAGAGATGAAAAAAAGTAAGAATAAGAAGGAAACCAAAATCTGCAGCAGGAATCTAATCAAATGAATAACCCGAGCAGTCCCCCGTGTAAGCATTTCCAATGCATTCCTATAGTAAAATCATCTCCAATGCATTCCTATAGTAAAATAATTTCTAATGCATTCCCATAGTAAAATGATTTCCAATGCATTTTTCAAGTAAAATGATTTCCAATGCATTTTTCAAGTAAAATCATTTCCAATGCATTCCTATAGTAAAATCATCTCCAATGCATTCCTATAGTGAAATCATCTCCAATGCATTCCTATAGTAAAATAATTTCTAATGCATTCCCATAATAAATCAAATCATTTCCAATGCATTCCTATAGTAAAATCATTTCCAATGCATTTTTCAAATAAAATCATTTCCAATGCACATTTCAATTTCCTATAGTAAAATTATTTGTAATGCATTCCTATAGTAAAAGCATTTCCAATGTATTCCTATAGTAAAATTATTTGTAATGCATTCCTCTAGTAAAAGCATTTCCAATGTATTCCTATAGTAAAAATCATATGTAATGCATTCCTATGGTAAAAGCATTTCCAATTCCTATAGTAAAAGCATTTCCCATGTATTCCTATAGTAAAAATCATTTCCAATGCATTCCTATAGTAAAAGCATTTCCAATGTATTCCTATAGTAAAAATCATATGTAATGCTTTCCTATGGTAAAAGCATTTCCAATGCATTCCTACAGTAAAAGTAAGGCCTTCTTAAAATGTGTGACCATCCGTGAAAATTCCACATATTGAAGATTAACAGTAAAAATTATACGAAATTCATGAAATATAAGTACATAGAAATATACAAATATTCTATAATTCCTAGTTAATTATCATTAATATTCTTAAAATTTAGCGAGTTGATGACCGCACGTGTATCAGAGAGAGAGAGAGAGAGAGAGAGAGAGAGAGAGAGAGAGAGAGAGAGAGAGAGAGAGAGAGAGAGCGCTATTTGTTTCTATCTCTTCTCTCCTCTAATTGGAATATATTCTTATTTTTTGATTCCGTCTTTGATTAATTATATTCAAAGAAGCAAATCAATAATAATGATAATAATAATAATAATAATAAAAAAAACAAAAAAACAGAAAAAAGAAAATAAAAAAGAAAAGAGTCAAATTCCAGATCGAATCTCGTCTTCCGTGTTAATATTGGATAAAGGAAACTTAACTTTTGCTGTTCTTATTCTTTTTTTAACAGAAAGCAGATGCAGCCGGTTTGAATCAGAGATCGAGAACTTGGTGCGAGTTTTGCGTGCACAGAAAGCTGAGTCGGGAAGATGATCTGACAGACATAAAATGGTTACTGTAATTTGAAAGTGGGGAGTAGGGAAGAAAGAGGAGAGTAAGGGTGAAAGTGGAGAGTAAGAGAGAAAGTGGAGAGTAAGGGGAGAAAGTGGAGAGTAAGGGAGGGGAAGGTGGAGAGAGAGAGAAAGGGAGAGCGAGAGAGAGTAAGGGGAGAAGTGGAGAGTAAGGGAGAAAGTGGAGAGCGAGAGAGAAAGTGGAGAGTAAGGGAGGGGAAGTGGAGAGCGAGAAGAGAAAGAGAGTAAGGGAGGGGAAAGCGGAGAGCGTGGAAAGCGAGAGAGAAAGTGGAAAGCGAGAGAGAAAGTGAGAGTAAGGGGAGAAAGTGGAGAGTAAGGAGGGGAAAGTGGAGAGCGAGAGAGAAAGTGGAGAGTAAGGGAGGGGAAAGTGGAGAGTAAGAAAATGGAGAGCGAGAGAGAAGTGGAGTAAGGGGAGAAAGTGTAGAGGAGAGAGAGAGAGAGAGAGAGAGAGAGAGAGAGAGAGAGAGAGTGGAGAGTAAGGGAGGTGAAAGTGGAGAGTGAGAGTGAAAGTGGAGAGCGAGAGAAAAGTGGAGAGTGAGAGAGAAAGGGGAGAGCGAGAGAGAAAGGGGAGAGCAAGGAAGAAAGGGGAGAGCAAGGAAGAAAGCGGAAGAAAGACAGATTTTTTTTTAACTGTGTGTATCTTTTGTAAATGGCCTTCCGCTGACAAAAAAAAAAAAAAAAAAAAAAAGAAAGAAAGAAACCAAAAACAGATCGAAAAACAAAAAAAACAAAACAAAAAACCCCAAAAAAAACAAATGGAAGAAAGATCTCACCTTCAACCATTAATTCTAAAGAGTTTGCGAGAATAACAAGAAAGACATTTATAAACATGCGTCGTGATGAAGAGCTTTCTCTTTCTTGAGCAAGACCAGTGCGTTGTTCTTTAGTTGGTTTGAAAAGAAGATGTCACGAAAAAGAATTCAATAAAGCCTCGATAATAGGTGAATGAGTACAAAGAGCTGACGAGGTGCATGGACTAAAAGAGAATGACCCTCCCTTTAAAATTTAAAACAATTCAGAAAAAAAAGAAACAAAACATCACGAAATCGTACACCGGAAAATCTATTGTGTATTGAACAAATCTCGTTAAATGTTTGCATTAATATCAGAAGACATTTTCTCTTTATCTCATATATATATATATATATATATATATATATATATATATATATATATATATATATATATATATATTCATGCTGACAATTAGTCATGAAGATTAAACAGAACTTTTTGAATAATTAATACATAGTAAAATCGGCGGAATGGACTTTTTTTGGTATCCGCCGAACATCGAAGGAGTCTATCTTCTTTTCGCTAGTGATAGACCATGGAGATTGCTTTGCTGGGCAAAGTGCCACAACTACCATCAGTTCCCTGATGATATTTTACGGTACAGATCAGATTATCCAAGCTGTGTTACTAATGTGCCGAATTAGTGAGGACCGGGATCGAACTCAAAAACCTGCGATTACTTGGCGGATACTCTACTGACTGAGCTATAACAAAGATGAATGCTTCAAATTGATTTCATGGCAAACGCCTAGTCTTTATCATGTAGGTGCTAGAAGGTGGTAGCTGAGGGGCAACAACCAGTTTATTAATATATATGAAGTTTATTTATTTGATACATATGAAGTTAATGAAAACATTTTTTTTGATCTTAAGAAAAGACATGTTTTTTATTTACACCGTCAATATCCGGTTGTTTATTAGGGGTTAGGGTTAGGGGCTAGTTTTATAATTCAAAAGAAATCTAAAAATCGTCTGTTAAAACAACCGGATATTGACGTCGTAAATGAAAAACATGTACTTTCTTAATTGAGATCAAAAAGGGGTACCTAAAGGTCATATGGTCCGAAAAATGTAACACAAAAATTAATTTTACCATTTTAATGTTCTGGGTATGACTTTAAACTGGATCTAGTGGTGAGGTTCCAATTTTGAAACGCTTGGGAGTGTGGAGCACCCTTTCGTTGCTATTACACCCAAGTCCACTCTGGTCGCCGGGTTCATTTCTTACGACAATACGCCACACGGCTCCATACATTGCTGAAATATATGTTTCGATATGAGTTTTTGAAAACTCAGGTGTCAGATAATAAACCTAAGGCTTGCCCCTTTTAGAGAAATGGGTATAAGTGCTTGCTGAACGAACGGACATACAGAGGATAGCAACGGGATTAGGACATTTTCCTCTACTTGCCAGGGTGGCACGTTTCTTGGTGAATGGGGGTTCCCATTAATCTGAGCTCGGGTCATATCCTAATTCCCATGGGAAATGAGAAGATAGATGCATACTTCCCACGACCCCATAAGGAATCAGCTGTATCGCCACCTACCCACCATCTCACAAACCATCCGAGTGAAACGAACTAGGCACACAGGACACTGCTGGAGAAGCAAAGATGAGCTCATAAGCGACGTTCTCCAGTGGAAGCCAACACATGGACATTGCTAGTGTGGGTCGCCCAGCAAGGACCTACATTGACCAACTAAGTGAGGATGCTGGTTGCTGCGCAGAAGACCTCCAGGGGCAATGGGTGATAGGGAAGGTTGGCGAGAGATTGTCATGGATATCCATGCTGCTTGCGTGACATGATGATGATGAGACAAAGAAACCAAAGGAACACCAAACTGATTATTACTACTATAGTGATATTGAACCGTGATTGTATTAAATTTGCATGAAGGAATAGAAATTATATATATATATATATATATATATATATATATATATATATATATATGTAACTAGGAGAAAGGTGCAAAATATTGAACTATAGACTTGAAACAGAAGAATTGGATGAATTAACATTCAATCAAATAAAAGAGACTTTTCTGAAGAATACAAGACACCCAAAATAACTATAAATTAAAAGAATGTGGTTGTTTATAGTAAGGGATACCTCCTGGAAATTGTAATCGACAAGTCGAGTTAGAATATAACGAAATATAGAGACCGCACCAGATAATTTTTGGGTCCCATCTATGGGTATATAGTAGGGTGGACAATGCTATTTGGCCTCAAGTATTGGACAGGCTCATCGGTGCTTAACTTCAGTGATCTAGCGGGAGTCGGTGCTTTCAGCATGACTTGACCGTAATGATTTTCATAGAATCCCACATCCTTGTGACGCAATCTTAGACTAAACTAACCCTTGTAAATATCTCCAAGTTGTTTAGGGTGTCAATTTTACATAACTTATTGCTTGTTTTGTTAATGTTTAGACTGCTTAGTTCTAAACCTGTTATAAGAAAAAGACGGAATTTAATGTTCATTGCAGTCACTGTCGTAAGTATATTATTTTGATAGCAGACATTAATTTCTTTGATTTCCATGTGTCTTGACCGTAATGATACCCTTACAAGTACTATCACTTCAGATTAGAGTGGACCTTGAAGAATAATTAAAGTTCCAATTACCGTCGAACTGGGAAGACAAGGCAGCAAACGGTTGTAACTCAAATACAAACCCGAATGCTACAAAGTCCACTGCAAAATGACAAAGTTTATATAAGACTCCACAATATCATTCAAATCAAGCAGTCAAGCAGCCAATCAGAACTCAATGAATGGAATCACCCAAATCACCCAGATTCATGGATGGATCATTCTTGATTCTTATTTATACCAGCTGTCTTGGACACTGCTTGAGTTGTACTTAGTTAGCTGATGTTATTAAAATTAACAGTAGACTAACTGACTTCAACAGACCTGAGAGTAATGGCAATAAAAGGGTATTCTAAACTTTACAGAGCTCCAGAACTGTAGCCTCACCATATTGTAAGCCCTGTCAATAGATTTTACAGCTGATTGGGCGGAATGGTTATTTGGTTTGGTTATTTTGTTTTAGAGCATATCAACACTTTTCGGGTCATTTAATACCAAATCAAGTCATTTTGATAAACAAAAGACACAAATTGCTTACAGTACTTTCTGTTGGTTAAGGGGTCACCTAATCAAGTATTAAACAGGCTCATCGCTGCTTAACTTTGGCTATCTAACGGAAATCGGTGGTTTCAGCGCGACTTGACCCGTAATGTGACCCTAACAAGTCCTATAACTCTGTGTTTGAATGAACTTAAGAGAAATGGCACAGAAGGTTATTCTAGACTCCACAGAACTCCAGAACTGTAGCCTCACCATATTCTAAGCCGTGTCGAAAGAATCATGGAAACATTCTTGAAATACAATTCAGTAGAAGAAGAGACACTCGAGTTAAACAAGTTAACGTTAAAACGGAAGCAATAAAGCTTCATAAATCAGTAAACCGAGACAGGAAATTCTTGAACTTTCTCGAAGACTCAGAACGTCAGGAAATGTGTCTTTTTAGCCATTTCTAATAACGGTCGAACTAGCCCAGTCGACATACGAAAAGCAATTGGGATTGATGGAAAGCTTCCTTTGCAAACATTTGCTTGAACATGTCCTCTCAATTTCCACGCTTTGAAGCAAGACGGCCTAGGCTTCAGTCGAACGGTATCGTTTTGAGTACTTGCCTCTGTGCCGCGTTGCATTTGCCATTTTGAATTAAGACATTTTTTTCAATCTGAGTAAACTCTGTATTAGTAATAGTCGCTGATATTACTGTTATATTCACATGAACATGATATACAACACGAGAACCTATATGGGGGTGCATGCACGTGGAAGCACGTGGTGTAATTGTTAAAGTCATGGAAAATGGACTCGTCGCCCCGAGTTCAAATCTGGATGTGGTAATTGCATTTCACTTAGCGCTAATACCCTTGGGAAAGGTATGAATCCTACACTCTCTCCAGCTATGGATAGTAGGGCAGACTAGGCTCTTTAACCTTGGTTAGGCAACTGGTCTAGGAGAAGGAAAACTCTGAATTCAAATCTGTTGAACTCCGCTTAAGAAATTGACCTTGTGTCACATCCTGCTCGTGCGGAGGGGTTGGTATATGGGGGTGCATGGTGTAATGGTAATCATCGTAGGAAATGGTCATGGTGGGACGAGTTCAAATCCTTGATGAGGCTTTTGTATTTCCCTTAGAGCTAAAACGCTTGGGAAAGTTAACAATCAATTAAGAATTCTCTCTCCAGTGTAGCACTGGGATTTTTAGCCTTGGTAGGACTACCAGTCTAGGAGAAGAAAACTCTGAACTCAAACCTATAAAACTCCGCTTAAGAAATTGAACTTGTGTAACATCCTACTCGTATAGGGGTTGGGAAATATATATATGGCGTAATGGCTAATGTGCTGGACTTCGACATTGTAGTAAGCGAGTTCAAATTCCAGTCGCATTATTACGTTCACTTTCGGACTAATAACCGTGGGAAAGGTATGATTCCCCTCATTTCACAGCTATTAGTCAAATAGTACCACTGCTGTTTCTTCTGCAAAGATGGCGTTGACATTAAATAACCCACGAAGGTTAATATGCATTTAAAAAAAGAAATCAATCTAAACGAGAACCATATTTGGTTCCCGTTGTAACAGCACTCCATAATGATATTGATGCTTCTATTTAGGAAGGGGTGAAAGGTTTTTATTGATATTTAATGGTTATCTCCATTATATCTTCGCCCTTGGGATAGGCATGAATCTATCTCCCTCCTCCCCTGATATATGTACTAATTGTAGGTAGAATGAATTGCTTAGACTTTGTAAAGCAACCAATCTAGGAGAAGGAAAACTATCAGTACTCTGCTTAAAAATGCTTTATAACCGCATACTGGTCGTGGCGGAGGGGTTAGGTAAATATATCTCTGTTATCAATCGCGCCTATAGCTCTGTTTGAAAAGTATTAGTATTAGATAGATCTACCTGATAATATTTAACTGTGAATAAATTCTATAGATCAAATTGATCTAGTTGCAAATTTAATACAAAGAAGAGTAAAAAAATTTCCGCATTCGCCATAAATCGTCGGGCGGCCTAATCAGCCAGTCAGCGAGGGAGTATATCCCCTTTCAATTGCGCTAGACCAATGAGATTATTTTACTTATCCGCACTTTCGCCATAACGTATCTTTATTATAGTCACACTGCTTTGTGTGGATGCGTGCTTATGTTGTGGTTACGTGTTCGAATTTTGAGCCTGATCGCACCATTTTGCTTGTAAGAACATGACGGCTCTTCCGAGGAAGTGACCATATTTCTCTGGTCGAAAGAAGTGTCAAGAGCTGAAATTGATTGGAAGCTTTTAGCACAAAACGGGGGCAATGGTTGGTTTGATCTACGGCATGCCAACCTTGTTGAGTTATTTATGCCGAAGACATGTTTTTTAATCAATTCTTGGTGGCTATTTAATTCTTTTTTAACTTTATTTTTTAAACACATTTTTAAAACTCTTTTTTCTTCTATTTAACTCATAGATGGGACCCTAACAGGCACTACCATTCTGGGTCAGAGTGAACATGGGAGCAATGGCGATGAAGGGGTACTCCACGCTGCCCACAGCTCCAGAATTGGAACTAGATGCAGTTTAATGTCATGCTCATGATACCTAGACCCTCAGCCACAGTCTTCTAGCACATATTGAAAAAAAGGGCACCTCACGTGGTGTAATGGTTAGCAAGCTAGATTAGCAGACCATTGTTCGTGAGTTCGATTCTCACTGGGCGCCCCATAATTCTGGTCTTGTGCCGCATCTAAGCTACGCTTAGTAAATAACTATATGATAAAAAGGGTTGGAGTTTGCTATAAGGACAATTGGGTTTAAGAAAATCATACATGTGCTCGGACAATAGGAAGGTGATCAGTCGATTGATCAAAGGGGGCCTCTCTGCCCGTTCGTCTAGGCTAAGTAAGAGCCAAAGCGGAGTGTTGCATGTTATGGACTGCTCACAGCCACTGAGATTCCGTCCAATAAGCATCACAGGTATTGTAGCCCTCAGCAAAGATCGAACTCGCTATTCATTTTGATGTAAATGTAGTTTATGCGATTACACCACTATGTGTTGTCCTATTTACTCAAACCCGTTCACCACTGCTAGGATATGAGAAAACGTCGCAAGTATGGAGGAATCTCGTGCAGATAGAACTCGCTATTCTGTAATAAGAGATCTGCGAGACTAGCGTGCTAACCATTACACCACGAAGGAACGCTTTGATAGATATTTAGCGAACCCGTTCGCCACGGGTGGGATGTCACACAAGGTCGCAAGTGCGGGGCATCCAGCAAAAATCGAATTCGTTATTCTGTAGTACTGGATCTGCAAAACTCGTGCGGATAGAACTTTAGTAAGAGATCTGCGAGACTAGCGTGCTAACCATTGCACCATGAAGGGACACGTTGGTATTTATCCAACCCGTTCGCCGCGGATATGATGTGACACAAAGTCGCAAAACGGATCTGCGAGACTAGCTTGCAAACCATTACTCTACGATAGAGCGCCCAACAAATGAAGAGTTTATCAAAATGTTTCAAGTTGTGCTGTTGATGGACTTTTTGGACTTGCCATGCCACTGCAATTCAAGCGTGCCCGCCAAAACACTACTGATGGTGGTCTCGGCAACTATTTATTATAGATCTTTAATCACTTCTTTTTTTTCCCAGGTTTCTTCGTTTTCTCTATACTAAAGACTCTAAATGGAAACGTTATCGTAGACATCGATGGACTACCATGATAATGATAATGCTTATGACTACTATCATGATGATTTTTAAGTCAATGGGTACCACTTGTTTTTTCTTTCTTTTTATTCAAACATTAGTGAAGGTCCATAAAACATTTAGAATAACAGAGAATAAAAATAAAATTTGTTTTCAGTAAATATCTGAAACCTTGTTATTCAAGATGGCTGCCAACTTCGTATAAGAGAAGCTTACATTATCTGTTTTTGAATGCTACCACAGCAGATGTAGGACTGAGTGATAACCCCCAGCGAGTCTTTCTGATAACCCCGTCACTTTCACAATGTCAACGGATTTGACATGGGATCCCATGAAATCAGCAGAAACTTTATAGCTTTTGAGTCAAGGGATATGTTGTTGTTTGTTTGTTTGTTTTTGTTTTTATGTGTGAGCGGAGGCTTGAACTCTCCGTTTGAATCACACAAACACTCTCGAATTACAAGAAATACCAGAGTGTTTACTGATTTATTATTGTCACCCTCGATGAGTGAAACTTCGAAACTCAATATTGGTTGTGTTCAGAAAAAATAAATAAAAGAATAAAAGAAAATAAAGCAACCAACGGGCATGGTGGGATTTTGATCTTTTATTGTTAATGGCAAATCCATCTGAAATATTCTAAAGATTTTTGAAACCGGAAATACATCTAATCTTTCAGAACTTATAGAATAACGGGTGGCGTAATGGTTAACCTCGCAGAAAGTGGATTCGACGAGCCGGGTTCTAGTTTTTGACGAGGCTATTTGCGTTTCACTGTACGTTATTACACCCGGGATAAGCATATATCCACCTTTTCTACTCCTAACTATGGGTAATTAATTTTGGGTAATTAATATGGGTAAAAACTAAATAGTATGGGTAAATAGTTTTTTGGTTAATAATAGGGATAAATAGTAAATGTTATGGGTAAATTGTAATGGTAAAAACTATTGGTAAATAGTAAATACCATGGACGGTAAAATGGTTGAGCGGTCCAGAAACCAAATACTATGTGGTCCCGCGAAATGCAACACTCTACCTCAGCCATCACTTGGGTTATACGGATGGTCAGAAACGCTCGATCAATCGGTTGGTCATGTCAAACCATACGAAGCGTTTTCTTCAATTGCTCTTATGACAAACACCCAAACCTTTTTATCCTATGGGTGATGGGTAGAAGGGGATGGCTATCAGTTTATTAATACACAATATTATTTATTCTAATTTATTTTAACACTTTAGGAAATTTCGTTGACATGGTAACAAGGGGTATTTCATAAATTCAGATATGTCTTTAGTTTTTTGGTGATAACTGAGTAAATAAACAATACTGTATCCATTCTTTCTTTCCTTGTCCCTCATGTTTCCTATTCTTTTTCTCTCTCTTACTATTAATTTCTATTTATAAATTCCAGTTTTCTCCCTCCTCTGCATCACTTGTTTCTCTCTCTCATATATATATATATACTAGTCAAAGTACCCAGTCCATGGCCGGTCTTTTAAAAAAAAATAGGAACACCAGAGAGGGAGGGAGAAAGAGAAAACGGGAGTAAGAGAGAGAATATGATTTATCAAATTAAAAAAAAGAGAGAGGAAAATAAATTAACAAATTTAAATATCGCTGATAATTCGTATTGTACAATGTTTGTTTATTTTAGGAAATATTTTTCTTTTTGTTTACATTGAAAATATAATTTTTTAAATGTATTCCTAAACTTGATTGTTTTGAAATATATATTTTTTCAAAAACTTTTGTATATATGACAAAAACTCAAATTCAATTGTTTGTTGCGTTAAAGTGATAAAAATAAATTCGTTTAGTTTATTTTCTTTTTTACCCCTAAAAAAGTAACAATTTAAAGAAGCTATGTATTAAACTTCCTTTATTTATTTAGGTTTGTCGGCTGGGAGAGTATAATACTCCGACTGCACCTCTGTTGAGGAGTAAGAATTAAATATTTACAATTGTCCGTATTCCATTTTTTGGGGGTTTATGATAATGTTTTATTTATTTTTTTTCTAAAAGTCTTTTGTACATACGAATTATCAGTTTAATTTATTTCCTTCTTTAACAAAGTAGCTAATAACTATAAATTACCTTATTTCGTGTATTTATTTAATAATGTTTATTTCATGAATAGTTTCTTACACAAAAGATTTTAGTTATACTGATTATTCAAAATGAAAGTGTTAATAGATAAAGTTGAGTTATCGTTAAAAGTTTTCGTTTTATTTATTTAATTCGCTGTAAAAATAATTCAATGTATGAAAACACATACAAATTACATATTTAGAAAGATTATTTTATTTTATTTCTAATCAAATGAATATTTTTAAGATAGGAATAAAAAGTTTGCTATAAATAAGATTTGATTTTTCGATAAAATTTAGTATGAAAAAAAAATTATACTTTGCATTCTAGGCTGTCTAAAGCAAAATATTCTTTCTAACGCTGTATAAAATAATGCAATCGATAAAAACACATACAATTGACATATTTAGAAAGATTATTTTCTTTTCTTTCCAACCATATAAATATTTTAAAGATTGGACGAGGGATTCTGATCTGAACGGCATAGACTGCGATTTTGTCAACTAAAATTGTGTTCACTAAACTGCTCGTATCGCTATAATAGAAAACAAGTTGGCGCAGCTGTCCGAAGCCAATTCTTTAAATATTTAACTCGCTGTAAAAAATGATTCAATGGATAAAAACACATACAAATTACATATTTAGAAAAATTATTTTCTTTTCTTTCTAACCATATAAATAATAAATATCTAAATATTTTAAAGATTGAACTATAAATAGGCGAGAGATTCCGAGCTGATCCGCATAGACTGCCACTTTGTTCACTAAACTGCTGGTATTGCTATAATAGAAAGCAGGCAGCGAACAATATCTTATTAGCAGCAGAAGCTGGTATACGGACAGTTCCACAAATTGGTTGATTTTGATTTAATTAATTAATTATATCCCTTAAACCAGTAAAAATCAATAACCAAATTTGGCGTGTTTCATAGTTAGAAGGGTATTAATGTGTATGCAATATTTTCAATCTGAGTGACCTCCCGATTTGGAGTTATACGTCGACACTTACATACCAAAGTTCCTTTTATATAAATAGTTTAGAATTTATGAAAAAGTCTATCAAAATATTATTTTAAGGGAAAAAAGAACCTTCCAAGAGACATCTTTTTTTTGGAAATACATACACATATACACACACATATATACATACATATACCCACATGTACACACATATATATATGTATATGAAAAAAATATTTTTACTGGATTCTTTCGAAGCATAAATTTAATATATGTGAGGGTGTTAGGAAATTGAAAGTTGAACAATCAAAACAAATTAGAATTAAGCGGATATGTTTACCTCTATAAAATTTTGTTGAGAAATGGTGAGAATTTCTATTGTAACCAATTCTGTCTATTTAATTTCCGGTTTTAGATGTAGTTTAGGTTATACTTAAATTGCAGATAATAACTGCAAATTAGAGATTTTTAATATATATATATATATATATATATATATATATATATATATAAGTTAGGGTTGCACTGACGTGGAGTCAACGGCGCTTGGTCACTGACAGTTTTTCGCATATGCGATATTCAAACCAAAATCGCATAGTTGAGAAACTATTAGTGACATAGTACCATTGACTCCATGTTCACGTTAATCTATCAACGATATTGAGCACTATTTACTTATAGCTCCCATATCATATATATATACGTATAGATCCCTCTCTCTATCTCTCTCTTTACATTATATATATAATATATATATATATATATATATTATATTATACGTATAAAAATAAATTAATTTTTGCAATACAAAATTGTATCTACCATAACTCCTAGAAAAATCAAATATCCAAATTCTAACGGTTCTATTTCAGCGTTCCAAAAGTGATTAAAAAAAAAATTCTCTTCGAACATTTCTAAAAATTCTCCGTTTTTCCGCAACGAATTTTTTCATTCAAAATAAAATTTCCCTCTGATGAAGGTCGAATCTTCTCTGTGTGCGGGATGTTTTCACACAGATGAACTGACCGAAACACATGTGTAAGTGATATTGATTAAATTCATCTTTTATTATCCATTCTGTTTTTTTCTTTTTTTATCCATTCTTCCTCATATTGTCGGATTCATTTCCAATTTCCATTTTTACACACACACACACACACACACACACACACACACACACACACACACACACACATATATATATATATATATATATATATATATATATATATATATAATAAACAAATAATTTGCTAACTATTGTATGGTTTCAAGTATTGGTAATACTGATTTATAAAGAATGTGGTTTAAAGCATTTTTCTTAGTTAATAATAATGTGTTTGTGTACACTGTAATTATGTGACTGTACATTGTACATTCACATTAATTATAAAAGTAACAAACCTTATTAAAAAGATTAATTTATCGTTGTATGGTTTCAAGTATTCCTACCTTATACAAATAATTTCCAAACAAATCTGTTTGACCTAACAGGTACTACCATTTCGGGTTAGAGTGAACCTTTAAGAGCAATCCAGGGGTACTTCACACCACCCAGAGCTCTGATTCATAAACAATTATATAGTTAACATATTCCAATTTAATAATAATCATTTGTTTGAATAAAATTATATGGTTTCAAGTATTTCTATAAAGTGCCAAAAGTTTTTAAACAGATCTATTTTACCAATAGACACTAACAGGTACTACCATTCTGGGCCAGAGCGGAACGAGGAGTAATGGTAATGAAAGGTTCCTCAACACTTTCCAGAGCCCGAGAACAGGTGCTACGCCACCAGTTCCATTTAAATATCATACACAGGATACTCCTCTTCGTGGGAATACAGTCAGCGTATTCTAAGGGATGAAAAAATTAATTCCAAAATTAATTAAATAATATAATTGTATTAAGGTCACCACATTAAAAATTTTCATTGCTTAGCCGGAAGATATTAGTGGACTAATTGGACCTATCCTCTGGATCATTAGCACTAGTCAGATTTATACATCTCTCACTCTCTCTCTCATTTATATATAATGCATCTAACTCTCTATTCCTCTCCCCTTCTCTGTATATATATATATATATATATATATATATATATATATATATATATATTATAACGCTGAACAAATACAGTTACACAACAAAAAAGATTTTATAAGCATTTTCATCTCCTGTCATCTATAAAACATCCATCATTTTCTTCACCAGAAGATACATCCTGATGAAGGTTTAAAGAAACCGAAATGTTTAAACATCGATAATTAAATTCATCCTATTTTCGGAACATTTGTCTTTTCAAATTTCTTAATATTGTCGGATTTATTTTCCATATTTACTCCATATATATATATATATATATATATATATATATATATATATATATATATATATATATGTGTGTGTGTGTGTGTGTGTGTGTGTGTGTGTGTGTGTGTATGTGTGTGTATATATATGTGTGTGTGTGTGTGTGTGTTATACATCTCTCTCTCCATATATATACATAATTCATCTATCTATATGTATATATGTTACATCTCTCTCTCTCTCTCTCTCTCTCTCTCTCTCTCTCTCTCACACACACACACACACACACTTTCTCTCTCTATGTACACAATCACGCCCACGCGCACAGACACATACATATACTTTTCGCTTTCTTTCTGTCTGAGTCTCTCTTTGTCTGAATCTGTCTGTCTGTCTGTGTCTCTCTCATATATATATATATATATATATATATATATATATATATATATATATGAAAGAATGCGACAGTAAAACATTTAATTTCTTATCCTGAAGATATTTCTGCACTAATTGGACCTTATGTTCCGGATCATTAGCCCTGATCTGATTTACCGCAATTCTTGGATGATTAAGTCTTTAGAATTTACAGCGTGACCGATTCAGTATGGCGACAGATTCCCGTTACAATAATAGTTTCTATATTTGGCATTTGCTTATAGTCTTATTTCTACCAATCCATTTACATTCCGATTAAGTGTTTAGTGAAATGTTATTCATCCCAGCATCCTAGAATGTTTTCCATCCTTTAAGTTGCCTTTGATTGTTGACTCTTAGTCGAGTTAATTGCAACACAAAAACACTAAAGCAAACATGAATAATACTACTAAGATGAGTCAATTGTTTTGCAATATTTTAGGACAGGCGAAAAGGACAATAACTATATTAAAAAGCTCGTAGAATTCCGAGCGAGGACAGAGGGAGAAGAAATAATACACATTTTTGATTTTAGTTCTTCTACCAACAAATAAACAGTGGCATATAAAACCCAAACCCGGTGATAACCCAGAATTTGGAAAACAGTTTCACTTTCATAAGCTGAAAAAAGGTTTTTGTCATCTAACAAAAATCTGTGTAAAAGAAAGATGGAATCTTTTGAAATATCAGGAAAATAAATGAAACTTAGTACATAATATCCACCTCAGTTTTTCATTTATTTTACTTCGAATTACAATCTAAAAATTATTTTCTCATAAAATATATATATATATAAGTGTATAATAAATGAAAATGAATCTGATTGAAAATAGATAGAAAATTTTGTTTTATTCTTAACACAAAATACGCATTTTTATAATTTTTAAAATGACGACCAGAATGAGAGGGTTGTTTGTGCCTCTCGTGCCAATCGGTTAACTATTTCTTTCTTTCATAAATATAATTGCTCTTGAGGATAACCGCTTTATTAAAAGGTCGAAACAGATATTTGTCAGCTTACTAATATTATCTTTTGTTTTTTCTATCTATTTTCTATAATATATATATATATATATATATATATATATATATATATATATATATATATATATAGAGAGAGAGAGAGAGAGAGAGATTGATGATTTAACTAGTCTATCATGCTTACTATTACATTATGTGAAGGGTCTAAACGACTGACATTCCGGCATTAATTAGCTGATGTGACGTTAAACAGTAAAAGTGGATAAAAGATATCACCGAGTGAAATGCTAACAATTTTGTCCAGGATTTGAACATGGCTCGACAAATTCATTTTGTATGCCATTGCCCCTGTGCATATCGATATTTGCACTGTGTTTTAGAAACACAGATCTTTTGTGAGTGTGTATATATTTGCACCTGTATATAAATGCATGTGTGTGTATGAATGCACTAATCAATTATTAACTCTTTTTGCTTCGTTATGTTAAAAGATCAACTTTCTAGGCAATCTATACAAAATGGCGTGACCTATTTATCAAGCGGCAGTCAACACTCGGGAAAAAAAAAGAAAGTTTATCGAGTTCAGCATATACTGTGACCCCCCTCCTAAAAAAAACACTTTTAGAAATGATTGCATTTTTAGTAACCATTCTCCAAAGCCACTGAATGTTTCTTAGAAGCGGAACATTCGATAATAAATTTCCAAAAGTAACCGAGAAAAAAAAAAGAAAGAAAGAATGAAAAATGCTGAAAGAAATGCTAAGATCACCATCATCACTTCATTCATACAATAAGTAATAGCTAAGTATATCGACACACATTCCTCTCTTTCATTTGATGGATGAAAAATATATTCCTCTTCAGAATTTAATATATATATATATATATATATATATATATATATATATATATATATATGTGTGTGTGGTGTGTGTGGTGTGTTGTATATTTAGGCAGCATTTTTTCTTTTTTTCTTGTAGGCATATATTGTTAAATAATGTTTTGTCCTTTGTTTTTTTCGTATTGCCGGATTATTTTTGTAATATCTGGCGAAAATTGGC
Organism: Doryteuthis pealeii; assembly: GCA_023376005.1. NCBI lineage: Eukaryota > Metazoa > Mollusca > Cephalopoda > Myopsida > Loliginidae > Doryteuthis > Doryteuthis pealeii. Next base: position 40,408,939 of record CM042147.1, on the reverse strand, counting down.
TGATGTATTTGTCATATGTCATAGACCAAGTACTTTCTGCCCTATCGTGGGCCATCTTCAGGGTATTTTGAAACCGTACAACAATGGACTATTCCATTTTCTATTTATATAGGTTGTGTTTATTATTGTTGTTGTTATTATTATTAGTGTTATTATTATATTATTATTGTTATTATTATTACTTTTACTATTATTATAATTTTATAGTAATTATAGGCATTTTAGAATGTTGGTACTATTATCAAAGTTTATTTTTTTATTTTTGGATTTTTGTGTCTAAAATGCAGTGCTTCTAAGATTTTTAGTCGTTGTTTTCATGATTGTGTTTCTCTCTCTCTATATATATATATAAGGAAAAATTGAAATAAATCCACCGGATGTAAATATATAGAATATGAAAAAAAAAAGGATTCAAAGGATGATATCGATATTTTTATTGAATATTATTCTTACAAAATCACATATTAGTGATACTCAGATCATGGTTTAGTTTACAAACCGAAACGTTTTAACGTTGGCTATTGCATCTAACTATAGTGACATCCTCTGAATACCTTGTATTTTTTAGATATTTAATATATTTACACACACACACACACACACACACACACACACACACACACACACACATATATATATATATATATATGTTGAAAGGAAAAATAAGTAAAGGAAAGAAAATGATGAATGGATGAAATAGATTTATTAACACGTGTTTCAGTCAGGAGTGTTTTCATGTACACATGTATTCTATTTATTATTATTTTAAATGTAGAATAAAATTATGATAATAGAAAACTACAAAATCTTTAAGCATACAAAGAATAACGGCCTTCGTCAGCATTTATTTCCTTTGTTTATTTTTCCTTTAAACATACCGTTGGATTCGGTTCCATTTTCAACTTACATACACACACACACACACACACACACACACACACATATATATATATATATACAGCGTGAACGAAGGTAGGTATGTAGGTAACAATATTGACATACAGTTTCATTTACACATGACCAGATCAACATGCAGCTTTCTATTACATGCGGTGTAGTGTATATACCCTTCTACTCTAACTGTGACGCACGCCAAATCCCATGAACGAAGATGAGTAAGAAGTTACAGCGGTGTTAGCATTCCTATACTGTAACACGTGTCCATATTGACACGCAGCCCTAATCTACTCAGCTCAGTCTATATGTCCCTAATCTCCAACGTGACCCACACCAAATCCCTATGACGCAGTTGCGTAGGTAGGTAGCAAAAACGGTATTGACATACAGATTAATTAACCTGTGGCTCGACTTTCTATTCCACTTAGACTATTCTATATGGCTTTCTCTTCCGGCGCGACGCACGCCAGATCCCGAAAATGAAGGTAAGTAGGTAGAAAGCGACAACGGTATTGATGTCACACATTAGTTAACACATGGTGTGGCTCGACTCTCTATTTTACTTTGCCTAGTCTATATTATCTCTCTCTTTCAGCGTGATGCATGCCAAATCACGAGAATGAAGGTAGGTGGGTATGTAGGTAGGTAGCGGCAACGATATTGACATACAAATCAATTAAGACGTGGGGTGGCCCGACTTTCTCTTTCACTTAGCCCAGTCTATATGTCTCTCTCCTTCAGCGTGACGCACGTCGAATCCAGAATTCGAAGGTAAGTAGTTAGTGACGACGTTATTAATGCATAGATTCATGACTGTCTGACTAGATCGACGCATCAAGAGTTCACGCAGCTGTCTATTAAGAACCAATTATCGAAGCCCTTTTCAGTGTCCGCTAATGTTGGTTGGCGGGCTTGCTTTCTATTGGAAAACCAGACAATACAGCTTAACGTCAAAAGAAGACGCCGCCATTGGACTCAAGGCAACAACTTGAAAAGATGTCTGCTGGAATTGAGTAGACCTCTTCTAAATTGACGAGATTTTGCTGCTGGTGTCTCTTTGTATTTGAATATACTTTATCGATTGCCTCCGACTAAACTAAATGCAAAATTCTTGCTCAACAATTCCGTTTACATTCGGATTCCGTAAAGGTCATTGAGAACTCTTTTCAATTTCTGTCGGAAGTGTCCAGATCGAGAGGACAACAATAAATAAAATCTATTAAGACAAGAAATATTTTTCTCTTCACCGATTCCTAAATAAATGAATAAATAAACCTATATCAACGATTGGGAACATTTTTTCCTTCGCTATGTTCCATCAGCGACGTTATTTAAAATGCTAGACAAAGCTGTTTATATTTCCTATAGCGCTAATAATCTTGGGAAAGGTATGAATCCAACTATTACCCCTCCAGCTATGGCCAAATAATAGGGAGGACTGGTCTCTTTAACATTGGTTAAGCGACCAAACTAGAAGGAAATCTCTGAATTCAAACTTGTTAAATCCCATTCAAGTAATTGACCTTGTGTCGCATCCTGTTAGAGCGGAGATTTTAAAGGCCTATCCTTGTGAAAGTACGCATCAAGTACTGTCCCTCCAGCTATGGGTAAACAGAAGATCGGACTGGACGCTTTAAATTTGGTTAGGCAACAAGTCTAGAAGGAAAACTCTGAATTCAAACCATAAGAAATCGACCATGTGTCATATCCTTCTCATGTATTAAACAAGCTCTGATAATGTCTATTTATATATCTATATATATATATATATATATATATATATATATATATTGACACAAACACGTGGGAGGTAGATGCAAAAAATAGAGCGGCCTGGCGCTTCAACGTTAAACAAGGCACGGAGAGGGGTGAGGCAGAGAGGAGAGTAGCATCGACAGAAAAGAGAACCAGAAAGAGAGAAAAAAGCCAGCGGACCCAGAAAGCATCACAGTTTGTATGCATTCAGTGCACCAGAGACTGTCACTCAAGAATTAGCCTGCAGATGCAGATAATTTTTTTGGACACTACGCCATCGTCCTTAGTGGTCAGAAAGGATCCAATATATATAATTGGTTAGTAACGCTTAGATTACACTGATTATGCTCTGAAGAGAGAAGAAATCCTCTCAATCGAGGTGTCTTGGGTATGCTACTTGGGTATTTCTTGAAAGCTCAAGGCATTACATGAAATGTAACGACTATTATGAGACAGACACAGAAACACATAGAAACTCTGCACCATAATAGTTGTTACATTTACATATAAATGTCATAGACTAAATGTAACAAATAAAATATAGTAGCAAAATATACATCTGTCACCAAATAGTTGTTACATTTGTATATAAATTTCATACACTAGAAGTAGTAAAACATACAACATGTGTTGGGAAATATTTGTTTTAGAATTTAAATGAAATACATGTTTGTATGTTTCATGGCATCAAGAACAAAACCACCCTGTCGACTAGGGCGTTAGAATGCACCGACTGCACCTCTGCAGAGGGTAAGACTTCCCCAATGGGGCAACTTGTTGGCCGTGGGTGGCGACCCATGATGCTTAAGGATAGAACCCAGGTGGTTGAGCAGTCCATGACTTGCAATACTCCACTTTGGCCCTTTCTTGGGCTAGACGGAGAGACCCCATCTGATCAATCGGCTGGTCACGTCAATCCCTAGCACCTATATGATTGCCTCAATCCTATTGCTCTTATAGCACGCCCCAACCCTTTTTATCATATGGGTGCTAGAAGGCAGTGGCTGAGGGTCTACATGTCTTGGGAATGACGTTAAACTCTATCTGAAGGTGAGGTTCCAGTTTTGGAGGTTTGGGGAATGTGGAGCACCCCTTCATCACCATTGCTCCCTGGTCCACTCTGACTCGGATTGGTAGTACCTGTTAGGGTCTCATCTATGGGTTAAATAAAAAAACGTGTTTATATAAAAAAACAATGACTTTATTTCAAACTTTATCGGCATTAGATGACCTACTGAGATTGATATGCCGTAACCCCCAAAAAAAACAAAAAAAAAAAAAAACCAAACCAAACCAACCAAGAGCAAAAAACAAAAAACAAAAATAACAAAGTTTTTACACAATTCCTAATCGTTTTTATCTACCATGAATATCTAAACCATTTTTTCCATTGTTTTTTTTTTCTTCTGTGGATTGATTTTGTACAGAAAGGATTATATTTTGTTATTGTTTCATGTATATTTTAAATTGTCGACAAAGATTGTAAATTAAACACCTGCAATTGTAATCTTGACGTCCGACCGGGTGTAGCTAGGTATTTTATCGAATAAATAAATTCTCAACTAGCAAGAATTACGGACTCATATGTCTAATTGGACATTTATTAAAAGCAACAAATCAAATAAAAAGCTGCAAATGAAATTCTGACCCGGTTAGGGGTGGACATGTAACACTTTAAAACCGACCTTTGACCCACGTTCTTTTTAAGGATCGCTTTATAAGCAAGACAAATGAAAGAGTTTCTTAATGACTACATTTACACAAGGCTCCTCACACCCTGACTTGTAGCGAAAGAAAAGAAAAGCAACCCCGACCCCCCCAAAAACAACGGGAAAACTAAACAAAACAAAAAACAAAAAAAAAACAAAAAAAAAAATACAAAACAAAAACAAACCTAAGCCCAGTTCCAAGAATTAGAATAAAGTAAATCTAATAAAATTCTATGTAAAGTATATAAAATACAGAATGAAATAAAGGTTAGATATTCCATAAAATACTTAAACATTTTATAGAATACTTAGACAGTCTATAGAATACCTAAGCATTCTATAGAATAACTAAGCATTCTATAGAATACCTAAACATTCTATAGTATACCTAAACATTCTATAGAATACATAGGTTTCACACTTTGCCAGCAATAAATTTTTGGATTACAGTCAAGTTACATGGAAATCAGGGGATCAATTAGATCACTGAAGTTAGCAGCATTGAACCTGTTTAGTTTTAGTTTAGTTTTTTAAAACCTCTTAGTAATAGAGAAATTTGAAACTGTAAAGAATTTGAGACCTGTGTGCAAAATCATAAAGGTACTCGCATAGGTATATGAATCTGACCTCTTAGATGAGATAAAAATAATTCTTCCCAGCTGTAGCCGTCATAGTACTATTATATAGTTGTACCACTTTTGAAAAACTTGATAGGAAGAAAGGATGCTGCGTGCTGTTTTGAACAAATCCTGAAAATAGCACCCTACAAAACAGTAGCTGTATGGTCAGATATCGCCGTCTCACAAACAATCCAAGTAAGACAACATTGACAGGTTAAGGCAATGATAGAAAAGGACGAACTTATAGACGATGTTCTCATAAATACTCATATATACATGAACAACCCGGCCTTCGGGGCGGGGGTCCTGTGTGCTTTAGCCACTGGACCGGTTAACAGCGTCGATCCCAGGGGGCTACCCCCCAGGCAATACCTGTCCCCTTGATTTAAAGGGGCAGGGCTGGGTTTATTGCCCAGCGCCTGAGGCGCCCCCTCGAGGGAGAATGCCGACGGCATCGACGCATTTTTTTGTGCTTACCACCCATGAGCTTCGGCTTGTGGGTGGGCTCACATAAAAATGTCCTTTTGTCACGCCTCATAAGTGGGATGAGAGGCAAATATCCTCATGTATACATGAAACAGCAGTGTTGACCGAGTAGAAAAATATTACATTAATCAGCTCTGCAGGGACACTGGGTGCCGTTTAGAGAACTTGCCAATAACGATGGCTAAGGAGGAATGGCTAATAAGTGTGAAAAGAGACCGTACTGTCGGCACTCTTTGATGATGATGAGTCCCATAGAAGTGTTAACATTTTCGGAACCATCATTTGTGTGATACACCACACACACACACACACACACACACCACATATATTATATATATATATATATATATAAATGTCTATCTAATTATTTGAGCAAGTGTGTGAGTATATAAAAAGAAGAGATAAAAGTGTATATATCTATGTGGGCGAGTGTACATGTCGTTTTACGGCAACTGTTTATAGTTCCCGTTTGTTTTTAATCTTCAATAACGTTCCCGCACAAATACCGTCCAATCAGGAGGAGGCGTTTCCAGCCGCGTCTCATATTCCTGTTCGTGGGTTTCTAACGCATCTAATCTCCTTACTTCACCCGAACAGAAATAAGAAGCAGCAAAATCGAAACATTTTTTTTTTTTTTTAAATTTAGCATATCTCCTTTTAAGAAGCGTTCGTGACGTAACAGTTGTTGCCGTTGGAACGAAACTCGGTTACCCAAGTTCAAATCAGAAACGAGGCTATTTGCATTTCACATCGTTCTAATATCCTTTGTAAAAGTATGAATTCAACTGCTCTCCCTCTAGCTATGAGTATATAGTCTGTATTTACCCAAATCTCCGCGATGGTCAGGATGTGACATTAGGTCAATTTTTAAGCGCAGTATGACTGGTTTGAATCCAGAATTTTCCTTCACATAAACCGGTTGTCTAACCAAGGCTAAATACCAATACTTCCTATTGTTCATAGCTGGAGAGGGAACAGATAAATGCATGCCTTTCCCAGGGATATTAATGCGAAGAGAATATGCGTTATTATTAAATAGTAGGGCAGACTGGGCTCATTAACCTTGGTATAGCAACCGGTCTAGGAGAATGAAATCTGTGAATTCAAACCCATTGTAGACCAGGTTAGCGATGAGCTCCGCAAAGTTATATCTGCCCAAGACACGCTACATGGGTAACCCTCCCCCGTCTTACATAAGCAGTGAGAGTCAGTGAGATATCATCTTTATCTAAATAATCAGCTCAGCTTATATATCCGTCAACAGCTCTTTCTCTCTCCCCCATTTATTTATATAACATGGGGATAATACTTTAAAAAATTAACTCTTTGCCTATTTTAAGTCGCTTGCAGGGGCTCTCCTACCACTCTCCAAACAAAGTACAAAATCTGATGGATAGTTGATTATAATTGAGCAGAAGGACTCAGATTACAATAATAACAGGGCTTTATTTGAATAAAATGAGTTCTGATGATAATAGATAGAGAACTTTGAAATATCCCATCATACTGGTAAAAAAATACCAAGAACATTTGGTACAGCCATGGGGGAGAGTTGGTAAGCAAAGAGTTAAACATATTTTTCTTTGAAGGATTATTTGAAAGATTTTCACAGATTTTTTTTTTTTTACCAAACTAATAACGCTCACACCAATTCCTTCCTAGCGAACATTAAGCTCATTGAAAAGGGCCCCAATCTAAGTCGCTTTATCATACAATGAAGTTATTGATGTCTGTACCTTGATTTGTCATGAATACGATTGATATCATACGCCTCGGTTTCTTCTCCAAGAAGTCTCTGTCCACCGACTCTTTTCGCCGACCTCAGTCAATGCACAGAGAATGTGTTGTACACGTTGCTCTAAATATTCCCCTATCTGAGCCGCTATCGGCAACGTTTCACACACTAACATTTCGCGATTCACTTCGCTCGAAAGCAACACTGCGCGCAGTGTATTTAAAAGTTTGCTACAATCTACTAAAAATAAGGTTGTTGTTTTGTGAAATCAAGGTTTCCCACTCCCCCGAGCTGTCTTTTTTTTTTTTTAAATTCTTATTTTTTATTTAAACTTCTCTTTTTTATTATTTACTTCTATTTTACTCAAAGGAAAAGACGAAAGCCGAGAGTGTTTCAGTCCCGTTGATCATGAGTCAGAGATTTTTTTTTAAATTTCTCCTCCAACCCCCCTCTCTCTCTCTCTCTCTCTCTCTCTCTCTCTCTCTCTCAAGCACCATCTCTCTATTTTGGTAAGTAAAGTATGGCCTTTTAGATAGTTTAACATAGATGTTTCGTTTTATTTTTGGTGGACTATAACTGAAGCTGTTTTAATTATTCATCTCTACCAAACTTCCGCTTATTTACTTATCTTAAAAAAGAAAAAAAAAAAAAAAAAGAAAGCAAAAAGTAAGAAAAAAAAAAGAAAGACAAAAGGAAACTATTCATAATCAACTTTTTTTCCATGTGAACTTTTCATCAATGACGATCCCTGGGTAGTAGGGATCATCTCGATTGACGTTTATTAAACGTACTATAATAACACTACGGAATAGCGAGTTCGATCTCCGTTGAATGCCCCATACTGGTGACCATGAGTCACATCCTACCCGTGGCAAAGAGGTTGGCTAATTAAAAGGCGTCTCGCAGATCCATTATTACTGAAAAGTGGGTTCGATCCTCACTGGATTCCTCATATATGCGATCTGGTATCACATCATACCCGTGGCGAACGAGTTGGGTAAATGCCTACTTAGAAACAAAACAACGTGTAATTCTGTTGTTTGGAGTTAGAGTCGGGAAAGACGCAACAAGATATTGCCATATTCTATCGAATAATAATATATGACAACAGTTCTATGATATTGAAGTATTTTTGGAGGACTAAGGAGAAATCGGGTACGGAACCAAAAGTAAAGAGGCAAATAGTACCAAGAGCCCTTTCTTTGTTCTTGAAAGAGAAGTTAAGGATAATTATGAGTTGTTGAACTGTACAAATGAATTAATGGTTAGATTAAGCACTGGATGAAGTTTTTCCTATCATATTTGTCTTCTCGCTGATTTCACTATACACTCTCTTCAGCCTTAAACAGCAATGGGTCGGTAGGAATGAAAAAGTTAGCAGTCGGTCATTTAAACACATAGTAGTAAAGAAAACTAACCAGTGCTCAAGTCTATATTGCAAAGTTTGGAGGCGCGTGGTCCATTGGTTAGAGTCGTAGGAAATGGACTCGACAACCCGAGTTCAATTCCTGGACGAAGCTGTTTGCATTTCACATGGCGCTAATACTTTTGGGAAAGGTATGAATCCAATTCTCCCTCCAGCTATGGGTAAATAGCAGGACAGACTGCGTTCTTTAACCATGGCTAGGTAACCAGTCTATGAGAAGGAAAACTCTGAATTCAAACCTGTTAAACTCCGCTTAAGAAATTGAACTGGTGTCGCATCCTGCTCGTGCGGAGGGTTGGTAAATATACATATATTGCAAAGTTTCACATCCTCTCCAGTAATTGAAATACTTGACATAACAACATTCTGGGGTCATAAGACAAATATACGTTATAAAAAAGCAACATCATACATTATAAAACATATCATATCATAACATTAGTCATATCATAAAATGTGCATGTCATATTATAAATGAAATTTTGTTCAGAACTTATTACCCAAAGAGACAATATAAAATTAAAATTTTCTTACTGCATATTTGAACTTTAAAATTTATAAGGGATTTTTGAGAATAAAAAAATTCTATTACAAAACATTAGGAAATAGTTAAGTTTAAAATGCTGTTAAATATTTGCAACTTTTATAGTTATCCTAATAAGATTACAAAAACAAATGTTTGGTTTTTGGTGGTAGACTTACAAATTGAAGTGAATCTTTATTATCATTATCATGATTATTATCATTTAAGACTATAGATGTTATAATGAAAAAGACTCAACAAAAAGATTTGCTGAACATGTCTTCATAAAGACAATGGTTAACAAGGGGATTATTCTGCTTGTCCGCAGACGGCAATCACAGATCATACGATCAAGGATAACCATTTAGATATAATAATTAAAAAAAAAGCCCCCCCCCCCAAAAAAAAGATTGTGTACAGATCTAACCATTTTATCAAAAAGAACACATTTGTAAAAAAATTTGAAAAGATCTTGGAAGCAAAGATCTTTTCGAATTCTTGGATTTTGAAATCGTAAGAATCTTTTAAACTCAAAACACAAACAATACCTGTTGTTATATGTTTCCATTGAATCATCGAATAGGAAGCTGACAAATAATTAGATAGAATATCAGAATACTTAATACATGAACGAATATAGAAATTCATTCTCCTTGAAACCACCCGTATTCCTTGTAAAGCTGTGTTCTTATAATTCTTATTTTTTTTTTTTTATGAATCGTATGTGTGTGTGCATGATGCGTGTGTGCGTGTGCGTGCGCGCTAAAGGAAATTAATCAAATTATCCTTTACTGATAAATACAATAGATTACCTTTAAATATATCCATTACAATAATTTCAACAAACATGGTAAATTCCGGCTAAGAAATTGAACTTATGCCCCAAAAAAAGTTTAGAAAAAAGACTAGAGGAACTGGAAATCAGAGAAATAATTGAGACCATCCAGACAACAGCATTGTAGAAATCAGCTGGAATACTCAGGAGAGTCCTAGAGACCTGAGGAGACTTTTATCACTCAAACTCCAGTAATTCATGTGACTTTGAGATACATACATATCGTCTAATCCCGGTCAAGCGAACTAGTCTAATTAACAAGAAAAAAAGAACTTATTCTCTAGTGGATTTTGCCGTTCTGGTAAACCACAGAATGAAAATGAAAGAAAACGAAAAGATAGACAAATACTTGAACCCTGCCGGAGAACTGACCCTCCCAAATAAAAAAAAAAAAAAAAACTATGGAAGATGAGAGTAATAACCAGTATTAGGTGAAGGAAAACTCTGAATTCAAACCTGTAATTATCCAGCTAAGAAATTGACCTTATGTCTCATCCTGCTAGTGCAAGGGTATTGGTAAATATATAAATATTAAGCAACATTTCGTTACTTATAATTCGCTAGAACATTCACGCTACCATATAACAAATTATCATTTGCAACAATTGGTTTGGCGTAAATTCTAATTAATATAAATCTTCTCAAGAGAACAGTAACGGATTTGTTTTCTTACAGAAATAATTATTTCTATTTGATTATGCATTGATAATTAGGAGAGGAGGTCCCCATGGCCTTATTGCTGACCTGTAACATCGTAGTAAAATGATTTTGAACTATTTTTCAGACTATTGGTTGGCGGTCTTCCATCTATGAGAGACAATGGAGTCTTTCCCTTCCCCCCCCCTTTGAACTACATAGCCAGGGCGGGTTCATATGGAGGATAAGCTGTTGCCCATGCAGCAAATCCCCCTCTCCACACTGCCGCTGTGATCCAAGGGAAAGGTAAGGTACCAGTGCGGTTTGGCAACGTTAGTGTTGCAGGAGTTGATGGGTAACACTGGATTTCAACATCATGCCACCTTAGGGACTCCGGCCCTTGATTTGTTTTCGGGGTTTACTCCCCTAGCCTTTCCTTGAAAAGCAGCAGAGGTTTTACGTCGGACTTTCCGTTGATTGATGGGTTGAGGACCAACTGATGACCACAGGCTAAGAACGTTTATTCAAACTACTATCCACCTACTTTTGGCTCACCCTGTATATAAACTAGGAAACTAATCTGTGTGCAGAGCATTGCAAGATAAGTTTTTTCTTCATACAGATGTCTGTCTTTCGTGGTTGTCTTATCGATATAATTATTTTAGAAGTTGCGATCTATAAGTATCGAGAAGGAAACGCATTGTTTTGAATTCCAAGTGCACGGCTGAGTTAAATTTTTACCAAAGTGGTGATGACTGTCTAGACGAGTTAGTGTCTTTTTTTTATTTAGATATTTCAAATATACATTAGGAATGATTTTAGAGTAAAATGCATTGCAAATAGTTTTACTATGATATACATTGAAAATTATTTCCCTAGAAAAATACATTGCAAGTTTGGTAGCTTTATATTAAACCGTTGAATGTCTACAAAAGACAAACGTGGACTGTGACATCGTACTAAGTGAGATCGAACTCTATTCGCACTACTCAATTCTTTTCGGACTAATACCCCAAGAAAAGTTACAAACCCCCTCATCCCCCATCTATAGGTTAAATAGTACCACTATTGTTCTTTTACAAGGATGGCTATGGCATTAAATAACCCATGAAGGTTGATATGTCATTAAACAAAGAAAACGAAACTGGTCATTGGTTTTAAACGTAGCTCTTTATGCTGTAGATGTAAAATAATTACATAGCATTCGTTATTAGTTCTGATTTCTTGTAACAAAAATCAGGATCTGCAATCAAAACCAAGTTTGTTTATGGACGCAGAATTTCGAAATTTTTTCGACACCTGATTTTAAAAATGGAATTAAAATTAAAAAAAATGTCCTTAATTTTTCTCTTTGGTTTATTAAAAAAAAGCACAAATTATAAACGCAAAACAAAAAGAAAACAAGAAAAATAATTATTTTATTGTTTGAAATAGAAAATCCTGAAGGTAGATATGTAATAGTAATATGTAAAAGTTTAATAAATACTTTTAAAACATATCTAAAATAAATAAATGTCGCTAAATTAAAAAATCTAAGTTACTTAATTGTACAACCATTATCATCTTTCAACACCCCTAACTATGGCTAAAAAGAGACCGTCCAAATCATCCAAGATGAAATGCAAAATGTAAGTCCTGATTATCTGGTGTTGAATTGAGTGCATGCACTGGATAACGATGAGAAAGAGGTAGACATGGACTTACATACACACATACATATTACATTATAAGAAAAAGAAGCAAGAAATACCTTTTTGATCTTGGAAACAAAACCATTGAAGAAAGATCGTGTACTTACCTGAAATAAATGAAGAAAGAATATTTTAATGAAATCAGACATATTAAGTGTATTTGGATTTGTTTAAACATTTTCAAAGGTATAGTGTATATATATTTCCTCGAATACCTACAGATTCTAATTACTTCCGTTATATCGACGACATCCTATTTATATACCCACGTAATCACAACTTAACACAATAATAGACCGTTTAAATAAAATTGAACCAATTATTAACTTCGCACACGAATTAGAACATAAAAACACTTTACCTTTCCTAGATGTATTATTAATAAATAACAACAATCGCATAGAATTTAAAGTCTACACAAACCCACTAAGAACATGACTATATTCATTTCTACTCACATCACAACACAAAAATCAAATCTTTCACACAGTTGGCTAATACTTACTATTCATTTTTTAAACCTGTGCTTTTTCAAATTTCTCTCTATACTACACACACACACATATACACATATATATATATATATATATATATATATATATATATACTCGTGTTCCTTAATTTTACGACCGTTAAAATTTTTGCAACACTCTCTGGTTAAAAATGACATCGTTCATATCGGCTAACATATAATGCAAAAATGTAGATCCTGATTATCTGGTGTTGATTATCTACCGAACTCTTATTTCTTATGAGTGTCGTCACCTCAGGTAAATGATAGGCCATTCCGTTTTTATTATAAAGAAAAGGAAAAAAAGGGCACGCTACACTGAAAAATATAATACAAAAAAGAATAGGAGAAAGATAGGGATGAGTGCACGGAAGTGATAACGCTAATCTGTTTCAATCGAACATAATGAAAAGATGAAAAGAAGGAAAGAAGACAAAAAAGTGTGTGTGTGTGTGTGTGTGTGTATGTGTGTGTGTGTGTGTGGTGAGAGAGAGAGAGAGAGAGAGAGAGAGAGAGAGAGAGAGAGAGAGAGAGAGAGAGAGTTAAATCAAGATTATTATACTTTTTACATATTAAACTATTATGCAATAGCTCTTAAGTAAACATATCAAACGTTCTAATAATTAAAGTATCATATTGTGGTATATCCACAGGTCCTGCTAGTCAATTAATAATCGATACACAAGATAAGTACATAGATAATTAGATAAATCAAATAAATAAATTTATAAATCGTCACTTTCCGATGATATTTGTTAAATAAATCGCCGCTTTCTTAGAGCGTTGAAAATAACGTTCATTCTCTTTTCACATCAAGTATCTAACTTAGTTATCTGCCCTTTAAGTCATGGCTACTTTGAGATTATTTAGTACTTTATTGACATAAGAAGACGTTTCATTTTAGGGAGTAAAAAAAAGAAGAAGAATTTTAACCAATTACAGTTTCATATATTTTAGGGATGATTCTACAAATTCAGGAAAGTTGAGCTAAAATCAGACCAAAAATAGTAGAACCTAATAGAACATCGGAATTTATTATTATCATTATTATTATTTTTCACACTCTGCCGTAGCTGGTGGTTTACTGGAGGCTGAGTGACAGCAAGTCTCCTCAGTTTTCCAGGACTCTTCTGAGTATTCTAGCCGATCCCATCAGTGCCGTAGTTTGGATGGTCTCGATTCTTTCTCTGATTTCCAGTTCACCCAATTCTTTTCCAGTGCTTTGGGGATCGTTCCAAGGGGACCAATTACAATTGGTACGACCTTCACCTTCATGTTCCACAGCCTTCCTCAGTTCTCTGGCAAGGTCCAAGTATTTGTCTATCTTTTCGCTTTCCTTGATTTTTACTCGGTGATCAACTGGGACAGCAACATCCACGAGATGGCAGGTTCTCTCTTTCTTATCAGTTAATACTAGGTCCGGTTTCCTGATCGGGATTTGGTGATCCGTCTGTACCTCGGAATCCCAATTATTATTATTGTTGTTATTATTATTATTATCTAGTTGGTAATTCTATTTGGATAAAAATATTTTATAAAATGTTTATGACATTGGTTTATCCATAGTACTTTCCTCTATATGGCTTGTAAAAATATACCATTAATTAAAATAATCTAATCTATTTTTTTAAAGTTATATTTCATAAAGTCATAATTTCCATCCATTAGCAAAAAATGTTTTGCGTTTTATCTGTTATTAGTTTATTTCCTGCTAAAAAAAACCTAAGTGAACATCTTCGAAATGTGTTAAGTCCATTAAACGTACACAGATAACATTATTTTTAGAATAAAAAAAAGTTATTTTCTTTCTGAACCAAATGTAAGATTTTATTATTTCTAGTGGAACATTATACTATCAAAACGGAGATTATTAGATATTAGTCATTACCAAATTCTAAAGGATTGAATTGCAGTAAACAAAAATATGAATGAGTAGCAGTCAAAAAATAAGTACAATCCTGGGTTAGATATGTGTTCGCATCCAAAATAAATACCCAATAATATCCGTTTTTACTGTACAATCACTCACTAGAAATGAACTATATATGACATCTTTGGTTTAGAATACGATTAATTTTACAAGAATTAGTTGGGAGGACTTGTTTATTGGCAACACTACCCAATGTAGGCTATACAGCTAAAGGTTTGCCCTGCCGGAGAGAATTAGAATATGCTGACTGTATCCTCTGAAGAGGGAGTTAAGACTCCTTCCAACAAAAGATGTCCTGGGAATGAGACTGATCTGCATCTGATGGTGAGACTCCATTTATGGAGATCTGGAGAGTGTGAAGTACCCTTTCATTGCCATTATTTAAATGTCAACACTGATCCGGAGTGGTAGTACCTATTAGGGTCCCATGCATAGGTCAAATAGAGCTATTTAAAAAATATCCGTATCCAATAGGACCGTGTGTAAAAGAAGAAAAAAAAAGAAACTAACAAGCCCCCCCCCCAAAAAAAAAATATTGAGAAACAATTACACAAACGATTTGAACATGAACGTACAATGAACGTGATTCCCTAACCTAGTGGCATAAATTAAACCAATACGAGTTGAGATGACGTTAAAATCACAACAAACAGTAAACTGAATTTTATTATTAATATTTTATTTATTGATGTTTAGTTTAATATTATTTGTTGAATAGATACAATTAATTAAAATATTAAATTAGATTTATTCATATTCTACTCCTCAGATGTGAATATATATATATATATATATATATATATATATATATATATGTGTGTGTGTGTGTGTGTGTGTGTGTGTGTGTGTGTGTGCGTGTGAGTTCTTTATTCATACGTACGTCTGAGTTCTCTACTTTGGTTGAATCCTATCATGGAAATATTTGATATTTTTCACACACACACATATCTATTTACTAATTACTATACACACACACACACACACACACACACACAATATATATATATATATATATATATATATATATATTATATAGTAATTAAGTTAGTATAATATGCGGAGTAGCCTATTGTCGGCATCAGCTTTTCACTAGCGCTAGACCAGGGAGATTGTTTTGCGTCTGAGGTGGAGCGCCACACAAACCATCAGCTCCCTCGTTTACCTCACACATCCAAGTTGGACTACGCATGCGCAGAGTTGGCACGGTCCGGTATTGAACCAGAAAACATTGTGCTTCCTAGACGGATGCTCTACCGAAAAGATTGGAATAATTTAATGTAGTTTCTTTGGATTATAAAAGTAAAGTAAAGTCGTCGGGCGGCCTAAAGTCGGTATCAGCCAATCAGCGAGGGAGTCTATCCACTTTTCATTAGCGCTAGACCAAGGAGATTGTTTTTGCGTCTGAGGTGGAGCGCCACACCTACCATCAGCTCCTTGCTTTACCGCACAGATCCCTGTGTTACTCATACGCTGAGTTGGCGAGGGCCGGTATCGAAATAGGAACCTTGTGGTTTCTAGCCGAACGCTCTACCGACTGAGCTAACCCGGCCCCTTCTTTGGATTATAAATGCATCGAAAATACAAAATTACAAAATTGGACGGGTTGGGATATTTTGAGTTTAGACTCTGGGTCAAATGACCGGAACGAACTGGTCAAAAATACTGCCAGAAATTCTTTGCGTGGCGTCTTCAATTTAGATGCAGTCTCTAAAAATGATGATAAGATTACTTAAATAAAACAATTCTTCTGTGTATCGGATGCTGGGCGTGTGTGTGTGTGTGTGTGTGTATAGATGAGGATACTTGCCTCACTCCTCCATTTTTTTCGTAGATGTGTGGTGTGTTTATATATGTATGTATGTATGTGTATGTATGTATGTATGTATGTGTGTGTGTGTGTGTGTATGTATATGTATATATATATATGTGTGTGTGTGTTCTTTTCTGTGAATGATATGTTTGCGACCAGAGGCGCTCTAAAAAGCAAGTGGCCGACGTGACGAACTACCTCTGGCTAACACAGGGATATTTGATATATCACTTCGTCGACCGACCTATCTTTACTTGGTAGCAGCCCGTACAGAAAAATGCGCTTATTCATGGCCGAACAATACGATAGTCTTGCTTCTTTAAGAATCTCTTTCTCGTATACACATACACACATATTTGCTTATCAAGGTTCTTCTCCTTCGTAGATGAATCTGTGTGTATACAGACATTCAAGTTTAACCAACACACACACACAAAACACACACACACACACACACACACAAATAGTATCTCTCCTTTTCCCTTTTTTCTCTCTCTTTCTCACAAAGATACTCACATTTATCAGGAATATATACGTACGTGCCTGTATAAACTTAACGTAAATACTGATTTTAATTCTAACCAATATGAATTGAACTTACTAACAATGACCTTTAGCCTAGCTTCTAAACCAGTACCCTACGTGAAGCGTTCCATGCCAGCTATATTTTGGGTGGTTGTTTTTTTTTACGGCATATCAACCTCAGTGGGTCATTTAATGCCGATAAAGTTTTGAAATAAATTCATTCTTAATGGATAATCAGTTTTGTTTATAAACATGTTTTACTATTTAACCCATAGATGGGACCCTAACAGGTACTACCACCCCGCGTCAGAGTGGACCAGGGATCAATGGTGATGAAGGGGTACTCTAGATTTTCCAGACCTCCAGAACTGGAACATCACCATCAGATAGAGTTTAACATCATTCCCAGGACACGAAGACCCTCAGCCACCGCCTTCTATCACCCATATGATAAAAGGGGCTGGGGCTTGACATGAGGGCAATACAGTTGGGACAATCATATAGGTGCTTGGGCTTGACATGACCAGCCGATTGATCGGAGGGGGCCTCTCCGACCGCCCGTCTAACCTAAGTAAGGGCCAAAGTGGAGTATTGTAAGTCATGGACTGATCAACCAGCTGGATTCTATCCTTAAGCATCACGGGTCGCCGCTCACGGCTAACAGGCGGCCCCATTGGTGGAGTCTTACCCCTCTGTGCAGAAGTGCAGTCGGTGCATTCTAACGTCCCAACCGACAGGGCGGGATATATTTTGGTTGAGCGTGGTAATTGCATTTCAATTAGGGCTACTCTCCCTCCAGCTATGGGTAAATAGTAGGGCAGACTGAGCTCTTTAACCTTGGTTAGGCAACCGGTCTAGGAGAAGGAAAACTCTGAATTCAAACCTGTTGAACTCCGCTTAAGAAATTGACCTTGTGTCGCATCCTGCTCGTGCGGAGGGGTTGGTAAATATATATATTTTGGTTGAGCGATTGATTTTAACGGCATCTCAATACAACTCGGGTTATTTTATGCTTACAGGTTAGAGGATTGCGTTCGTTGTTCATTCATATTTACATTTGTTGTGCAGTTGTTTCTTAAGAGATTTTGTATTACAATTATTCTTAGTTTTCATTTTATGATTATAAGTATTTTATTTTCTCAGTGTCCTGTGTATAATACTAAGTGGTGAGGATCCAGGGAAGTATGGAATCCCTCTTCATTGACATTACCCCCACGTCCACTTCGACCTGGAGTGGTAGCACCTGTTAACACTCCATATATGGATCAAATCAATATATCTTAAAATTATTAGTATTTGGTAGGAATACTTAAAACCTTATAACTATATCTATATTACGCTAATTAAAGGGATAATTTAAATAAGAAATTGTCTTTGTGTCTCATCCTGCTTGAGCGGAGGGGTTGGTAAATAGATAAATAATTAAATAAATGAATATATATATATATATATATATATATATATATATGATTGCAAAGATATTGACTTCGGTATTAAATAGCCCAACAAGGGCTGACATTTCTCAAAACCAACTAATATATCTGTTCGATTTTTACCGAGTGCTCTACGTATGAGGTCTTGAGCAAGACTGAGCTGAATAGTAAATATAGTTGTTGAGCAATATTTCATAAGCTGAACAGTAAATACAGTGGCTAGATTATCCCCCTCCTAAAAAGACCCAACCCCAATTAATGACTTTATTAGATGCTTGGCGGTTCCATAAAGAAAGTATTTAGTTACGTAGAAATTTGAGCTTGTAAACTTTTCATTTGATTTCTTCCCGAACTTTTCAGGTAGATTAGCTTGTTTGATATTGATGCAAACCAAGGCAGAAAGAAACGACACTGGTGGTCTTGTCTGCATTTAAAGGCCTCAGGGGGAGATAACTTATGAATAATATTTGCTCTGACAAGAACTTCGATTGGAAGTGATTTCACCAGCCAAAATGAATATAAGTGGATTGCAGAGGATTTAACGCCACTGAAAATTGATCTCCAACAGTTCATGTTGCCATAGTAACCATTGCTGGTAATTGCCGTCAACTGATGAAGGAGTGCGGATGGGGATAGATAAACTTGTAGGCATTTACACAACCCCTCCGCACGAGTAGGATGCGACACAAGGTCAACTTCTAGGGGGTATTTCAATCATCATGTCGTGCTAGTCGCACGGATATCCATGGCAATCTCTCGCCACCGGTCCCTATCATTCGACACTAGCAGGTCCTCTGCGCAGCATCCAGTATTAGCGCAGAGTTGATCAAGGTAGGCCTTTTCTAGGTGGCTCGCACTGGTGTTTCCACGTGCTGGCTTCTATAGGAAAACGTCACTTATGAGTTCGTCCTTGCATCTCCAGTAGTGTGCAGCATGTCTTGTTCGTCTCACTCGGATGGTTTCTGTTATAGGAGACAAGTGATCATACAGCTGATTTCTTGTGGGGTGCTGTTTTCACGATTTGTTTAGGATTGCATGCAGCATTGTTGCGCAGCTACAATGTAGCTTAATCTCTAGGCGTTTTGTTAAGTTCAAGGTTCTGCAGCCATATTGTAGCACTGATACAACTATGGATTGGAAGAATTGTCGCTTTAACTTGTTAGTGAGATCGGATGAAACTCCGAGACGGTATTCAAAGGTTTGGATTCCAAATTTTTACCCATAGCTTGGGAGAGAATAGTTGGCTTCATACCTTTCTCAGGGGTATTAGCGCTATGTAAAATGCAAACAGTATCATCCAGGATTTGAACTCGGTTCGCCGTATTCATTTCCCACGATGATAACCATTACAACACAATCACCTCCAACAAAAAGGAATACAATCTTAAGTAACAAACAACAGGCAACAAAATCCTGACAAATCTAAAATAATTTTCATCTTTTTTAACGGGAATTCGTCCAAGATGTAGCCGTGTCAATACTACAGTATGTCAGCACCACTTGGACTCCAGCAAAAATCCCAGTGAAAAATCTATACGGGGACTACACAAGAAAATCTGCTTGCTGTTTTGAACAAATCCTTGAAGCAGCACCTTTACGGCCGCTTCCTACCCATCTCACAAAATATCTAAGTAAGACGAGCAAGTCAAGCTGGGAACTGATGGAAAAGTATAAACAAACTGATTGTTGAAATTTTTCCTATATAAGGTGTGTACCAGATGGCCATTTGTACTTATAGACTCGCTGTCTACCATGTGACCAACTTCTTGTCCAATCACTGGCAGTGCTCTGCTGCTGATATTATTATTTATACTGGCCTTTTCTGGTCATGCCTAAGCATTACTACTTGGATCTTCTTGGACGACGGATCATAGGATTCTATATCACAGGACTTATTCACTTGCTAAAGGATTCTATAACTCAGGACTTACTTACTTATTTACTTTAAGTTCTTTACAACTGGCCAAGGATGGCGGCCAGATACTTAACACTCATAAGCATCGTTCTCTTATGGACTCCTACACATGGATACACCAGTGTTGGCTGACCAACAAAATCCTACATTTATCAGTTGTGTGCAGATACTGGGTGCCGGCTAGAGGAGCGATGGCTGATTGAGAAAGATGGAGAGAGAGAGAGAGAGAGAGAGAGAGAGAGAGAGAGAGAGAGAGAGAGAGAGTCAAGGATATCCGTTCTATCAGGCTGACTTGATGATGAGGATGATGATGAACTTACACAAGGTTTGTTGCTATAGAAACACTGGTAATCACCATCAACAAGCAAAGTAATAAACCAACAGATAACACGTGAGATAAGAGGGAAAGAATGTAATAAATTTCGACAATGTACAGTTTTTAACTCTACATCAAAATCAGAAGAGACAGAAGCCTTTATAAATTACACTCACAGATTTTAAAGAAAAAATATCAATATATGTTAACTAGCAAAATAAAAAACGCCTTCAGGGCGACGAAAAATAAATATTGCCTGAGGGGATGGGAGTTGAAAAATTAATATCAGAGAGTTTGTATCATAAGTAAAGTAAAATCATCAAATTTATTAAAGGAGTAAAAAATAAAATAAATTTATTAAAGGAGTACAAAATATAAAAAAATTGAAATGGAAACTTAGTTCTGATAACTTTAAATATATATCAAAATAAAACAAACTATATATAGATAGATAATACCAGGTATGTATTTATTAAAATTTGTTTAAAAAAAATAATGAGGACTGACTAACATTATTCTATGCTATGATGATTTTAGGTAGTGTGACGTAAGCAGTGACGTAGTTTTTGTTAGAGACAAAAACTGAAGCGAATCTCCATTATTAATAGATATGAATCCAGTCATAATATGAACATTATTGAAATTATTACTTTCCTACGATTCTAGGTAAGATTATCGCGGTAAATTCATCGTTGATAAATTCTTAATACATAAAGATGATTCGTCAGTGATGTTTTACCTGGCGTCATGAGACTTTCGAGTTTTCGGACACCATAAATCTTTAACCAGGTTACCTCATCTGACTTGATCCATGCTAGAATATCATCTTCATGGATACACGCTATAACTCCTACAGATATTTTAGCTTAGTTGTGGCATACGGACAGAAGTATCGGGCACTTAATAAGAATCGAACTCACAATGGTCTATCAATCTACCTTACTAACCTTACACCACGCGAGGTGACCCTCCGCCAGACATGTCTTTTTTTCTTCCATTGGCTGCTTATGTATTTAATTGTTTCGATTGATATTGATTAGCCAATGAGAATGTTCCGTTTTGGATTTTCCTTTATCTAATTATTAGAAGCGGCTATCCAGCGTCACGTGATAGAGGGGGGGGGCTGATGTATTGATTTGTTTACTTTTGAAATCTACAAATGCCGGACATTTTAAAGCAGAATTTCAATGATATTTCTATGCATATTTTAATTTTCAAATATCTTCGAATATAAATAAAATCTTCATAATTTTGGCACACAAAGCAAGATCCCGTGATATTTTTTGTGTATATATATATATTTACTTCGTCGTTAATTGTTTTATTTTCGTAATTTAATAGTGGCTTTGGTCATTGGACCAGTAAGATATTAATAACAGCGTGATCACAGAGGGCCATCCCTGTAGGTAACACCTGCCCTCTTGATTTAAAGGGACAGGGCTGGATTTATTGCCCAGTGCCTTAGGCGCCACAGTAGAGGAATTCGAAGTGATCCACGCAATTTTTTCACTCGCCAGTTTGTGTGTAACCCCCCCCCACACACACACATTAATGGCATGATGGAGTCCCAGTAAATAAATAACTATTCAGAAAAATATAGAATTGACATAAGAATTATAAACAACTAGAAGTGGATGCCCAGCGTCGACTGGTAGAGGTGGGGTAACCCTGGTGTATTTATTTGTTTACTTTCGAGATTTACAAATATTTGAACGTTTTTAAAATTTCAATGCTATTTCTATGCATATCTTAATTTTTAAATATCTTCGAATATGAATTAAATCTTCATAATTTTTGCACACAAGCAAGAACCGGTGATATCTACTTTGTCGTTAATTGTTTTATTTCCGTAGTTTCATCTGGACATACATACATACACATATACATACACACATACAGGCCAACTGCCATTCATATATGTATAGATTGATGTTCTATTTCTCGATTTTCTTTTGATTATGATATTTCAATTTATGGTATGTTATTTTCTTCTTTGATTTATCCTATTACTAATTCCGTATAATATAAAATATCTTTTCTATATACTTCCGTTAAGTGTATCCAAATAAAATGCTTTAATGAGTAACAATTACTTCACACTACTTGTGTATGACTTTTAAATACTTTACGAAATGTATATCCTATTATGATGGAGATTCGATGTGTCTGTAACCGAAACTACTTCACTGCTTACGGCACAATACCCTCAGGAATAGCTTAAGTTTATCAATGAGTTTTTAATTTATAGTCCAAATAATTAATACATAGAATAAATCTAATTTAATAATGGAGATCTCTATGAAAATCTGAGTTAGATTTGCCTCAAAACAGCCCATGTTATTAGTGCGTTTAAATACTGCAATGTGTCTTATATATCAGTAAGAAATAAAGGTTTACATAATATATGGTGTGGTTAATTTGCATATTGGTTTTAAAAAAACCCGGGTTTAATAGATGATTACTTGGTGTTAATGATGTCTAATATTTTATTCTCCAACGTATTAAATCAATCCATGAATAATTTTATATTGAAACCAATTAAAATATAATTAAAATAAGTGTAATGTCTTTATATGCATTTTTATTTAATTAGTTTTTCTGATTTAATATATTTAATTACAATAAAATTTAAATATTTATGCCCGGAGGATGCATATTCTCGCTAGTTTTTATAATCTAAATCTAATGGTGAGGGAGATTTCTTGTATTGTTATGTTAGCGATAATATAACAAATATGAATCTCCTACGAAATACTCTGAATTGTAATTTAGAATTAATGGTGATGGGATAATATTAAAAGATATTATGCCTATTATTAACTCTTTGCCTACTTTAAGCCGCTCACAACAGATTACAATTACAAAAAAAAGGATTGTTGGAGGTGATATAACTTTATCTGAATAGAATGAGTTCTGTGGTAAATAGACAGTGAACTTTGAAATATCCCATCATACAGCAAAGAAAATAGCAAGGAAATTTGGCACAATGGTGGGCAAAGAGTTAAATGTGAATAGTTACCAGATATCATATGATTTAATATTTCCTTCTCTGGTTCAACCTATTAATAAATCCTCATGCTAGAATGCATCTTTTTTTATTTACTTCTGTTAAGTGTTTTCTACTCTAAATACTTAGTGAATTAATCTTGTGGTTAATTTATCGTCAGTAAATTCATCGTGTGCTAAATTTATCATAAGTAAATTCATCGTATCAGATTTATTGCTATTATAATATGTCTCTCTAACCCTAATCGCAATCCTTTTGATCTTTTTATTAAATTCTTAAAAGCAACACAATAATAATAATAATAATAATAATAATAATAATAATAAGACTTTGCGGTAATAGAAATGAGACTGTAAACCATGTACTCTGCGAATGGAGCAACCTAGCACAACGGGAATACAAAACTAGACACGACTGGGTTGGGAAGGTGATCCACTGGGAATTATGCAAAATATTTAATTTTTACCATACAACAAAATGGTATATGCATAAACCAGAATCTATTCTTGAGAACGAAACGCATAAAATTTTCTGGGACTTTGAAATAAAAACGGATCATCTTATCCCAGCAAGAAGACCAGACCTAGTGTTGATAAACAAAAAGAAAGAACGTGTCAACTGGTGGATTTTGCAGTGCCAGCAGATCACAGGGTGAAGCTAACGGAAAATGAAAAAATGGACAAATATCTGGACCCTGCCAGAGAACTGAAAAAGTTATGGAATATGAAAGGGAAAGTGATACCAATTGTAGTTGGTGCACTTGGAACGGTCCCAAAAGGATTGGAAAATGATTGGAAAGTCTGGAAATCAGAGGAAGAATTGATACCATCCAGAACACTGCACTGCTGCAATCTGCCAGAATACTCAGAAGAGTCCTGGAGACCTGAGGAGACTTGCTGTCACTCAGACTCCAGTGAAAGACCATCAGCTAATGCTGATGTGAAAACTCAAAAGGAGTAAATAATAATAATAATAATAATAATAATAATAATAATAATAATAATAATAATAATAATGCGCTTGTTTTCTAACTACTTAGATATCGTACATGTGTTTCACAGTCTGTCATCGTCTTTGACTAATAATCGATGATTCCATTAAAAAGAACAATAAAAATGAAAGAAAGATAGAAAGAAAGAAAAGAGTGAAAGAAAGAAAGAAAAAAGAAAAGAAAGAAAGAAAAAGATTATTGAAAGAAAGAAACAGTGAAAGAAAGAAGAAAAGAGAATATAAGAGTGAAAGAGAGTGAGAGAAACGGGAAAAAGAAAGGAAATAAATAAATAGATAGATCAAGAAAGAAAGAAAGAAAGAAAGAAAGAAAGAAAAAGAAAGAAAATGATTGCTGAAAGGAAGAAAGAAATAATGAAAGAAAGAAAAAAAGAAAGAAAAAGAAAGAAAGAAAGAAAGAAATGGAAGAAAAAAGTGAAAGAGAGTGAGGAAACGGGAAAAAGAAAGAAAACGGATAAAGAAAGAAAGCAAAAAGTGAAAGAAAGAAAGAATAGCTTTCCTTTGATAAATTTACCACACAGTTAATTTACTAAGCATTTAGAATAGGAAACACTTAACTTGATGAATTTACTGGTGATAACTTTACCACAAGATGAATTTACCGACGGTGAATTTACCGCAACTCTACCATAATTAGAAATTCTATTAATTATTTCAAAATTTCAATTATACCACCTCTCATTCTCCTTTCTATTAAAGTAATTAATCTTAATTTCTCCAATATCTTCCTGTAACTGAAATCTTATATTCTTTTTATTAGTTTTCTCACTCTTCTTATCTTCAAAATTACACTTAAAGCCAAATCTCAAGCTTTCACCGAAAGCCAACTATTCTGATGAGGTTTTATTTCATTATACATTATAAGCCCAAGATTTCCACTGTAACTAATCTTTTTATTTGTTTATTAGTTTATTAAACGAATTTAAATTCCAAGAATCCGAAATCAAACAAAGTTTAGGTTTTAACATGGTATTTACTTTTTAAAAAAATTTAATTTTGGCATGTTTTTAAATCATTTTTCTTAGAGATTATCTGTGATGCTAGTTTTAGAATCATGTGTGCATATTTGTGTGTGGGTGTTTGCTTTTCTAGATCTATACGTGTGTTTTTGTGCGCATGTCTGTTTCTGTGTTTGTGTCTCTATTTAGTTAGTGTGTGCGTTTATCTATTGCCTGTGACTGTATACGCGTGCTTGTTTCTATATGTCTGTGAGTGGAGGCGCATGGTCTAATGGTTAGAGTCGTGGAAAATGGAATCGTCGATCCGAGTTCAATTCCTGGATGAAGCTGTTTAGATTTCACATGGCTCTAATACCATTGGGAAAGGTATAAATCCAATTCTCTCTCCAGCTATGGGTAAATAGCAGGGCAGACTGGACTCTTGAAATATGGCTAGGTAATCAGCCAAGGAGAAGGAAAACTCTGAATTCAAACCTGTTAAACTATGCTTAAGAAATTGCCCTTGTGTCGTATTCTACTCGTGCGGAGGGGTTGGTAAATATATATATGTCTGTGAGTGAGAGCATTTACATGCGTGTCTGTATGTATATAATATATATATATATATATATATATATATATATATATATATATATATACATGTGTGTGTGTGTGTGTGTGTGTGCTTCCTTATCACTGCACGCTTTACTCTAGAAATTCTTTTTAACAAAGAAAAACATTGTAAATTATTATCAATAATATTAACAGAACTAGCAGGACCTGTGGATATACCACAATATGATAATTTAATTATTACAACGTTTGATATGTTTACTTAAGAGCTATTGCTATTGTTCAGTATGTACAAAGTATAATAATCTTGATTTTACTTTAAATCTTTTAGATAAAATATTTACATTTACTGATAAAAATCTGTGGAAAGGCGTTTAAAATATCTACATTATTTTGCCGACAAAAAGTGACAAACAGACGATTCGGAAAATATTTAAGTTTGGCAGGAAATTTGCTTATTACAAAAAAAAAAAATCAAAGAATAAACAAACATGTAACTTCTTTTTTGTTGAATTCATTTTAATTTTACGTTGAGCATTTAAGCAACGCAAGATCATTTAGAATGTTTCATTTTTAAAATTGGGTGAAATAGGACAAATGAGAAATCTGCAACTAAGCGACACCAGATAACCTGGATTTGCACAATTTTGAGGGTTTCATTTTTAACCAGAGAATGTTTGTTGCAAGATGATAACGAGCGGAAGATTTAGGAATAATACATGAACGCATTTATCATCACCACATATAAAATAAATGGACCATTCCATTTTTATGGTGAGGGAAGATAAAGAAGACGCTATATTTCAGAAAGAAAACAAAATTATATAAGATATGATAAGAAAGAAACTTCTGGAGATCCGATAAGACTTGTTGTCACTCAGACTCCAGTTAAATACCTTCAGCTTACGCTGGTGTGAAAAATTCGCACAATAATAATAATATATCGGTGCCCTTGGAACGGTCGCAAAGGCCTAGAAAAGAGACTGGGGGATTGGAAATCAGAGGATGAATTAAGGCCATCCAGACCACAGCACTGTTAAAATCAGCTAGAATCCTTAAAAGAGTCCTAGAGAATAAAAGAGACTTGTCACTCCAGCCCCAGT
>CM042147.1:40316557-40376557 GCA_023376005.1 Doryteuthis pealeii | reverse complement strand
CATCCAGGATTTGAACTTCTTGATATAAGGAAGATAACTAAGAAATTTTAATTATAACCCTTCACTCCTTCCTAGATAGAAGGATCAGTATAACTATGGACTGTTAGTATAAAAGGGAACCCGAGGACATTTCATCGGGTAATATCTTAATGGATTTGCCAACATGTGGAACTACCGCTACAAAGATATTATGTTATTTTGGTATTGACATAAAAGATACCCAAAAACAAACTAAATAAAAGTGCATGTTAATGAATTGACTTATCATCGTTCGTACCGTTGAAATAGGCCTAAAGGCGTGTTTATGTGAGAGAGAAAGGGAGAGTGGGTAAAGGATGACAAGATTGTGTGAATGCACATGCGCGTACACAGACGTATCTGCAATAAAGATTAGACAAATTAATAGAAAGAGAAAGAAAATATTAATTCAACAAAATTGATGAATTATATAACTAGATTTGAAACTCTACTAAGTGGGATCGAACCTCTACACTCGGCATCTGCCGATGAGAAATACGAAACTATCTCAATAGACAGACTTTTACAAACTTAAGCGAATCGTTTAAAAAGTGTTTTCGATAATTTAGCGGTATGATTTATTCCCTAATAATAATAATAATAATAATATTGTTTTCACACACACACACACACACACACACACACACACACACACACACACACACACACACACATATATATATATATATAATATATATATATATAGATGATAGATAGATATACATATGAAAACGTTTAAGTGATCAGATAAAAATTTTCTTTAGCCTCCTGGCATTTTCAAATATAATTTCAAAATGGATAAGAATTACAGACCAGGTCGGGGTATTCTTAAATTGGGGTGGAATACAATAGTATATATATATATATATATATATATATATATATATATATGTAGTGTGTGTGTGTATTTGTATGTGTGTGTGTGTATGTGTGTATGTGAATATATACACACAGAAAAACTGAAATAAATCAAGTTATGTTAAAGAAAAGTAACTCTCATCCAAATTACCTTAAGGTCTGTATTATCCGCACCCTCATATATATATATATATATATATATATATATATATATATATATATATGAATGAGAATTAAAAAAAAATATGTAAGAATCAGATTGATATATACTTACAAATATATAAATATGTACAACACACACACACACACACACACACACACACACACACATATATATATATATATATATATATATATATATATATATATATATATATATATATATATTAATGAAATCAGAATGATAGACATCTATTCATATATATTTGTATATATGAACGAGATTCAGAATGATATATATATATATATATATATATATATATAATATATATATATATATATATATATATATATATATATATATATATATATATATTATTCTGATTCTCTCTTTTCGAGTACTAAACAATTTTTTTTCTGCAACTTTGAAAAGAAAATCAATAATATGTTCTCTAATGAGGTTGATATGAATTGGTACCCATTGCAGTAGATGCTTTGTGTCCGCACAGGAATAGACAAATGGGGCTAAAAAAAGAAACAAAAAAATGAATACAGATCTTTTCTTTGTAAGTGAGTAAATAGAGACATAAGTTCTGCTTCCTCGCCAAAATATTGTTTGAGGTGTTTCCAATTATGAATTCTTTTCATAGTTATTTTTTTTCAGATTCTTTGTACATTCAACATAAATGTCTTCACCTAAATACATTAATTCCTTATCAGAATATTCGGTTAAAAATATAATTTTTCTTTCTATCATTAATTCAAGTGGAAATTTTTTTTAAAGAATTTATGACAATGAAATCAGTGAGTTTGTGAATGTCAATGCTATCTTGGAAACTATATGTGACTAAAATTATGTCTCTGTCCCCCCTCTTTCGCTCTCTCGCGTGCACACAGACGTCTGTCCATGTGTAGTGTTTTGTTCGTCTTATTTGAATGGTTTATGAGATGTGAGGTAAGTGGCCGTATAACTGCTTTTTGTTGCGTGTTGCTTCCAGGATTTGTTCAAAATAGCACGTTGTGATTTAGTTTTTTCTCCAGTGTTTTGTTAGAGTCCAAGTGGTGCAGCCATACCGTAGTACTCAAACGGCTGTACATTTATATAGAGCTTTCTAGGCTTGGTATTAATGTTTTCGCTTGGATAAAAATCTTGCATGAGCAACTGCCAATCTTCCATACAATCTTGCCCGGCCTGTGACGAGATTAAGGTACAAATACGTATTACCGATAGATTGACGGATGCTATAACACACAGACACACACACACACACACACACACACACACACACACACACATATATATATATATATATATACATGCATGCATACACAGAGTCTCCCCGGTGTCTCCTGGTGATACCAATTTTATTTGCTATCTGAATGGGTGTAAACTTCGTGATAAAATTTAAGCTAAAATGTCCTAGGCATGTCCGAAATCGATGTTGTAGAGTTCACTGATCCTCTTTCTACAACTTTGTTTAACACACCCTTTGAGGTCAAAGGAGTTCTCACGTAACCGGTGTGAAAAAAAAAACAGAATCATTAATAATTGCTGCACAAAATAATGCCATAAGGACAAACTATATAAAAGCGAAAATTGATAAGACCCAACAAAATAGTAAATGTAGACTTTGTGGTAATAGAATTAGACTGTAAACCATATACTCTGCGAATGTAGCAAACTAGCACAACGAGAATACAAAACTAGACACAACTGGGTTGGAAGGTGATCCACTGGAATTATGCAAAAAAATAAAATTTTGACCACACAACAAAATGGCATATGCATAAACCAGAATCTGTTCTTAAGAACGAAACGCATAAAATGGGACTTTGAAATAAAAACGGATCACCTTATCCCAGCAAGAAGACCAGACCTAGTGTTGATAAACAAAAAAGGAAAGAACTTGTCAACTGGTGGATTTTGCAGTGCCAACAGATCACAGGGTGAAACTAAAGGAAAATGAAAAAATGGACAAATATCTGGACCTTGCCAGAGAACTGAAAAAGTTATGGAACATGAAAGTGATACCAATTGTGATTGGTGCACTTGGAACAGCCCCAAAAGGATTAGAAAAGGGTTTGGAAAGTTTGGATATCAAAGGAAGGATTGAAACCATTCAGAACACTGCACTGCTGCAATCTGTCAGAATACTCAGAAGAGTCCTGGAGACCTGAGGAGACTTGCTGTCACTCATACTCCAGTGAAATATCATCAGCTAACACTGGTGTGAAAACTCAAAAGGAGTGAATAATAATAATAATAATAATAATGATAATAATAATAACAAACAAAATGGTATATGCATCAACCAGAATCTGGGGGAGGAAGAGGGAAATTAAAAGAAGCGGATAGTAAAGAAGGAGAAAGAGGAGGGGTGAAAGGAGGAAAAGACAACAGTCAAGATGAAAAAATAAATCCGACATAAAAGAGATTAAAAAAAACCCTGAAAGTTCATTAGGTACTGACCCCCCCCCCCCCAAAAAAAAAGGGTCCCTATCAAAAAACTGATTGGCTCCTTTACGTTATGTAGTGGCTAGCATGGAAGACTAGAGGCGCTCGTAGCGTAATGGTTAACGTCGTAGGAAATGGTGAATTGAATCCAACTATTCTCCCCTCAGCAATGGCTTTAAATAGTATGTCAGAATGTGTTATTTGGCCATGGACGGCAACCAGTTTAGGAGAAGGAAACTCTGAAAAAATTTGCTTTGTGTCAAATTAAGCTCATTCAGTTACTATCAGAAAACTATAACAAAGGAATATCACAACCTATTGCTCGTATACGTAATTTTTGTGCAAGGTGTGATTTACATATTTTTGCTCAGATTCTAGTGAGAAATAATATTTTGTTCATTATGTAACAGCGACACCTTATATTTACAGCCTATAAATAGTAATCTATCAAATAACCTGCAGTAGCAAGCGAATGAAGGCGGCGGCGGCGGCTTCCAAGACCGGCGGCTTTAGGTAATTGAATGAAAGACTAAAGGCCATAAAATTAGTGCTGATAGCAATGATACACAAATGCTACACACACGTTTGAAATTGTTATATAAACTTCACGCACAGACCGAATGTAGTACGGATATTTGCTGCTACGCTTTGTGAGCAGCACTAGTGTTAAGACAACCGGAAAGGAATCTACTTCAAAGGAGAGGATGGAAAATATAAAGATAATAAAAGTTTGAGATAGATAGATAGATAGAAACAAGCAAGCGATACTGCTAGATTGACAGATGAGAAAAAAAACTAGAACATATGGATTATATATATATATATATATATATATATATATATATACTTTGGTGTGGTACCAAGATTCTAGGCTGGTCCTAATCTCTACCAGTAGTTTGTGGTAGAGTTCAGGTTCCGTATGAGAACTCAATGTTTAATTATTGTAAACAGAGCAAAGTTATTTGTGAATAAAAAGACCTTAAATACCATGGGTATCGTGGTTATGGACCATTTCCACTCTTGGGTATCTAGGGCACACGAGCTTCTTCAGACCAGGTATATCTTTTACGAATTATTATCCAAAACTTGGTAGTAAGGGATGATTCTATATGTGATTTCTAAGATACACTGTATTAATATTGTATTATCCAGTATGTATAAATACAGCCAATCTTTAAATTACTAAAGAGAGCTCAATGTATAATAAACTTTTTAGATTATATACAGAGCAATATTTATCATAGAAAGGAAGGAAGAACTCAACACCGTAATTCCATAATAAATTTATTCCGACCAAAATTGGGGCCTATATAAATCTAAGTTGATTTAATATAGCTCCCCAAAATTCTGTCTCATCAGATGGATATCAATTTACTTTATTATTAATATCAGATGGGTATCAATTTACTTTATTATTAATTTATATATATATATATATATGTATAAAGAGAGAGAGAGAGAGAGAGAGAGAGAAGAGAGAGAGAGAGAGAGAGAGAGAGAGAGAGAGAAGGGCGCAGAAATACACAGATGTATGGTAAGAAAAAAGTAGTATACTGATACGAAATGATATTTGAAATAGACGAATAGAGAAAGTCAGACAGAAATAGAAACATACATATTATCAGGTATGAATATATTTATATAGATAACAACCATATACATATGTATACACAGTGTTCGTATATGTGTGTCATATGCAGGTTCGCTGGCGTAGTTGAATGCTAGAGGGGGGAGAATGCACGAATGAATTCAACAAGAATAGCTCAACCTTATACATAACTGAATAAAAATTTGCTGTAATTTTCCAGGGCATTTTGTTCTGATGATAAGCAGCTAATATGCATGATGAAAATCAATGGTAACAAACGCCTATGGCATATACTATTGCATAGTATATTATAACATACATATAAGTAAGTAAAATAGACGGAGTAGCCTATTGTCGGTATCAGCCGGACAGCGAAGGTATCTATCCCCTTTTCGCTTACGCTAGATCAGGGAGATTATTGTATGCGTCTGTGCACCACACTTATTATATATATATATATATATATATATATATATATATGTAGTACAGGTACAAGTGATAACCTACTCGAGTTTCACCATAATGATTTTCAGGGTTAAATCCACTGGATTACTGATATTGATTAATTGCAGTCGCTTACACGTGTAATCGACTGCAATTAATCAATATCTTGATTAATCCAGTGGATTTAACCCTGAAGATCCTTATGGTGAAGCTCGAATAGGTTATCACTTGTACCTGTATTACAATAAATTTGCTCTACTAACGTATTGAGCACTTTTTATTTGTTATATCGCTGTCTTACCTTTCTGAATTTCGGATCAACTAACCATTGTGACCATCTTCACCGGTAAGTCACCTTTTCCAAATAACACACACATATATATATATATATATATATATATATATTTTGGGAGAATATGTGCTTAATTGAAGTCGTACCTAATTTTGAAAGTTAATTAATAAATAATTAATTAATTAGGCGGGCATACCTATTTAAATGTAAGGCTAAACAAATCGAGGTATGCCTGCCTAATTAATTAATTATTAATTAATTAATTTTTCAAAATTAAGCACATATTCTCCCAAAAATTGTCGGCTACAAAAAGCCATATCATAAACACATCGCTGTGTATTTACTTCTCATATATATATATATATATATATATATATATATAAGCAAAGATAGATGGATAGAATTATAGATAGAAGGTTAGATTGCAATAAACTTAGATTAATAAATTAGAACAGACTGAAATAGATACTGTTTAACGAATGATCATTTTCTAACTTTTATTGGTGTTCATTCCTCCAACTATTTGGTATATGGATTAGAAAAGTTTTTCTCAACCCAGGGGGCAACTAACTCGTGGAAATTCTTAGGGTTTCAGAAGGGAGATTGGAGCTATTGTTTAGAGGATTCAAATTATTGGAGTATTGATATTTCTCTGAAACTGCATATTGCACAAAATGGAGGAAATGGTTCACGGACAAACAAAAAGACTTAAAAGTATCGAGACTGAATCGGTATTTATGAAGACAAGTAGAAACGATAATTTTCTTCAAAATGCTGCCGTTGGCAACCAACAGACTTATTCCAGCGAGTTTCCGATTTGTCGAAACACATCTAAAACTCCCCTTTTGATATTCTGTC
This sequence comes from Doryteuthis pealeii, assembly GCA_023376005.1. Lineage (NCBI taxonomy): Eukaryota > Metazoa > Mollusca > Cephalopoda > Myopsida > Loliginidae > Doryteuthis > Doryteuthis pealeii. The sequence continues at coordinate 40,369,885 of CM042147.1, read as the reverse complement.
AAGCTGTACGGTTATATTTCTTTTAAAGCTCTCAACATCCTCAAATCATAACTAGCCCTGTCGACGGGGCATAGAATATGCTGAATTTATCCCTTGAATAGCGCTTAAACCCCTTCCCAGCCAAAATTGTGTCCTTGATATGACATCTTATAGTGAGGCTCCGGTTCTGGAGATATTATGGACAAGTCACCCTGAAAACACTGGTTCCCGATAGATCTCCGAAGTTAAGCAGCAATGAGCCTGTTCAATAGTAAATTGGGTGACCACTTATGCCACAACAGATTCTGTACACAACCTGAGTCCTTTGTTTATCAGAATAACTTGATTCAGCACTAAATGACCCGAAAAGGGTTGATATGCCGTGAAACTAAACAAACAAAAAGAAACAGGTTATAAGGATCTGTGGTAACGTTGGGTACTCCTCTCTGATCCGGTGTGGTAGTACCTGTTAAGGTCCCATCTATCGGTAAAAATTGGGAGTCACTAATTTAAATTTTAAATCTAAAAAAATATAATGATATAAAAAGAAATAAAGGAAAACATCAGTCTCGATACTTTTTGATCAACCCTCGTATCTTTATTTACATTTATGAAGTGATGATGGTATTCCATAAGTTCCATACATTATTTGATTTTGTATCAGTTTTCCGTAGACAGGAATTTGATTGTGAATTGTGATACCTGTTTTAAATCTGCGTAGAGACTCGTGTAATTGCCACGGCTTTGCGATTCATTCGCCCCTTATTTCTGTAATTTCAGCCCCCTCCAAACTGTTTCCCTCAAGGGGAGTAGGGGAGCTCACAAAAAGGCTTAGTTCACTCTATATAATAGCAGGCTTGAATACTTAGCAGATAAGAAATATATTTATTGCTGGTTTCCCAGTGCCTACATCTGGAATCTGTTGGGTTTTTAGATTAGGCTGTTTGGGTCAGGGTCATGGGGAACGCACTATCTCTTATATATGTCCGATAGACTACTAAGATAATAAGACCCTTAATACACCATTCAAATGCTACTACTGAGTCTACTAATAACCTGACACTTGCATCTAGTTCTTCAATTCATATAGTCGAGCAAAACATTACACAAGCAATAGAACATTTTTTTTGTTTGTTTTGTTTTGTTTTGTTTTACGGCATATCAACCTCAGTGGGTCATTTAATGCCGATAAAGTTTTGAAATAAATCAATTCTTAATGGATAATACAATTTTTTTATAAATATATTTTTCTATTTAACCCATAGATGGGACCCTAACAGGTACTACCACTCCGGGTCATTCCCAAAACCTCCAAAACTGGAACCTCACCATCAGATAGAGTTTAACGTCATTCCCAGGACATGTAGACCAGCAGCCACCGCCTTCTAGCACCCATATGATAAAAAGGGGTTGGGCTTGCCATAAGGGCAATAGGGTTGGGAAAATCATATAGGTGCTTGGGCTTGACGTGACCAAATAGAACTTTTGATTTTACTGGTTAGGAATCTACACAAATCATTGCATATAAAAAAAAACAATCAAATAAAGTACGTATTTACCCACTGGTAGGGTGTGACACAAGGTCACGAGTATGGGTAATCCAGCGAGGATCAAATTTGCAATTCAATAGTATTGGATCTGCGGGACTAGCTTACTAACCATTACACAACGATGTGATGCTGTATTTACCCAACCTATTCACCTCGGGTGGGATGTGACATAAGGTCACTAGTATAGAGAATCCAGCCATGATTGCTCTTCAGTAGTATTGTACCACGATGGGACGTCCTTTATATTTACCCAACACGTTCGCCACGGGTAGGATGTGACACAAGGTTGCAATTATGGGGCATCCAGCGAGATACGAACTCACTATTCAGTAGTAGTAGTAGTAATGCATCTTCGAGTCTGCAGTGGAACGCTCAATTAGTCAAATAAAATAAAACATTTGTGCTCGTTGCATTAGTCACCCTTAAAAGAAAGGAGAATCGCGATGTTTGTTTACGTGACACGCACGCGAAAAAACAAATCATAATCTTTTGGTTGTAGTAATCTGAACGGTCTAAATACTGGTAAAGTACGTCTGGAATTCTATCAGGTGGTAAGTGACACAGAAGATATTTGTTCAAATGTCTTAGAAATTAATTAACTTTTTTGTTCGGTAATTTTCCATTATCCCAGAATGCAACATTTTTCTTCCAGACATAATCTGCAATCGTTATAACTTTATACGCGTGGGCTTTCTTTTACAATATCTCATTTCATTATGGGATATTTAACACACACACACTCACACACACACACACACTCACACACACACACACACACACACATATATATATGTATATATATAAGGAAGTTTGGTATGTGCGTATCGACGTATAAATCCGAAAAGAGACATCCCACAGATTCGAAATCTTGAAATTAATACAACTTAATATCCTTCTACCTAAGAAACACACCAAAGTTGAATATTGATTTTTACTGATTAAGGGATATAATTAATTAAACCAAAATCAACCTAATGTTTTATAATTTTATGAATTTATATTTTTATAGTCCGGTCACGAACCGTATACTTTTGCTATATATATATATATATATATACCTAACTCCTCAAGATGCAACACAAGCTTAATGCTTAAGCGGAGTTTAACATGTTTGAATCCATTGTTTCCTTATCCTAGACCGGTTGCCGTACCAATATTAAAGGACCCAGTCTGCCCTACTATTTTACCCATGTACATCCAACTATTCTCGCTTCAGCTGTGTAGGACAGACTGGGCTCTTTAACCATGATATAGCAACCTGTTTATTAGACGGTAAACTCTGAATTCAAACCTGTTAAACTTCGCTGTATAAATTGACCTTGTTACATTCAACTCGTGCCGAGGGGTTGGTAAATATTTATATGTACAATAACCTTTTTGTATGTTATCTGAAGCGAACAGATATTATGTCCAAGCGTAGCATTACTCAATGAATAATAAACAAATGCTTCCGTGTATTCAATACACGAGAGTCTGTTGAGTAATGATTAATTAATTAAACCAATTAAATTCAAGATCTGCTTTGTAATTGGAAAGATAGTTTCTGCCATTTATTGCGCTCCCTTTCGGCGTTTGTGGCTAAAAATAATTTCCCATCATCCTCTACGTCGACATATTTTTTTAACATAAACAGATTTCATCTTTTGCCCCTTCAGTTTTTTTTCTTCTTTTTTTTTTCAATCTCTCTGTTTTCAGTTTAAAAAATGTTTTTCTTCCCATCAGACTTTTTTCTTTCTTTCTTTCTTTCTTTCGTTTTGCTGTTCATTTTTAGTTACTTTATTTGAATTTTCCTCTCATGATACATCGTTTCTTTCTTTCATTCTTTCTTTCATTATTTATTTCTGCTGTTCGTTCCTCTTTCTTTCTTTATTTCTTTCTTACTGATTTTCTTTTTTTTTCTTTCTTTCTTTATTTATTTCTGCCGTTCATTTCTCTTCCTTTCTTTCTTTCTTTCTTTCTTTCTTTCTTTCTTTCTTTCTTTTACTGATTTCTTTCTTTCTTTCTACTGATTTTCTTTCTTTCTTTCTTACTGATTTTCTTTCTTCTTTACTGATTTCTTTCTTTCTTCTTTCTTCTTTCTTTTTCTTCTACTGATTTCCTCTTTCTTTTTTCTTTCTTTCTTTCTTTCTTTTTATTTATTTATTTATTTCTGCTGTTCGTTTCTCTTTCTTTCTTTCTTTCTTTCTTTCTTTCTTTCTTTCTACTGATTTTCCTTCTTTCCTTCTTTCTTTCTTTCTTTCTTTCTTTATTTCTTTATTTCTTTATTTCTGCTGTTCGTTTCTCTTCTTTCTTTCTTTCTTTCTTTTACTAATTTTCTTTCTTTCTTTCTTTTTTTCTTTCTTTCTTTATTTATTTATTTATTTATTTCTGCTGTTCGTTCCTCTTTCTTTCTTTCTTTCTTTCTTATTGATTTTCCTTCTTTCTTTCTTTCTTTCTTTCTACTGATTTGTCTTTCTTTCTTATTTTTGTTTGTCTTTTGCACTTTCCAAGTTTCTTTCTTTCTTTCTCTTTTTTCCTTGTTTCTTATTTTGCCCTAGTTTTAAGTTTATTTATTTGTAATTTATTTTCTACTATTCATATCACGTTTCTTTCTTTCTTTCTTTTTTTTATGATGTTTCTTTCTTTCTTTTTCATTCTTTCTGCTGTCCAAACTAAGTTTGTTTATTTGTATCTTTCCTTCTTTTGTTCACTCTTCGTTTCTTTACCGATTTTTTTTCTGCTAGAAAGAAAGAAAGAACGAAAAAAAAAAAGCTGTTTTATTTCTTCTTTCTTTCTTTTCACTTATTATTTTCCTTTTATTTTTCAACCGATTAACGTGTTCGGCCCGAGGGTCTATAGTGAATGGGAGTAAAGGTCCCTAAATTTCATTCATTACTTGGCAATCGGATCTGATGAAACATCCTCCACATGTGCATTGTAAACACATGTTTCACTGACGGTTGCTAATAACGGGATGAATGAGAGGCACACGTTCGCTTTACTTTGCTTTATAAACATCTAAACATCTTACAAGTAAAAGAACTCTGTCAGTTTGTTTTTTATACACTTACATTGGCTAAAATGTTATTCCTTGTTTCGATGCTCGAAACACACAATAATAATAATAATAATAATAATAATAATAATAATTATCATCATTATTATTGAGAACGAAACACATAAAATTCTCTGGGACTTTGAAATAAAAACGGATCACCTTATCCCAGTAAGAAGACCAGACCTAGTGTTGATAAACAAAAAAGAAAGAACTTGTCAACTGGTAGATTTTTCAGTTGCAGCAGATTACAGGGTGAAGCTAAAGGAAAATGAAAAAATGAACAAATATCTGTACCTTGCCAGAGAACTGAAAAAGTTATGGAATATGAATGTCAATTGTAGTTGGTGCACTTGGAACGGTCCCAAAAGGATTGGAAAAGGGTTTGGAAAGTTTGGAAATCAGAGGAAGGATTGAAACCATTCAGAAAACTGCACTGCTGCAATCTGCCAGAATACTCAGAAGAGTCATGAAGACCTGAGGAGACTTGCTGTCACTCAGACTTCAGTGAAAAACCATCAGCAGCTGATGGGAAAACTCAAAAGGAGTAAATAATAATAATAATAATAATAATAATAATAATAATAATAATAATAATTCACAGTCAGTATATAGGAATGAAATTCCACACTTGGAAATAAGGACACTTGAAGAAACAGGGAATACACATACTTTGAAATATAGCAAGCAAACACCATAAAATAAATAGTGATGAAGGAAAAGGTGAGAAAAGAGTACCTCAGAAGAAACATCTAGAAACCAAACTCAGCAGCAGAAATCTCAAGGGAATAAGTAAAATACTAGACACGACTGGTCTTGAACTCGTTGTACGATACTCTGGATCATTCTTAAAATGGACCAAAGAGAAACTCTCATAGACCAGTCAAAGGACAAGGAAACTCATGACGAGGCATTATACCCAAAAGACGATATAGACAGAGTATATGTGTCAAGAAAAGAAGGAAGAAAAGGTTAATGCGAAAATTAGAACTCTCGGAGAATACACAAAAAAGAGCAAGGAAAGACAAATTACTGCAGCCAGAAAAAGCAATTGCAATATATGAACCAGCAGAAATACCAAAAAAGAAAAAGAAAGAAAAAAAGACAACTAACCAAAAAAAAAAAACCAAACAAAGAACAAAACAACAAAAACCCCTTAAAAACAGAAATGTGAAGAAAACGACTATATAGATACTTCAAGCGAAAAACTGAAGAGATTGTCCCTGGAAATAGCTAAGGAAGAGATACCTCAACAGAGAGATTGAATCTCTCATAATTGCAGCACAAGGCAATGTCATAAGAATAAAATAAATCAAAATAAATAAGACGCAACAAATAGCAAATGTAGGATGTGTGGAGACAAAGATGAAACGGTTTATCATATACTAAGCGAATGCAGCAAACTAGAACAAAGGGAGTAATATACTAGGCACAACTATGTGGGAAATATGGTCCACTGGGTATTGTGCGAGAAATTAAGTTTTCAACATGCTTTTAAATGGTATATATACAAACCGGAAACTGTCATATAGAAAGAGGCACATAAATTTAATTGGGACTTTGAGATACAGACGGAGCATCTAATCGCGGCTAGGAGACCAGATCTACTGTTAATTAACAAGATGAGATCTTGTTATATCGTGAACTTTGCCGTCCTGGACAGAATGAAAATAAAATAAAATATCTATTGAGTAACCTTAGTGTGTATAATCAGTAATATTATCTGTTATGAAGGAGTGATGATGGGTTGTCTATTATTGAATACACTTCAATTGAAATTAAATACAGTAGTACCTTGACTTACGAGTTTGATACGTTCCACTTATAACTCAATTTCCTCGTATATCAAATCAAATCTTTTAATTGAAATAAACTAAAATGCCATGAATCCGTTCCAACCAGCCATTGAAAAACACCGTATTTTTAGATTATTTTTTGATAAGAAAAATAGCACAGCATTGTATAAAAACATAATAAAATATTATGTAATGAATTATGTGCTGTAATATGTTTTTATATATATATATTTTTTTATAAATACTGATTTTCTTTGGTGTAATGAATTTAGAAACTTAAATGTTTTTAATGAATTTATTAACATAAGCATATAGGAGGCTCGCTCCTACCTCAAATTTTATCTCTCAAAATAAAGCCAAAAAAAATTGATTAAGTGACAGCTCGTAACTCGAAAAACTCGTAAGTTAGTACATTCATCTTACTTATGTCTTAACATTTATTCTAGATACAATCAGTTATGATGATAGTTTGGACCAGTGCACATCATGCTTTTGCTGGTGAAACTTTTTTCTTAAACTGGTGAATCTGTAATTGATACACAGAGAGCTTTTGTGCTATTTTATGTCACGTCAGAATGATGCCATTCCGGATAAAAAATTTCAGAGTCACAGCTTCATCGATTAAAAGAAATCCACCACAATCTTTCCAATTATCTATTTCTCAGATGTATAGGGTGTGACAAAAATATCCCCTAGATTTTAAACTGTCACTTGAAGTTAGGCAAGTGAAAATGGTAGCTGCATCTAGCTAAAACCATGACATTTTTTTTTAGATACAATCAATTACGACCATGGCACAGACCGTCCGCCCTTATGGCAATCCCCAAACCTTTTTAGCATATGGGTGCTAGAAGGCTGTGACTAAGGGTCTACATGTCTTGGGAATGACGTTAAACTCTATCTGATGGTGAGGTTCCAGTCTTGGAGGTTTGGGGAATGTGGAGCACCCCTTCATCACCATTGCTCCCTGGTCCACTATGAAACGTGTTAGGGTACCATCTATGGGTTGAATAGAAAACATGTGTTGATAAACAAAATTGTATTATGCATTAAGAATGAATTTATTTCACAACTTTGTCGGCATTAAATGACCCACCGAGGTTGATATGCCGTAAAACCAAACCAAACCAAAACGAGCCAAATGCCATGAGACTTCACACAGTAAATATCGTAATATTAATTTAAATATCTTGTAATTTATGAGGAAGTGCGTCCCGATCTCCTGCCTCAAGAATTGCTACCCGGTGACTATTAAAATAAACGACCCAGCTCAGTCTATTCAAAACTATCCATCTTCATATCTTATTATCTATCTATCTCAATTTGAATAGAAAAATGTATAACAAAATTGTATTCATTAAGAATTGATTTATTTCAAAACTTTATCGGCATTAAATGGCCCACTGAGGTTGATATGCCGTAAAACAAAATGGGGTCATGTTTGGCGGTATTTTTGACACTTTATTGGCGAATAGCATACTTAAATTCTTACAGGTGGCTTTCAACCAAGTAGAGAAACTGAAACCGATATTTCAATATATCGCTTTATGGCAATCAACAAAAAAGAATTTTGTGAAAGGTGTAAGCGTGAAAATTCGGTGCATCTAAAAGAAAAATAAAGCAAATCAAATTCTCGCTAAGAATAGGAAACATTTTTTTCTTTTTTTCTTCATTTTTTTTTCTTTTTCTTTTGAATTAACTATTGCTCTCAAAGAAAGTATGGAATCGGCAATATTCTTAGGTTCCTCAGGGGAATTGACAAATAAAATTTAGAGAAGGAAATCTAAAACAGAAAAACAAAACCAAAATAATAAAAAAAGGATTCTGGGAAATTTAAAATATAATACAGGCATCAAAAACTTACACACACAAACACACTCACGCGCGCAAAAAGGTGGAGAGGAAGGATGGTAAATTGATATACAGGAGGAAGCTAAGATATGTATTGAGGAAAGGGGGAGAGAAGGAGAGATTATAGAGGGATAAGAATATATATATATATATATATATGAGAGAGAGAGAGAGAGAGAAGAGAGAGAGAGCGAGAGAGAGAGAGAGAGAGAAGCAATAGGGAAAATATATATCACCGCAAGAGGAAGAGAAGAATGGGAACTATTTGTGTGAAATGTTGGAAAGAGAGGTACCTTAAAGGGGAGAGAGGTTGAGAAAGAAAGTGTATACTGTATACCATGAGTAGAGAGACCAAAGAGAGAGAGAGAGAGAGAGAGAGAGAGAGAGAGAGAGAGAGAGAGAGAGAGAGAGAGAGAGAGAGAGGGGAAGAGAGAGGAAGGAAGAGAGTTAGGAATAGAAAGTAAGTGAGGAGGTCAGGGAAGCTATCCGTAGAGAGGGTAAAATAAGAGTGATTTATAGAGGGCGATGGAGAGGATAAGGAGTAGAGAGAGAGAGAGAGAGAGAGAGAGAGAGAGAGAGAGAGAGAGAGAGAGAGAGAGAGAGAGAGAGAAGGAGAGAGAGGGAGGGGGGTAGGGAAGATAAGTTGGAAGATAAAAGTAAAGAAAGAGAAAGAGAGTGAGGTGGAGAAGAGATATTTACACCGAATGATGTAAGAGTAAGTGAGGGGGAGAAATAAATGGGGAGATATAAGATGGAAGAGAGAGGGTGAATGCAGCTTCCTTTTATTTTTTTATGTTCTTTTGTAATTTCTCCGGCAGATTTCCAAATAAAACGAAGCAGTGTTTCACAGGCAAAGAAAACACTTAAGGACTTTTTGGTTAAAACGAAAACGATAAAATAGTTTTCATTAAATAAAAAATAAATTAAAAAGATGAGGATGCAAATACCCAGAAGGTTTTTCTGATAGACTGTAATCAAGTCAATTTTCACTTAGTTGAAATTACCAATTTCGGTTTATTTTCAAAGCCGGTGAAATAAACAAATAATCGAAATGGCCAGCAGATATAAACCAGTTTGTTGCAATAATCCCTAGAGAATGTTTCAATTTAAAACGAACTTTTTTTTTTTTCAAGTAAAACGACTTCCAGAAAGTTTTGGGATATAATAGAAGCAGCATAAACAACAAACAAACAAAAAAAAAAGACCCCCCCCAAAAAAACATAAAAAAACAAACAAACAAAAAACCCGCTGTCTTGTCAGACTTCCAGTCAATTAGTTTGTCATGTTCTCTACAAGATTTGCCTATTAAGTAATGAGTCTGAGTGTATAACGAATGTTTCAATTAGCTTAAATATCATCTTCATCATCATCATCAGCATCATCAAGGCGCTTGTTGGGTAATGGTTATGGTCGTACGAAATGGACCCGGTGAGACGAATTCAAATCCGGGACGAGGCTGTTTGCATTTCCCATAGCGCTAATACTCTCGTGAAAGGCACGAATATATTCTCCCTCCAGCTATGGGTAAATTTGTTGGGCGGACTGAACTCTTTGAACTTGGTATGGTTACCAGTCAAGGAGAAGGAAAAATCCACTTAAAATTGATGCAACCGTAACCCAACGAAAACGATACGCCAGTGCTAATACCCTTGGGAAAATATGAATCTAATTATTTTTCCTCCAACTATGGGTAAATAAGGGCGACTGGGATCTTTGACTAGTCTAGGAGAATGAAAAACTCCACTTAAAAATTGATGCAACCGTAACCCAACAAAAACGGAACACCACAGCAAGATTTTTGTTATCAGAGTTACAGTACGCTAATTTAGAGAATAAAACAATTTCCCGTCCAACTTGCAACTGAGTAGTACTTGTGTGGGGTCTGTATTTGTAGAGAATTTCATTCTATAATGATTCCAACTTTTGAGATAACGTAGATAACTATGGAATGCCGATCGGAATACATTATACACTTTTCTAAATAAAATCTACAATATAAACAAGAACTGCTGTTACAACGGGAAACAACGGGTAAACGGTTCGTATTTTTCGCATTAAGGCTTCCCTTATAAAAACAGTAACTATGGAAACAAACTCCATGTTTGTGCAATATATTGACTTACAGACCTTTGTTATTCATTTAGAAACTTTAGAACTTGGTTTGCTCAATTAAACTTGAATCAAGCTCATTTGCTGCTTAACTTTGGTGATCTAGCGGGAATTTGTTACCTTATGAATCTGATGTGATCTGGGGGATCAATTTACAAGTTGTTATTATACCAAAATGATCCTTCACTTTTGATCCAGAAACACAAATGGTTAAAACCTGTTAAGGTATCTGGCTTAGGTTGGTTTATTTGTTGAAGTTGTTTTGTTTTACGGCATATCAACCCTTTTCAGGTCATTCAATGCCAAATCAAGTCATTTTGATAAACAAAAGACTTAAGTTGTTTACGTTACGAAAAAAGGACACAATGTTATTTTACTTTTTTTAGAATTGATAATTCAATGTGAAAAGATATTGATTTTTGTTGGTTGGTTGGTTGATTGGTTGATTCGATTTTATGGCATGTCAAAAAACTTCTTGGGTTATTTCATACTGAAGACCTTTTGTTCCTCCTCTTTTTTAATAGATAGAAATATCAACGAGTTTGTAAATTTCGTGTGTGTAAAAAACATAATGAGGAAATGTTCTCATGACTTGAGTATTTCACTTATTTTACAATCATGTGATAGATTAATAAAATTAATGATTTCGCTTTACTTTCCTGGTTCGTGATATTACCACCATCTCTGAAGGTGCGGAACGGACGGCGTCGAGGAATTCGGGATGAGCTCCTACTGACCTACAAAATGGACCACACCGATGAATGCAAACTCTCCACATCTACTCCCCAAACTCTACGCCCCCACCCCCGTGAACCCACGTTACAACAGTATTTAACACCAAATGGAGGGGTGTGAAAGAGATTGTTCGGTGCTATAACCATTCCTACATTGGACCCCCGCGGCTTCTGGTAGCGGTGGTCCCTGTGTCTGTGGGTTTCTCTCGGGAAGCCATTCGTTAGTTACCGGTGTACCCGCTTCCTAGCCATCCGAGCGCCTTTGTGTACGATCAGAGGCGCCCCGACTGATAAGCAGCGAGACTTGGAAAAATCTAGTCTACGTGATTGACAAACAGTCGCAGACAATAAGGCTGGGGACCACCTTCGGACAACAACCTCCAAGAAACTCCCCGCATTAATATAGTACGGAGCCGGCTCAACCGACATCTGGTGAATGCCACACACACACACACACACACACACACACACACACACACACACACACTTCGGAGTTATTGGTAGGCCTACATATAATACATTTTGCAATGTCACACATGACTTGTAACCCACGAACCGTGGCGCTGAAATTTAATGAATTTAACTTAATTAATGCAGCTTAATTTCAATTTTATTGTAGACATTTTAATTAGAGTTTATTTATTCTGGATTTCATTAACACATTAGGCTATATGGCATATACGTTGTTTTAAGTAACTTATTGAAATATGGAGGGGTGGGGCTTGCAAACCCACCCAAGGAGATATATATATATATATGCACATACATACAGACACACACTTGTATATGCACATACATACATACATACACACACACATACATATATGCACATACATACATACACATACATATATGCATATACATACACACACAAACATATATGCATATACATACACACACAAACATATACACATGCACATACATACACACACAAACATATACACATGCACATACATACACACACATATATGCATACACACACACACACACACACACACCACATATATATATATATATATAATATATATATATATTTTGTCCACTACATATACAATTTTTCATGAAATATGAGGCTTTCAAAATTAATCAATCTCATATATAATATCATGTACACATTTTATTTTTGATTACATAGATATTGTGATGTTACCTTATATCATAATATATATATATATATATATATATATATATATATATATATGGTTGGTTTTGAAGGCTATCACAATGCAAGTGTAAAGAAGGTAACTGTGGTGTTGTTTGTTAACCTATGATTTATTCTCAATATTTCGGGATGAAAATCCCATATACAGAGCAATAACGTCAGTTCTAGTAATCTCCTGTAGATGGGATTTTTATCCCGAAATATTGAATAAATCACAGGTTAACAAACAACACCACAGTTACCTTCTTTTTTCTTTACACTTGCATTGTGATAGCCTTCAAAACCAACCAGCAAACCAATACAAACACAATGCTTCAAGCAAATTACAAAACCCTTTTATATATATATTATATATATATATATATATATATTATATATATATATATATATATATATGAATTATGATTAGAAATCGCACCGTTCCTTGAAAACTAAAACGGATGCAATTCACAAAAAAAAAAAAATGAAAAAAGTGTAGAGCAAATATGATAATATTAAAAAGGAAAACTTAATTTACTTACATCTCTGAGTTTCAAGATACGAATTATCAATGCAATTAATATTGGTAAACTAACCTCTGGATAAAATATAAAGACATTAGATAAGATAAAACGTACAATTATAAAGCGCTTGATATAAGAAATGAATTGACATCAACAAACGATATTTGTTTTATCCGGATGAGAGATTGGAAACGCATACCTAGTACATATTTATTTTAGATATGTGTTCGATACTGTAAATCACGAATCGAAACACTAAGTGTCGATAAATATATATTTTACAAGTATCAATAAATCATCCTCATTTTTCCTATTTTCACTCTCTCTCATCATTCCTCAACTTACTATCGGATTAATTTTTATTTTTCTCTTCTACATGCACTATATACACTTATATACATACACACACACATATATATACAGAGAGAATATATATATATATATATATATATATTATATATATATATGTGTGTGTTGTGTGTGTGTGTGTGTGTGTGTGTGTGTGTGTATTTGGGCAGCATTCTTTCATTTATAACATGCAGAATTAATTTCTCATCAATTCTCTCCTTCCAGCCTCCACATTAATTTAACTTTTTTAAAAACTGGAACACATCACCTCTGATGATGGCACTTCGAAGTACCGAAAGTACTCGGGACCTGAACTTTGGTGGACTTATCCACGTATTCCACCCAAACATTAAAAATTTGTCCAGAAAACTCGAAAAATAAAAAATAAAATTGTTAAACAGGAGATGTGTCTTTTGTTTAATTCTACACACACACACACACACACACACATATACATATTTATACATATATATTATATATATATATATATTTTAAAAAAAATGTTTTTTTTTAAATTAGGCGTTTATTGTGAAGCATTAAAAATAAATAAATGAATGAACTCGTTATTATGGAGTATTGGATTCACTTACTTTTTAATTATTTTTTACATAAATTTTCAGGTTCGTTAGATACCCTTTGTCAAATGTTACTGTTCAACGGTTTCTTTGTCTCTGTTGTTATCGACAGTGGCAGCGTTTGTAAAATATTTGTAATAACGGAGAATTCCGATATCTGCATTTAATCCCATCACGTGCGTTTGTAATTTTAAGAATCCATTTTAGATTCTGATTGTTTTATATATGATTATATATTATATATATATATATATATATATATATATAATATATATATACGTATCTGTGAGTGAGTATTAGCGCTTATTTGCTTAGGAATTTGTTCGTATTAAAGAACAATGTTATTTCTTTTTCTTGATTATATTTTTCTTGTATTTATCTGCTGAGTTTGTGCGCAATTTCCCGATTGATTATATCTAGTTTTAAAGCAAATCTCACGTAAACGAACCGGTTGAAGAGTCTCTTGCTTTACTGACCTTTCCGTTTGGACGGCGTATTTTTTGTTTTGTCTTTAATCTCCGGCTATTCTTTCCAAACATTCGAGTACTTAGCAATAGAGAAACAGAACAGTTAAGTAAGTCCCGATCTGAGCCGAGAATCCAGAAGTAATGAGCGGAGGAACGCGCCAGAGTGATTTTGGGTCACATCTGCGCAATATTTGCCCTATGGCTGTGACCCTAACAGAGAGAGAGAGAGAGAGAGAGAGAGAGAGAGAGAGAGAGAGAGAGAGAGAGAGAGAGAGAGAGAGAGTGTGTGTGTGTGGCAAAGAGAGGAGGATATAGGTTTTATACGAAGGGAGATCTAGTCTGGAGAAAGGCTGTGAGAGATGGTGAATGAGAAGGAGGAAAAAGGAGGAAGAAAAGGTGAAGAGAGTGACAGAAATGTGGATAGAGATGTGTGTGTGTGTGTGTGTTGTGTGTGTGTGTGTGAGAGAGAGAGAGAGAGAGAGAGAGAGAGAGAGAGAGAGAGAGAGAGAGAGAGAGAGATCAGAACGTCAAGCAAGTAAAGCAAGCAAAAGAGACGCAAAAAAATCAAACGGAGATAGGTATGTAGAGAGAGAGAGAGAGAGAGAGAGAGAGAGAGAGAGAGAGAGAGAGAGAGAGATAGAGAGAGAGAGAGAGAGAGAGAGAGAGAGAGAGAGAGAGGAGAGATAGGTTTATACGAAGGTGATCTAGTCTGGAGAAGGCTGTGAGAGATGTGAATGAGAAGAAGGAGAAAGAGAGGAAAAGGTGAAGAGAGGGAGACAAGTGAGTAGTGTGTGTGTGTGTGTGAGAGAGAGAGAGAGAGAGAGAGAGAGAGAGAGAGAGAGAGAGAGAGAGCAACGTTTTGCCGTTACAAACATTCTATGGCCAAATTGCCACGAGGGCAAATGTCACTAATTAATTAATTGCACCACCGTGTGCAGGCAACTATAAGCGTTAATACGCACGTATACACCCAGGGACAAATTTGAAGGAACGAAGTGTAAAAATGTTGAGAGTTGACGAATTTATGTGGAAGGAGACTGACGCATACTTGCGTGGATACGCCTTCCTCCAATACGTCTTTACAGTCAATTTTTAAACATGCACAAACATTTTGGGATCAGTAAGGCTTGTAACATCACACACATTCACAGACACATATATATACACACATAAAGAGAGAATCCTACACAACTTCCTTATGTATAAAATCTCGTATAAATTCATTATACATATATAAAGAATAATCCTAGGAAACCAGTCTAGGAAAAGAAAATCTCTTAAATCTAAAATCCACTTAAGAAATTGACCATGTCTCACATCCTACTCATGCGGACAGTTTTATATATATATATTAGTTTGGAGGTTGATTTTGAAGGCTATCACAATGCAGGTGTAAAGAATAAGGTAACAATGGTGTTGTGTGTTAACCTATTTTTATTCTTGAATTTTCGAGATAAAATCTCTTTTTCAGAAGATCACTGGAATTGTCTTGTGTTATAGCATTTCTAGAAATGCTATAACAAGACGACTTCAGTTCCAGTGATCTTCTAAAAAGAGATTTTATCTCGAAAATTCAAGAATAAAATACAGGTTAACACACAACACCATTGTTACTTTATTCTTTACACCTGCATTGTGATAGCCTTCAAAATCAACCTCCAAACCAATATATACACAATGCTTCAAGCAAATTCTAAAACTCTCTCTTCAAAATTCTGGACGAGGTCGCCCATCGAAAAGACATGAACCCAACAACTGAAGGTAAATAGTAGGGCAGACTGAGGCAACCAGTCTAGGAGAAGGAAAATACCGAATTCAAACTTCAGCTTTGAACTCGTTTTTCCGTTTCCATTTCGTACGATAACCCTTACACCACGCGCTTCCTCTGGAATTGTGTATAACTGTTTAATATGTCACGTTTTCCAAAATCAACCAATCAGCCAATCAGCTTCGTGTAAGAAATTTGGACGACTTAAGATCATGACTGTCTCTG
This sequence comes from Doryteuthis pealeii, assembly GCA_023376005.1. NCBI lineage: Eukaryota > Metazoa > Mollusca > Cephalopoda > Myopsida > Loliginidae > Doryteuthis > Doryteuthis pealeii. The sequence continues at coordinate 40,353,784 of CM042147.1, read as the reverse complement.
TTTTACCTCAGATTAGCAACTTTGCCGTGTGTCCACTTTTCCGCGGCTTTACTGACCCAAGAAAAATTCTATCACCCCCGATGTATTGGGTTTCTTTGCTATCGAGGTTTGCTTAAACCCAGAACCAGTTTCTTTCTTTCTTTTTTTTTTTTTTTACCTCATTTTAAGTATTTGTCGCCAGGCTACATTGCTACCACCACCATCTATGTATTTCCTCTAGTTCCCCCTTCCCCATATCTTCTAGTTTACCTCGTTATCACCGACTCAGAAATAAACATCTCCAACCTCTCAATCATCAACCAGCATCCAGAGGCTATCACTTGAAGTGGGGTTGGTTAGACGAATCAATTAAGGCACGACTTTTCCGATTAGGGGTTAAGACCCCTCTGGAGGTCGTGTAAAACAATTTGGGGGTAAGAATGAAATATTTGAAAATCTTATTTTCATGTAAGAATAATTACGTTTTTAAATTTTTGCAGGGTTGAACAAGATATTCCCATTGAATGTGACCAAATGAGATTTATATTCTAACATAGTTCTCCTTGCGGTCCACCCACTTATTCCCCCGGTGTTACTGTGGTTGGATCCCATTGGTCAAAAAGTAAGTAAGTAAAGTAAAGTCACCAGGGCGGCCTAAAGTCGGCATCAGCCCAGTCAGCGAGGAAGTCTATCCCCTTTTCTATAGTGCTAGACCAAGGAGATTGTTTTGGCGTCTGAGGTGGAGCGCCACACCTACCATCAGCTCCTTACTTTACCGCACAGATATCTGTGCTACTCTTACGCTGAGTTGGTGAGGACCGGTATCGAACTAGGAACCTTGTGGTTTCTAGCCGAACGCTCTACCGACTGAGCTAACCCAATAAACAGCAAATATGACATAATTCAACCTATGAAGTTTTCAGCCAACCCTCGTATACAGTAGGTTTTTCTTCCTGGGGAAATGTAACTTTATCTTGATGTCCGAGTTATCTACATTGAATGGATAAAAAGGTTAAAAGACGAAGGGTGATGTGGAAAAGGTAAAAGTTAACAGGTAAAAAGTGAACGATAATAAGTAGTGGTTATGATAGGTATTATTTATTAAGCAATATATCATGCGAATCGGTAATAATGTAATAGTTAATACGTATTTTGCAGAGAGTAACATGCAAGAGGTAATATCTAAGCACTCTCAGGTAAATGATGAATAATGAATGAATTACAGGTGAAATCAGTTATACTCTGACGTTGAGTAGTACCACCTGTTACGGATCAACGAGATCTATTTGAAAATTATAAATAGTGATTTGATTTGATTTGTTCTTGTTTTACAGCATATCAACCCCAATGGGTCATTTAATGCCGACTATGTTTTTGAAAGGAATTGGTGATAATGTTTAATTTTCTAAGGTTTTTTTTTGACATATTTTCTTTTGTGAATGAAACTTTTAGATGTTTTTGTTAATATATTTTTGTGTTTTCATTTTTTTCGATGATTTTTAGATTTTGTTGTAGATGTGTGCTTCTTTTATGTATCCAAGTAGTTTTTCTGGATTTATTTGGTAGAATATCTGTTTTAGATTTGTTGTTTGGTAGTATTTTTTTCGTATTTGTTTTAGGTTGCTAAATTCTGTTAGTATGTGTTTGATTGTGTAGGGTTTTTGGCATGGTATGCAATATGGGGCTGCTTTTTTGAGGAGGTATGAATAGGTAATGTAGTCTGGATAATATTCTTCTTCTTTTCTGGATATTTTGGTTTGATTTATTTGAAGTTTTCCTATTTGTGGCATTATTTCATTGTAGTTTGCCATTTTTGTTTTGTGTAAATGTTTATGGTTCTTTTTAGTCTGTAAAAGGTATATTTTAAATGTGTATCAAGTGGGTTGGTTTTAGCTGTTTTTGCTTCTGAGTCTGCTATTTCGTTTCCTTGGATTCCGATGTGACTTGGTATCCAGCAAAGTATAAGTAGTTGATAGGAATACTTGATACCATATAACTGTATGCAAAGAAATAATTATCATTAAATCATTACCATCATGTCGGGTAGGCAGCACGGATATCCATGACAATCTCTCGTCAACCTTCCCTATCATTCATTGTCCCTGGAAGGTCTTCCGTGCAGCAACCAGCATCCTCGCATAGTTGGTCAATGTATGACCTTGCTGGGCGGCCGACATTAGCATGCCCATGTGTTGGTTTCAACAGGAGAACGTCACTTACGAGTTCATTCTTGCTTCTCCAACAGTGTCCTGCATGTCTATCCCGTCTCACTCGGATGGTCTCTGAGATGGGAGGCAGGTGGCCATACAGCTGCTTCCTTGTGAGGTGCTGTTTCCACAACTTGTTCAAGACTGCACGCAGCATTCTTGTACAGCTCCCATCTAGCTTATTCTCAATGCGCCTCGTTAGGGTCCAGGTGGTGCAGCCATACAGCAGCACTGATATAACCACCGACTGGAAGAATTGTCGCTTTAACTTGTCAGTGAGATCGGGTTTCCATATGAGTGATAATTTGTTTGTGGCCGACCATGACTTTCCTATTCGTGTATTAACATCGCTTTCTGTGGATGATATATTACTACCTGTAATTGCATATGAATTATTAGTCTTCGATAGGAACACCTGATATCGTATAACTGTGTGAAAATTATCTTGTATTAGGTAGGCATGCTTGATTTATAACTATGTGCGAACAAATGATTATAGAGAAATAAAATGCAGTTAAAAAGAATACAATGAACCATTAAAAATAGATTTATGATGAATATCGATCATTTAGAAATTAATCAAATTTCAGCATCATATAACCCACGGGGAGATGATATGCCGGTAAACAAACGAATCAAACCAAACAGAAGTAATATGACCATAATATAATATTATACAATACAATTATTCAATAGTTAAGTCGTTAGGTTTTTTTTTAAAAATTAGATAAACTTACAGCTAAGTGAGCTAAATATGAAGAACCCCAGTGGACAACGTTGAACATATGAACAGCATGTTTTACTGTGAAAACATTTTGCAAAACTGAAAATAAAAATGAGACACGCAGATGTTTTGGGTAACGCTTCACACACACACACACACACACACACACACACACACACTCGTTACGAACCAACTGATTCTATTGTTCGGTTCTAATGAATATTTAACTCCAATCATAATCTGCCTCACCCAGTCTATAGTAAAAACGTCTCAATACAATTCAATTTATAAAATTAGATTCTGTCGCGCGTTTGTAAACTACTTATATATAAAACAAAATGTAACTCTCTTTGTCATTCTCTCTTTGTCATCTCTCTCTCTCTCTCTCTCTCTCTCTCACTCTTTCTCTTTCTCTCTCTCTTTAAGTAAGTAAAGTCGTCGGGGTGGCCTAGAGTCAGTATCAGCCAGACAACGAAGGAGTATATCCCCTTTTCATTAGCGCTAGACCAAAGAAATTATTTTTTAAGCATCTAGGGTAGAACGCCACACCTAACAATTTTCAAAACAATTTAGTCTGAAAATCGCATAGGTGGCTGGTGGAGGTGGGGACACAGTTTTTGATATTTTCTATAAAGTTTTTTTTTCTAAAATAAAAATGTTCCCAAAATAATTACATTCATGAGTGAATAAAGTCTGAAAACGAAATTAATTAGCAATTGTTGCAAACAATTATTATTTAAAAAAACAACATTTATTGTATTATTATGAAATACTCATATGATAATTAAGGAAATAAAAACAATAAGAAATAATAACGGGAATAAGAAAATTACTTACAAGTTAAATAACATACATTTGAAGTTATTTGCAGTTTATTTATTTTATTTTGGAAAGATTTAGTCTCATTCCACATTATTTTGTTTTTACATCGAAGATCGAATATGAAAAACGGGAATACACACACACACAGATACACACATATATATATATATATCGATATCGATTTCGACGTATGAGTGTTCATACAATGAACATTCACACTGATTTGTTTATAGTGGTGAAGGCTTGTGTTGGACCATCCCCACTTTTTGGCACAGTCGATAGGAAAGAATTGGTGCATCAAGGGTTGCCACAAACCCAATCAACGACCGACCTCAGGAATTTTGAATTCAGAGTTATCCCTCTACTAGAGTGGTTACCTACCACACACACACACACACACACACACACACACACACACATATATATATATATATATATATGTGTGTGTGTGTGTGTGTGTGTGTGTGTGTGTGTGTGTGTGTATGTGTATTCCTCTTTTACTCAATTTATACACTTTGACTTTTAAACGATCTACCGGTTGCATAACTTTAAAAAATGGACCGGTCGAAACGATCCTTATATTTCGCCTCCTTTTAAGATTAAAATAATTCGTTTAATTATAAGGGTAAGGAACTTGTCAGACGAAAATTCTGTCGGGATTCGATCCCGGTTAGAGATAGCTGTTAAAATAAAAGTTAAGCGCACTGATGAGAAGTAAACTTCGAAACACGTGTCTGTGGATGACTGTATATATATATATATATATATATATATATATATATATATATATATATATATATATATATATACAATCTTATATCACTTTTTGGTTACGTTTTTAACCAGGCGATCTAGGAGAAGGAAAACTCTGAATTCAAACTTTGTGTGTAATGTTTAAACGCTTTTTCTTCTCGAGTGAATGGCATTTCTAAATTCGAAAAGAAAACATAAAACATTAAACATAGAATTTTCAGTTTTTACTACACATGCTGTTGAAATTAGAGATTTTTTGAAGAATCGGTCAACTTATTAGGTTACGAAATAATCTCCATATTTAAAAAAACATGCTGTGTATTTTTCTGTGCTTGGCTATTGGTGTATTTCTAGACTCTATAGGTGTTATCGGTATAAGTGAGAGGTGGAGAAAAGTTTCCTTTGATCAAAAGGGGCTGCTAGGAAATAAAGTTTGAGAACCCCTGATATAAGTTCAAGCTATGAATATCAATGAAAAAGAGAAATGCCCGAAAAAAAAAAAAAAAAAAAAAAGAGTTAGGTATGTGCGTTCTATATTTAAACTGAAAAGATATCAGTTGCTTTATTTTAAACATTTGGCCGGTTTGGACTTTGGGGAAGGAAATGGGCGCTAGAAATCTTCGGATTACGTTCCAATGGTTTGATTTACACTTTTTGAAATACAATCCTCTCACACACACACACACACACACACACACACACACACATATATATATATATATATATATATATATATATATATATATATATATATATAAACTTAGCAGGAGATCGGTAAAGTAATTTCATCTTTCAAATTCGGACCACTGATATTTCAGTATATCTGAGGATTTATTTGCTGGAATGTTCCTAACACCACTAAGTTATATATATATATATATATATATATATATATATATATATATATATATATATATATGTGTGTGTGTGTGTGTGTGTGTGTGTGTGTGTGTGTGTGTGAAAAACATGCGTTTTGAGCAAGAAGAACGATGATTTCATCTATCTAATAATAAACATTTAGATTACGTATTACCATATACAAACATTTGTATAAAGTATTACCTCGAAGATTTGGCACTCATTGACAAAGCATGTTATTAGATATGAAGTTTTATTCACTTTTCATAAAAGTTCATTTTTATTATGCATGTACATTTGTTTTAGTCAATCTTTAGAAATAATTTTGGAAATGAATTCAAGAATTTATTTAATATCGTCGAGTTGATGTTCAGTTAAAGAAGCAAACAAAACCAAATATTGAATCAAATGTTATGCTTACATAAGCCAGGAGGAGTTGGTATTCCGTTATGAAATAAGCAAAATCAAACAAATGAATAAAATTCCTATGTTAAGTAACCCATAAATATCATTGATATATCGTTAAAGAAACAAACCAGACCAAATAAAAAAATCAAATTTCAGCATTGATTAACAATTATTTTAAATGCTGTTAAACAAATAAACCATACCAAACGAATTAATCAAATTCTGGTATTGAATAGGCCAGGAGGAGTTGATATGCTTTTAAAAAAATAAGCCCAACCAATGGTGTTGAGATTTTTTTAGTATATAAGATGTGTGCTAGATCCTCGCTCTTACTTAAAGACCAGGCGAGATCATGTGATCTATTTCTTGGCCAATCACTGGCAGTACTCTGAGCTGATACAATACTTAACCGACCCTACTGGTCATAATTACTGTAACACTCATTGACGACGGACACGGGATTAAATCACTGGACTTTACCAATACGTAGGATAGGACTTATACGCTTACCCAAGGATTCCACAACGCAGGGCTTTCTTTAAGCCCTTTTCAACTGGCCAAGGATGGCACTTAAAAACTTTACATCAAATTTCATCATTAAATAACTTAAAATTTGATATGCCGTTAAAAAACAGACCCAAACAAATGAATCCAATTTCTGCATTAAATAACCCAAAAGGAGTTGATATGCCATTAAAAGAATAAAAGAAACCAATGAATCAAATTCTTGCCTTACACAATTCATGCGGAGTTGATATTCCGTTAAACTAATAACTCAAAGAAAACCAAACCTTAGATCACTTAGCAACCCACAGTCGTTACCCCTACTCCTCGATTCCTGGCTGAAAAATAGCTAAAATGCAGTAATTTGTTAGGCTGTCAAATAACAGATTAGAACATCTAACAAAACAGAAATGGGGAATTCCCGACCGGAAGTCAGGCTGATCGGTTCTATGTAGTAATATGACAACCGACCACTTGGGTCGTAAGGGTTAATGACTTACCTACTTATATAATGCAAGCACTGATTTTTCAACATTAGGTTATGTACTTAATGATGTATCTCGCTAACATCCTTAGAATTACAAGCATCGTTTAAATCGCTAATTATATTTGTTTATGTCTGTGTGACTAATTATAAAGCGCTTTTTTTTCTTGTTAGGTATTAATTAAAGCGTTCCAGTACATTTCAAATGTTACACGAAAAGTCATTAGATCAGCGTTCTTCAGGCGAGTCAGAGTAGGAATCACCGAAGCAACCTGTTTCTTCGGAGCCTTTCTCCCAGACAAAACCTGCTCATTGCACTAACGGCGTAGGGTCAAGAATATACGCCCTGAATCCTACGCCTGAAACTGGTGGCACTGTTCAGTTGTACCCCTTCTTTTTTAAAAACCTTTCTCATAAAACGTCCTTGTATTATATTTACATTCTTGGGGAAGAGAAATATGTTATCTGGTCCTTATGCCAGGTTCGGAGAGTCTCCGTAGTGTAATGACTAACGTGCTGGGCTATAACATCGTAGCAAGCAAGTTCGAACCCCAGTCATGCTATTAAATTCACTTTTGGACGAATATCCTCGATAAAGGCATCAACCCTCTAATTCTGTAACCAAGGGTTAAATATTATCACTAATGTTCAATTTTACCTCTGTGGCGGAGAACGAGTACCACCGTACTCATTTGGAAAAAGAGTGAGAGTGTCTTGCCTGCCGGAGTCGAACCCGCGCCCTCCGGAATGCAAAGAAATGAGATTTAGGTGCTGGATGGACACGAGGTGCAATTCAGTTTCCCGGATGTTGGGGCCTACACACGTCCATCCGAATGCACGAGAATTGTGCACGGGCGCGAGGTTCGACTGATGTGCTCGGATGATAAGGGTAAACGGCAGTAGAAGTAGAAGTGGGGTGACGGCAGTAAGAGTGTTGCGACTTCAGCTGCTGGTAGTCGACGACAACGACAGTCTTGTAGCCTGCGAATAAGGCGTTTGACTCGCTTCTTTTTGCCCCCCCTCAACAAAGAACATTTACTTGAAACCCCATAATTGTGCAAAGAAACCAAAACCAATCTTAAACAGACCGGAGATCGAAAGACTGATCATAAGCAGAACAAACAAATATTTATTTCCCCCCTCTATTTTTTCCTTCTATAACCTCTTAATTTTTCAAAACCTCTTTCACATTTAAACAAAAACGACAATGTGTTCTATTCTCATTCTTGGGGAAGAGGGATGTCTCAGCTGGTCCTAATGCTTTGCGTAGTTAAGTCATTGTGCAGTAGCGACTAATATGCTTGACTATAACATCAAAGTAAGCGAGATCAAACTCCAATTGCGCTATTACGTTCAAAGGGGCCGGTTCAGCTCAGTCGGTAGAGTGTTCGGCTAGGAATCAAAAGAACTCAGCGTATGAGTAGCACAGGGATATGTGCGGTAAAGTGAGGAGCTGATGGTAAGTGTGGCGCTCCACCTCAGATGCTAAAATAATCTTTTGGTCTAGAGCTAGTGAAAAGGGGTAGACTCCCTCGCTGTCTGGCTGATACCGACATTAGGCCGGCCCGACGACTTTACTTTTTACCTTTGGGAAAATTATCACCCCACCCCCTCATCCACTATAGGCTAAATAGTACCACTAATGTTCAATTTTACCCCCTGTTTCTTACAAAAACTCTTTCACGTAAAAAACAAAAAACGATCTTGTGTTATATTTACACTCTTCGGATGCTGAATATATTATTTGGTCCTCATGCTAAGCGTGCAGATTCCCCCGTTCTTTGCGGCAAAAAAAAAGACTTGAGGAATTGGATATCAGAGGAAGAATTGAGATCATCCAGACAACAGCATTGCTAAAAACAGCTGGAATACTCAAGAGAGTCCTGGAGATCTGAGAAAACTTCCTGTCCCTCAAACTCCAGTGAAAGACTATCAGCTAACGCTGGAGTGAAAAACTATAAATAATGATAGTAATAATAATAACTAGTAGGACCCGTGTGTATACAACGGTATGATAATTTAACTATTACAACAATATTATAATATTTGATATATATATTTAAGAAATACTGCAAAATTTAAAAAGTATTAAAATTTTGATCGAACACACACACACTCTTTTCTTACCCTTTCTCTCGCTTCAACAATTAGATTTTGCAGTCCGAGAAGATCACAGGGTGAAGATGAAGGAAAACAAAAAGATAAACAAATACCATGACCTTGCTAGAAAATTGAAAACTGTGGAATATGAGGATGTGATACCAATGGTAATTGGTGCCCTTGGAACGGTCTCCAAAAGTTTAGAGAACAGACTAGAGAAACTGGGAATCAGAGGAAGAATCGAGACCTTCGAGACAACATCATTGTTAAGATCACCTAAAATACTCAGAAGAGCCATGGACTGATGGGATTTGCTGTCATTCAGTCTCCAGTGAAATAATAATAATCAGAGATCCGTGGTTATACGACGGTATAATGATTTAATTATTACAACGATTGATACGTATACTTAAAGAGCTATTGCAATATGTAAAAAGTATAAAACATTTTTATCGAACTATATCTCACTCTCTCGCTTTTCCTGTCCTTTCTCTCTTTCTCTCTCTCTCTCTCTCTCTCTCTCTCTCTCTCTCTAATAATAATAATAATAATAATAATATTACTTATAATTGCTGCTCAAAATAATACCATAAGGACAAACTATATCAAAGCGAAAATTGATAAGACCCAACAAAATAGTAAATGTAGACTTTGCGGTAATAGAGATGAGACTGTAAACCATATACTCTGCGAATGTAACAAATTAGCACAACGAGAATACAAAACTAGACACGACTGGGTTGGGAAGGTGATCCACTGGGAATTATGCAAAAAAATAAATTTTGACCATACAACAAAATGGTATATGCATAAACCAGAATCCCATTTAATTCTCTGGGACTTTGAAATAAAAACGGATCACATTATCCCAGCAAGAAGACCAGACCTAGTGTTGATTAACAAAAAAGAAAGAACTTGTCAACTGGTGGATTTTGCAGTTCCAGCAGATTACAGGGTGAAGTTAAAGGAAAATGAAAAAATGGACAAATATCAGGACCTTGCCAGAGAACTGAAAAAGTTATGGAATATGAAAGTGAAAGTGATACCAATTGTAGTTGGTGCACTTGGAACGGTCCCAAAAGGATTGGAAAAAGGGTTTGGAAAGTTTGGAAATCAGAGGAAGGATTGAAACCATTCAGAACACTGCACTGCTGCAATCTGCCAGAATACTCAGAAGAGTCCTGGAGACCTGAGGAGACTTGCTGTCACTCAGACTCCAGTGAAAGACCATCAGCTAACACTGGTGTGAAAACTCAAAAGGAGTAAATAATAATAATAATAATAATAATAATAATAATAATAATAATTAGTTAGAAAGGTGATGTTAAGTGAATAGAAAGTAGCCATTTATATTTTGTGTGATATTTAGATAAAGTAAAAATGTCTATAGACGTTGTTTACTTAACAGTACAAAAACAATCATACTTTTTGAATGTGTCTTCAAGGTTACAGTCCTAAAGACAGACTTATATGATAGTAGTCGACTTACCCTGCATTTCCGGGATGTACAAACGTGCCATTGTTTAGAAAATTGAAAATAGATCTCCTTGACCTAGTCAACATAATGGTTATATTGGGGGTACTTAATAAGTTTGTTGTATTTTTGTCACTAGATGGCATTAGAAGAGTTTAGTTTTAATCAATTTCTTTCCTTAATGTAGATGTTTGTTGTATAGTGCGAGTTGTCATATCAGCGTGTACATTGATTGAATAATTCCTTTTAACGGCACGTCAACCCGTCGATGGTTATGGTTTATGCTTAGAGGTTATCGAGTTCATCGCACGTTCATGTTTATATCATTTGTATAATTGAGATTTAAGAGGTTTTCTTTTGCATACAGTTATATGATATCAAATATTCCAATCTAACATTTATTTGACCCATTAATAGGACTCTAACAAGTGGAACCACTCCGGGTCAGAGTTGATCTTGGAGTAATGACAATAAAGTTGTACTCCACTCTTCTCAGATCTCCAGAACTGGAGCCTAGTCGTTGGGTGTAGTTACCCTGACCCTACCTTTTTGGCAAGGGAGGTTATCCTTTTGCAACGACACAGCATATTCTAAACCTGACCGACAGGGCATGTTTATAAGAGTGGTAATTTGAACGAACGAACGTATCAAAAAGTGTTTTTTTACAGAGTATGCACCCATTCAGTTGCACTGACATGGTTACAACTTAGAATAATACTCACTTTATCTCATCAGAGAGATCAGATTTCCATACTCCACGACGGGAATTCGAAATCGCTTACTACGATTTCGTAATCAAGCACATTAGCCACAACAAGGTACTCTCCCGATTAAAATGCTTTCTGAAATAAAAATTATGCATTTCTTTCTTTTTGAAGATCAATATATTTAAGTTAATGGTTAATATAATAGGACCATATGACATTTGTGCAGCTGAACGAGAATGCTGCGTGCAGTCCTGAACAAATCGTGGAAGCAGCACCCCACGAGAAAAGAGCTATATGGCCACATGCCCCCATCTCAGAAACCATTCGAGTGAGACGGACAAGGCATGCCGGGCACTGCTGGAGAAGCAAGGATGAGCTCATAAGTGACGTTCTCCTGTGGAAGCCAACACACGGACATGCTAGTGTGGGCCGCCCATCAAGGACCTACATTGACCAACTAAGCAAAGATGCAGGATGCTGCGCAGAGGACCTCCCTGGGAAAATGAATGATAGGAAAAGTTGGCGAGAGATTGTCATGGATATCCGTGCTAATTGCGCGACATGATGATGATGATGATATGACCTTTAGGCACCCCTTTTGCTTTGCTGATTCATAAGTACATTTTTTCATTTACACCGTCAACATCCAGTTATTTCTTAACAGACGATTTTTAAAGTTTTTTTTAATTATAAAACAAGCTCTAACCCTAACCCTTAACAAACAACCGGATGTTGACGGTGTAAATAAAAAAATGTACTTATGAATCAGCAAAGCAAAAGGGGTGCCTAAATGTTATATGGTCCATATAATGTTCTGTGCAATTCCCCAATTAATACCTTTTTTACATATCTTTTTGAACATTTTCTTTAATCGCTTAAGTCCTTGATATAAAAGGAATGACTATGATGTGCTGATTAGAACCCATACTTACATACTCAAGAAACACTGTACAAACGCGAACATAACGGCTATGAATATGTTACACATGTGCAGTCAAGGATAGTATTTGCCGTATGATGATTGCTGTATCTTGAAAGATGATGGCCATCTTTACCACCAAAATAACAACTCAAACTTCCTGATTAATAAATTATTCAGCTTGTGAAAATTACACCAGATGCGTAAGATGATAGGATTGTAAAACATCTGTACATTGTTGGAACATAGTGACATATGCTTGTACGATACTTATGCCGCTTTCTGAGTCTACACAACTATAGCCCAGTGACAATTATAGCAATATAATTGGTGAGTATGCAAACTGCAGGTTTTAATTACTGAGTACCTTCTCTGAGACTTTTCCCATCAAAGGGTACCTAAAAGTCAGCGGAGGTTTAATGCTGGAGCTTCCTTCTCCAGTTTTGATTTTGGAGTTCACTTTTCCTTCCCACAGCTTTATAATTATATCTTCTATATTTATCTGTATGTATCCATTTTCTTTTTCTTTCCCTATACCTTTCTAAAAAAATCAGATAAATAATATTTTCTCATCTTTTAATCGATGGTGTTTCTAAGAAATACATCACATATTTTGGGTGTCTTCGCGTGTACTAATCACGTCTTAACTTTCAAAAATGTACGCTGGCCAAAATACGGTTATCAACCTTTTTTAAAAATACATTTGCCAACTTCCATGATTTAAAAAACATTCATCACTGTTCATTGGAGTTTTTTCCCATCCTAATGTCCTGATGAAGGTTTACTAAAAACCGAAACATTTTAACGTTGACTTCGCCATCGAGAATAAATTTATTTTTTTAGAATACGTTGTTTTTCTATTTTTCTACATATTGTCGGATTTATATCCATATTTTACTCTTATCCATCCATCTATCTATCTATCAATTTATCTATCTATCTATCTAGGTATTATTAATTCAAATAAAACATTTCAATCATATTTTGTACAGTTGAGCATTGTTGCTTGGAAATACTTTTTACGCAGGAAATCCTTTTTCGGCAGTGTCATGGGAGAGTGGCTTTTTTATAACTGTTTTTTGGTATTATCACAATTGGCTCCTTCCGTGTTGTATGTGTGTGTGTGTGTATACACGTATATGTTTAACTTTTGAAATGTAATTTATTATGCCCCTTTGTTCTCTTATACACACGTAAAACTAAACAGCTATCCTCTCGGCTGGCACTTTAGAATACACCGACTGCACCTCTGCAGGAGGGATAAGACCCACCGATGGGGCTACCCTTTGGTCATTGGTGTCGACCTGTGGTGCTTAAGGACGGAATCCTGGTGGCTGAGCAGTCATGACATCCAATACTCCGCTTTGTCCCTTACTTAGGCTAAACGGGCGGTCGGAGAGGTCCTCTCCAATCAATCAACACGTCAAGCCTGGCACCTATATGATTATCCCAACCCTATTGTCCTTGTGGCAACCCCAGCCTTTCTTTAACATATCCCCTAATCTGTATTAGAAGGCTGTGGCGTTTTTTTTTTGTTTTTTTTTTTAGTTTCCTGGGTATGATGTTAAACTGCTTCTAGTGGTGAAGTTCCAATTCTGGAACTCTGGGGAATGTGGAGTACCCCATTATCGTCATTACTCCCAGGTCCACACTTACCCGTAGTGGTAGTAACTGTTATAGTACTATTTGCGTTTTAAAAAAATTGAACTTGGACAAAAATTGAATATCCAATAAGAATGAATAAAACAAAATGTCTTCCATATAAAATAACCCAACAAGACTTGACATGCCGTAAAATCCAACCAATCAACTTAACAACCAAACAACTAACAACCAAACAAATCTTAATATTATTTACATTTTTTGAAGTGTACAAATATATATTTACATGATATATTTTTTATATCTACTTATTCCGTCGCTTTTACAGATGGTTTCAAGTGTAGTCAGTTGTAAACCGAGTAGTAGGTGCAGTGCGAAGGCGGAGTAAAACTCGTGATTTAAATATATTTCATGAAATTTAAAGCGTAGTTTTTGCGTATATATTTTTTATATTCACATATTTTGGTCAATGTACGGATAATCCTAAGTAGGATAAGTTGTTAAGAAAGGAATGGATGTGCCGCAAAGGCGTAGTAACTCAAGGGATATCTAAAATTTAGAATTATAATGTTTACATATTTAACATATTCTTTTCTTATCCAAGTATTTTGGTTAAAATTAGAATAAGTCACAAAGCGGTGAATAGGTGGGCAGTGTAGATGATGTAACACTAGAAATGTTGATATGATGAGTGATTATATATATATATATATATATATATATATATATATATATGGAGAGAAAGAGAGAGAGAGAGGTATAGAAAAGAGAGTTAGAAAGAGAAAAACAAGATAGATAAGAGAGAGAGAGAGAGAGAGAGAGAGGAGAGAGAGAGAGAGAGAGAGAGGATATATATCTAGAAAGAGGGCAAAAAAAAGATAGAGAGACTAAGACAGAAAATACGTTTTAGAAAGAGAGAGAGAGAGAGAGAGAGAGAGAGAGAGAGAGAGAGAGAGAGTGAAATATGTACATATATAGAGTGAAAGAAGGGGATATATATATATATATATATATATATATATAGAGAGAGAGAGAGAGAGGGGGGGAGGAATATATATCTAGAAAGAAGGCAGGAAAAAAGATAGAGAGACTAAGACAGAAATACGTTTAGAAAGAAGAGAGAGAGAGAGAGAGAGAGAGAGAGAGAGAGAGAGAAGAGAGAAGAGAGAGAGAGAGTGAAATATGTACATATATAGAGAGAAGAGAGAGAAAGAGAGAAAGAGAATGTAAAGAGTGAGAAAGATATCTAGAAAGAGTATGATTAAGAGAGTAAGTTGGATATAGATAATAGAATAGAGAGAGAGAGAGAGAGAGAGAGAGAGAGAGAGTGAGAGAGGGGGAGAAATATATATCTAGAAAGAGGGCTAGAAAAATATAGAGAGACAAGAGAGAATACGTTTAGAAAGAGAGAGAGAGAGAGAGAAAAGAAGAGAGAGAGTGAAATATGTACATATATAGAGTGAAAGGAAGGGGAGATAGAGAAGAGAGAGAGAGAGAGAGAGAGAGAGAGAGAGAGAGAGAGAGAGAGAGAGAGAGGTAGTTGGGGGAGGGGGTAATAATTCAATCAAATAACACACAGACTTTACTTTGTGTCACTTTATCAGCAGGCCACCGGTAGCAGCAAATAAATAAATAGCATCTTCTTCCTACTTTTTCTTCTTATGCATCGCATCTTTGTTTAGCTGATAAGTTCTCGTGTACCACACTGAGTTTTTCACAGAGTCACACGTACACCCGAGAATTTGTTAAAAAAAATAAAAGAAGAAAAAAACTAGACAAAAAAACAAAAGAAAAACTTAAATCAGATTTTTTCCCTAAACGGCACATCAAGTATACTTTACCGAGCAATGTAAACTTAGAGATGTTGTTTACCTTTGCTAATGAAGAGAAAAGACTAAGCGCTCGTTTCCGAACAAAACTATTTACGGCGATGTCCCTTGCAAGAAAACATACACTATCTTGCAACAGTTTTTTTTTTTTTTTTTTTTGGTTAGGGGTTTTTCACGGTATTAGTGAAACTCTTGGTAATTTGAAGAAAAAAATCTTTAATTGAATTTACTAAAGAATTTAATTTTTTAAACAACAACAACAACTGTCTACTTTATCCATGAAAATAAAAGTACAGAATGTGGCAGAATTACCTCCGGCATTTCTAACTATCGCCTGTATGGTGCAAGTGAATTTAGGCAAGTGACAATAATAGTTCTATCTAGCTAATGTCTTAGTAAATCCTAATAGCTCTTAAACACACACACACACACACACACACACATATATATATATATATATATATATATATATGAAGATAGGAGGGTTGGAGTAAATCCAACAGTATAAGGTAAGGGAAAAAGGAAAAGTGACCAAAAAGTAGACTGATGAAGTTCCCGCTTAAAGCGGAACAAAATATATCTCTCCTACATCTACTTGTTTGAGTTATTATTTTTTGGCCACTTTTCTTTTTTCCCTTACCTCATATATATATATATATATATATATATATATATATATATATACCCACCCCTCTACTCCACCCGAGCAGGATACAACACAAGGTCAATTTCTTAAGCGGAGTGTAACAGGTTTTGAATTAAGAGTTTTCCTTCTTCTAGACTAGTTAAAGCCCACTCTGCCCTGCTATTTACCCACAGCTGGAGGAAAAGTTGGATTTATACCTTTCCCAAGGGTATTAGCGCTATGTGAAATACAAACAGCTTCTTCCTGGAATTGAACTCGGGTCTACGTGACCATTTCCTACGACTCTAATCCTTACACAACGCCTCCATAAACATATAAATGGCTGTGGAACTCTCCAATAAAGAGAACAGAAAATAATCCACATTCCTTTTTATTACCAAAACTCTCAATAATACCGTAAAATTACAAGGCGTTTTCAAATTTGAAAGCAACTGTATGTTTACTTCCAGTGGTTTGTACCTGATATATCTGGGTTAAGGGATATATTCTGAAGTTGCTATTTGGTATATTATCGCAGTAGTAATTGGTACATCGAATAGCAATCCTTGTAGGCATTAGGCCGTACCGAGCGTCGTGGTGTCGCCTAGCGAGTGAGTTTAGCTTGTAGGCATTAGGTATAGGACCAACACGGTGTCGACTATTTATACATGACACTGTCCAATCAGATTATAGTGAGGGAGTACCAAGGTATTTACATATTCATTATATCAGTACCTTAATTAAAAATCAAAACTTAATGCTTATACAGTGTGCTGCAAAGGTATCTCCTCCATTATAAACTGTCACGTGAGTGGTGCAAAAGTCACCTAAAGCTTCGAATTGGGCACTTTTTTCACCATCAGTAAAATGAAGGCATTAGAATCCATGAGAAAAAACAATAGAATCGATGTACATTTTCATCAAAATACGTAGACTTATAATAGCTGAAAAATGGCATTTTGGGGGAAACTTTGAAGCCCAATATCTCCCCCAATTCTCATCCGAACTCAACCATCTTTTACTATGTGATACTCCTCATCAAACACTATCAGAAAATCATATTAGTTTAGCACTTTATTTGTACACGAAATTCCCGATTCCCCAAACAACTGATAGCACCACCATTTTAAATACATTAACAAACGGAAGTGCAAATCCATATGTAAATAACTGAAATTACGCTCATATTTAAATAAATCGACTCATTAAGAAAACTGTGGTGACATTAGACATCAATCCTTATAAATCTAATCTGTTTTCATTAAAGAGCGATTACTTAACTCGGCTTTATCTTCCTTCAGCTGTTCAACAATCCCACGTGCTGCTTATTACACTGGCAAATGTATATTACAATCAGTAGCACCCACGGAGATTCCAACCTATATTTGGGGTCCTAGAAGACTCCGACTACATTCCCTGTTGGAGGAAGGTGATTAAGCCCCCCACTCCCGAAAGGGCTGTCCTAGTTATGCCATTAAATTGCATCCTGTCGTAAGACTCCAGTTATAGAGCTCTGGGATTGTGGAGACACCCTTTCGAAACCAGGTTCATTCAGAACCGCCATGATAGTAATTGTTGATAAATTATCATTAGTAAGTTGAAATTATTCACACACACACACACACACACACACACACACACACACATATATATATATATATATATATACATACGTATATATATATATATATATATATATATAAATAAAAGTAATTGGTAATTTGCTTGAAGCATTGTTAAATATGTTATAATATATAATATAATTATTTGAAGGCAATTACAATGCGTATAAAAAATAAAAACAAAATAACATCTTTTTGTTTTTATTTTTATACGCATTGTAATTGCCTTCAAATCATTAATATATTATAATATATATATATATATATATATGAGATTAAGGTAATTTGCTTTAGAAGCATTGTTGAGTAAAGTATATTATTATTTATATTTTTTGCTTGAAGGCAGTTACAATGCGTATATCGTATAAGATTCGATAAATAATGAAAATAATCATGACAAGCGAACTCGCCAAATATTGCTCACTAAGTAGAACATCGTACAGCAGCCGTTTCAACTTCAAGTCTCATCAGCGATGTATACTTACGATTTCCCTCCGACAGAAATCGAAACCGGGAACTCAGCACGCAAAGTCAGAGACTTTACCACTGGGCCACCGATACGCAGCGAACGATATATGCGAAATTAGCATGTCAAGAGTAAATACGTCACTTTACTATACAAATATTACTACTAAATACGTACTACTATTATACAAAGCAGAGAGTGGACGTTAAGATCGCAATTTTTTTTAGGCCTATGCTCCGGCATGAGGAAATGAGATTCCGGTAATTTACTTTAGAAGCATTGTTGAGTAAAGTATATTATTATTTATATTTTTTGCTTGAAAATATTGGAACTACGTTGAAAGTTGTTGAAAATGTTTAGCTATGAAATGTGAATTTTTTGCTGGCTGCCAGCCTGAATTATTTTTTTAAAACTATGGCTTCATATATTTGTAGACTTTTTTTTTATAGTTTATACTATAAAGTATGACTGTGCTATCGACGAATATTTATTTAAACTTTTTTATAATCGGTTTTTGTATAAGTATTTCTTTTAAATTCTTTAATTCTGTAAAAGATTGAACCACAATTTGTAAGTCCCCAAGGAGAAAATCAATAGAAATATTAAAAAGGAGACATTTTTTAGATTTTAACGAAATACGCTTAATCCGTCCTACTCTCTCTCTCTCTCTCTATATATATATATAATATATATATATATATATATATATATATATATATATATTTGGTTTAATGGAGCTTTACTGAGTAATCTTCAGGCAGGAAAAGAAAGATTTTGAGACATCGAAAAAAGTCGGAGACATATGGACAAAACTCATCAAATAAGATAGTATTAACCAGATACTGAGGTAATATATATATATATATATATATATATATATATATATATATATATAATATGCAATGCTATATGGTTATCGCAGGGTTAATAGGTGAGTTAGTGGTGAACCAAGACTTTGCGATATTATTAGTGGAGTGTACGGTCATTTCTTTCAGCATTATTAGTGGAGAGCTCAATCACTATATATATATATATATATATATATATATATATATATATATATATATATATATATATATAATAAATAAGTAATCCACATACACATGTTTCGAGGTTTCACCTATCATCAGTGTGGCTATACCGTAACAGCTACCCCTGGCCGGGTTTGAGACCCGAATGAACTTTCGTTCGCCAAGCCTTTATACCCATTGGGCCAGAGGCAGCTGTCAAATATAGGAGAAAATTTAATCGCTATATTTCTAAGCAGAAATGAATTCACTAGAGTCCTCAAACATTTGTATACAAAGCGAGGGTTAGCTAGACGCCAGAACGGTGAATTTGCAATTAAATCCCTATTAAGAGAACTCAACCAAAGTGGGAGTAATATATAATAAATAAGTAATCCACATTATATATATATATATATATATATATATATATATATATAGTTTGCTATATCTATAAATAAAGAGTGCTCAATATCCTAAGTTAGGACAGCCTAGATATGTAACATTGGTGTGTGTAGAGTGCCCCTTTATTGCCATGACTCTTAAGTAGGGTCATATCTATTGGTCAAATAGATTTGTAAGAAATTAAAAGTTTTCGATAGGAAGGTGTGCAACATCCCTAAAATCTTAAGAAACAACTACACAAAAATATATTAATATGAATATACAATGAACACGATCTCCTTACATCTAGGCATAAAATAATCCTAGTCAATCAATTAATCAATTAAGCTACAATTGAGATACATTTTTAGTTTAGCAAACATGAAAAAGTATGGAACTAAGACCGGTGATAATTAAAGTGTTGCACATTCATAATATTGTGTTTCGCCAAAAACTGTAGTTCATATATATCACAAATGGATTCATAATTCATATTTATTGAAGTCAGTCAGTATACTGTTTGTTTGAACAACAGCAACTGGCTAAGAACAACTGACTTAGTGTCCAAGACAGTTGGTATTTATGGAAATCAAGAATAGTCCATTCATGTATTTGGGTGATTTCATTCCTTGAGTCCTGATTGGTTTCTATGATGTTATGAGCTTCATAAATACCCTAACATTCTGCAGTAATATTGCATCAAGATAGATTCATATTCAGTTGCGACTTCTTGTTATCTTGTCTTACCAATTCGACGGTAATTGAAACTAATATGATTATTCTACAATATTCAAATAGTCACTGGAATTATCTAGGCGTCGAGATGTATAAGTTGGTTCAGAAAAGAAAAAAAAAATGATATCATTTCATTATCTAATAACTTAACAAATTCTCGTCCAAATGATCTTAGATTTTAACAGCAAATATAGAAACAACTCAGAAGTCTATATTTAATTTTTTTTTGTCAGGTATATATCCACCATGCTGCTACCCCTGGTTTCTGGTGTTACACACTCTTATGGCATATATAATACTACACTGCCTTGGATCTGTTTTTAATAACATTCTTTAAATAGCAAGAATATGCGTCCTCTGGGCATAAGTATAAAGTTTTATTGCAATGAATTATATTAAATTAGAAAGACTAACAAAATTAAACAAGATTACACTTATTCTAATTATATTTTAATTGGTTTCTATATAAAATCATTCATAGGATTGATTTTAATATATTAGGTAATAAAACAATGATATTTGAGATCAATAACAACAAGTATTTATTTATTAAACCTAGTTTTCTTAAAACCAGTATGCAAATTAACTGCACCATATATTATGTCAATCTTTATTTCTTAGTGATATATAAAACACATTGCAGGATTTTAAATGCATTAAGAAGATGGGATGTTTTGAGGCAAATCTTACTCAGATTTTTCTCTGAGACATCCTTAATAAATAAAATTTATTCTGTGTATTAATGATTTTGACTATTCAATAGGAAAGAAGTAAACATGTGGTTTTGTCTTGTTTCAACACATGCTGTTAAAATTCGGAATCATTTGATCCCGATTTAGTCAAGATTACGAAATGATATCCTTTTTTTCTGAAATGATATCTCTTTATTATATAAGTTGCTCAGCAGTTCACACGTTTTCGTTTAAATTTTAAGTTTTACAATAAACAAATTAAAGATTCCTGTTTGATACTTTTTTTATCACACTACGTATAAGATAAAATGTTTCTAATTAATTTTGGTTATAGATATTGTCACTTTTAAGACCCTAGAATTTTTGGAGTGTCGAATTGTTGAAATGAAAACTTCATCAAGAAGAGATTATAATCTGGTTAACACCTTGTAGAATATTTATTGATTTATTGCTTGGCGTGTAGGTGATTTTATTTGTTGCAGACAGCTCTAATATGTGCATAGACAAGGATTTATTTCCAGAGACCGGGTCTGTATGAGGGTTACTCAGCGGACCTAGGGACATAACTTAGTTGTGTGAAAAAGTTTTAATGCAAATGCCAAGTCTTATGTCAGGTGCAAAGTCAGCCGAAAGTCAATTATATGTTAGAATCAAGATCATAACTCAGAGCAAAGTCAGCTAAAGTTGACAGTGCGAGCACAAGAATGACTTGGTGTGTGTGTGTGCGTGTGTATGTGTGTGTGCGTGTGTGTGTGTGAGTGAGAGAGAGAGAGAGAGAGAGAGAGAGAGAGAGAGAGAGAGAGAGAGGGGGGGCAGAGGAGGAATATAGAGCGAAAAGAAGGGTATAACTGTCGATAGAATGCAAAGACAAAGTCAATTTTAAATGAAATAATGAAATCAGGGGACAGAAAGAAAAATAATTAGAAACATATATATATATATATATATATATATATATATATAGGTTGAAAAGAGAAAAGTGTTAAGCTGGCGAAAATATAAAGGGAAAAACGAGTCAAAGCAAGAAAGAAGGAAGGAAATAAAGAAAAAAAGCAAGAAACAAAATAATGTTAGAAAGAAATCATTCATATATATATTTTCTTTTCTCTAGCTCTGCTGATGAGACCTAATCGGCTGAAATATACATACAGAGATTGATTTTTCTCGATTTGTTTAGCCTTACATTTAAATAGGTATGCCCGCCTAATTCATTAATTAATTTTAAAAAATTAGGTACGACTTCAATTAAGCACATATTCTCCCAAAAATTGTCGGCTAAAAAAGCCATATCAAAACACATCGTTTGTTTACTTCTCATATATATATATATATATATGTGTGTGTGTGTGTGTGTGTGTGAGAGAGAGAGAGAGAGAGAGAGAGAGAGAGAGAGAGAGAGAGAGAGAGAGAGAGAGAGAGAGAGAGAGAGAGAGAGAGAGAGAGTCAGAAATTGATTAGGAAGAACGAGAAGGTGTATGGAGATCTATTCGTGACAAATAAATACAATAAAAATAATCAAAATAAAAGTGAACTCGTTTAGGCAGAAGTCCGCCAATAAGTTTTATAATTTATCACTTGTAATTTTTAGTTCCAAAGAAAATCGTTATAGCAACGAAAAGCGTCTCGAGGGTTCAGGCTATACTCAATAATTACTAACACACTTTGAAGAGACCTCAAAATAAGTGCATTCGAAAATGATGGAATTGCAGAATCGAGGAAATCTGTGCAGATGACGTTATTGCTAAGAAGGGCCAATTTAGCTCGGCAGGTTCCGAGTTCGATAACGGCACTTATCAAAGCAATGTATTAGTAGCACAGCTTGGGTCTGTGCGGTAAGGTGGCGCTCCAACTCACAAGCAAAATCAATCTCCTTGGTCCAGTGCTAAGGAAAAGGAGATAGACTCCCTTACTGTCAAGCTGATACCGACAATAATCAACTCTGTCGACTTTACTGCTAATGAAGATCCTGGAAATTTGAAGACTTGTTTTCGTTTGATGAGAATTGCTAGATCATCTGGTGCGAATGTGATTGAATAAATTAAGCTGGTAAGATTAATGACTGAAAATGATATTTAACTTATTTAAAACTTCATGATAAAAATAGTATTTACATTCATCACGGGTAGGATGTGGTGCAAGGTCACAAATATGGGGCATCCAGTGAAGATCGAACTAACTATTCATTAATAATTTATCTGTGTGACTAAATTATTAACCCTTACAGCATGATGGGACACTCTCTTTACTTATAAAGTAGGCTTAAAATCCAACCCCTCCGCCTCGGGTAGGATGTGAGGCAAAGTCAATTTTTAAGCGGAGTAAAGCTGGTTAGAATTCAGAGTTTTCCTTCTCCTAGACTGGTTGCCCTATCAAGGCTAGAACTCAGCCTGACTTACTATTTACGCATAGCTGGAGGAAAAGAGATGATACTTTTCCAATGTGAATTAGCACGAAGTGAAACGGAAACAGTGTCGTCCGGAATTTTAACAACCCTGTCAGCTTCGGCTTTAGGATACACTGACTGTCCTACTGCAGAGGGGTAAGAACACCCCAATGGGGCCACCTGTTGGTCGTGGGTGGCGACCAGTGATGTTTAAGGACGGAATCCTCGTGGATCAGCAGTACAAGGCCTGCAACACTCCACTTAAACCCCTTACTTAGGCTAGACGGGCGGTAGGTGAGGCTGCCTTCGAACAATCGGTTGATCACGTCAAGCTCTAGTAACTATATAATTGCCCAAACCCTATTGCCCTTATGGCAAGCCACAACCTTTTTTATCATATACGTGCTAGAAGGCGGTGCCCGAGGATCTTCATGTTCTGGGAATGACGTTAAACTCTAATGGTGAGGTTCCAGTTTGGGAGGTCTGGGGAATATGGAACATCTTTCATCACCATTGCTCTCTGGTCCACTCTGAACCGGAGTGGTAGTACCTGTTAGGGTCCCATGTATGGGTTAAAAAGAAAAATGTGCTTATAAAGAAATTGAGTATCCATTAAGAATTAATTTATTTCAAAACTTTGTTGGCATTAAATGACCCACCGATGTTGATAAAACAAACCAAACCAAACCGGAATTTTAACTTGGCACGCCATAGTAATCGGCGATAACCGTTACGCAAACAACGCCGAGAATTCTTGCCAGTATTAAATAAATAGCACAATAGAGAAACTAAAACTCGCTCTAAAAATTACCCTGATTTTGTTTCGCTTCTTCTAGTATTTTTATTTTATTTTTTACTTTATTCGTTTTCTTTTTTTCTTTACCGGGTCGGCTTCATTTGTTTATTTCCTCGTTTATTCTTTTCGGCTGATGCCTTCTCTTTCAATCCATTCCTTGTTTCTCAGGTAGGAAAGCTACCCCCCCACCCCCCCCCCGCTACCCTGAACTCGGCAGCTTACTTTCAGACAAGTCTTCTGAGCAGCGTTCTATTTTTAGTTGCCCGACCACTTGTGCCAGTCGACTGGATAGAAGCGGCGTTGTGAGCGGCCGACAGGCAACCCTCGATGCCTTGGGTTGCCGAGTTTCAAGTTTCCTAAGTGGTTGTTTTCCTAGCCACGTTGCGAATGGACAAAAAGAAGAAAAAAAAAAAAACAAAAAAAAAAAGAATCAGTTTTTCAGTTACATTCCAAATGATACGAAAATGTCAGAAATTATTCGACACTTTATTTGGAAAATGGAAGAGCTTTTATTGCAACATTTTTCGTAATGTTTAAGCAGTTATCGTCTATGAACGCTGTGAACTAGACTAGGCAAAGCACTAGTAAATTTGATAATGTCTGGGTAGTCCCATTAATTCTGTACTTCGCTTTGTGCGTGGCCCCCATGTTAAAAGACCTTGTGCCAATACGCCAATTGGGAGGCCAGGAAATTATCTATATTGTTGAAGGAGCGTGGTGTAAAGGTTACCGTCGTAGGAAATGGGATCGACAACCCGAGTTCAAATCCTGGAAAAGGCTGTTTGCATTTACATCGCGCTTATACCCTTGGGAAAGGTATATATCTAAGTATGGGTAAATAGTGGGGCGAAATGGGCTCTTTAACCTTAGTAAGGCAACCGGTATAGGAGATGGAAAACTCTGAATTCAAACCTGTTAAACTCCGCTTAAGAAATTGCTATTGTATCGCATCCTACTCGTGCGGGTAAGAGGTTGTAAATATACATTAGGTACTGGCAAACTGAGCCTAAAATGCATTTTTGACAAAATGACTTTAGCCCCCCCCCCCTACAGAAAATAATTTACCAAAAATCAGGGAAATACCGGATTTTAATAAAATTTTCAGTGTTTATTTATAAATGAATGATCTTTATAATGCATTATTTATTTTATTTCAAAACTTTCTCATTTTTTTTCAGGTCAATTATTTTTTACCCCCCTTATGTTGGAGACGTAACTTTTTTTTCAAGTTGGTCTTATAGTTTTCTAATTACAGTATAAATAATGAGATAAAAGACCGAACTTATGAATAGAAACCAAAAAAAAAAAAATTACAGTGGCTTTTCTATGAGAAAATAAGTACCGAAAATTAAAAAATAAAATGTAAAAAAATAATAAATAATTAATTTTTTGGAGATTTCTTTTTTACACATTTTAAAACATTATAAAAGAAAAAAAATATACATTGATATTTTTCTGCTTAAAAAGGCGGGGGGGGGACATTTTCAATAGAGTTTTTCTTCAAAACTTATTACTTTATGTGTCTAAAATAAGGTTTGCATTAAATAGATATTTATTTCTAGAATCTAAAAATATAACATTTTAAATTGAACATCAGGCTTTTCACATTTTAAATGAATTTTAAATATTAATTTTTCATAGCAAAAATACTAAATTAAAGATTCGAAATAAAATAATTAATGCATTATAAAATTCATTAATTGATAAATACTGAAAATGTCATTAAAATCGGATAATTACCTGATTTTTGGTAAATTTTTTTGCAATCGCGAATGTTACATAAAAATTGTAAACAAGCGCGTAAAACCATTGAAAAATAGACAGAATGGCGGAACGCGTCGAAATTAACGAAAACAAATAGTTTTAAATCTATTAAAAATAAACTGTATATGTAATGATATTTTCCTTTTTTAATGATGCTTATTATGTTACTACTTATCGATTTAGACAAAATTTGACCTTAAATAATAGATTCAATTATTTTTAATTCGCTTTTAAAATTCGTAGCAGACGACAAAAATGCCAGTTCCTAATATACATACTTTTACATATAAGTTAAACTCAGTAAATTAGGGTCACCTCACGTTTGTCTAAGGGTTAGTAAGCTAGGCTAGAAGACCAATACTTGAGAGTTCGATTCTTACTGGGTATGATATACTTCTGGCCATGTACTGCAACTGAACTTACCCGAGAAGATCATATTCCTGAATAACTTTCATCCATTTTTCCTTTTAGATGAACAATGAAAATTCGATTGATTGCTCGGACATGTGCCATTTAATTATAGCACGTTTGTAACTTGCCCCACCCCTTCGGCAGAGATACGTGATTTTCACGAGTGTCGGAGGTCACCGTTTGAGTTAGGGTAAAAGGAAAGAATTTCAAAGCTGATTTACAAAGAGAAAAGCCTTGGGAAAATATTTTAGCACAACCAAGATAATCACACAATTTTCACATACGCCAGTCTACTCATTTCTATCTATCTATCTATTTATCTATCTATCTATCTATCTATCTATCCTACATTTTAACCTCTCTCAATTTACTCGTTTCTGTCTGTCTGTCTATCTATTCCAACATCTTCATCTCTCTCAATCTACTTGTTTCTATCTATCTATCTATCTATCTATCTATCTAGTCGAACATTTTCATCTCTCTTAATCTACCTTTTTCTATCTATCTATCTATCTATCTATCTATCTATCTATCTATCTATCTATTCCAACATTTTAATCTCTCTCAATCTGCCCTTTTCTATCTATCTATCTATCTATCTATCTATCTATCTATCTATCTATTCCAACATTTTCATCTCTCTCAATCTACATTTTTCTATCTATCTATCTATCTATCTATCTATCTATCCCAACATTCCATCTCTCTAAATCTACATATTTCTATCTATCTATCTATCTATCTATCTATCTATCTATCTATCTATCTATCTATCTATCTATCTATCTTCCAACATTTTCATCTCAAATCTACTATCTATCTATCTATCTATCTATCTATCTATTTATCTATTCCAACATTTTCATCTCTCTCAATCTACCTTTTTCTATCTATCTATCTATCTATCTATCTATTCCAACATTTTCATCTCTCTCAATCTACCTTTTTCTATCTATCTATCTATCTATCTATCTATCTATCTATTCCAACATTTTCATCTCTCTCTCTATCTCTCTATCTATCTCAACATTTTCATCTCTCTATCTATCTATCTCAACATTTTCATCTATCTATCAATCTATCCATCTATCTTCTATCTATCTATCTATCTATCTCTATATATATATATATATATATATATATATATATATATATATATATATATATACATTCGTCTGTAAGTACGTCTATGTATGTATGTATCTAAATATTCCTATATTTTCATCTCTCAATGTACTTGTTTATTTCTATCTATCTATCTATTCCTATATTCTAATCTCTGTCACTCTACTTGTTTTTCCTTATATCTATCTATCTATTAGTGTGTATTTATTTATCTATCTATCTATCCATCAAAAATGATACACCTTGGAAGATTGTGCTAAAATTTGGTACAATGACAATTTTAATAGATATTCATACAGTTATGAATTTTACACCAGTGCCAGAAGTTAGTTTTTTAAGCTCACTTTTTCGGGGGTGAGGTGCTGTCGAGCATTACACAAATCTGTTTATTTTCACTGCATACTGTCCGAAGACAAGAATATGACCGAGGAAAAGATGAACATATATTACACACTAATCCTAATGAAAAAAATTCTAAACCTTTTTTCAAAGCTTGTATGTTGTGTTCATATACAGCGTTGCTAGTTAGAATAACGGTTATCAATCGAGAAATCAAAAACGGAGAGCAGAGTTCAAATTCCGACTGTTTATGTTCACTTCGCCATAATGCCCTTGAAGTGTGTGTGTGTGTGTGTGTGTGTGTGAGTGTGTGAGGGGGGGGTAGAACGAATCTCCTTTCTCATTGCATTTGGATCCGTAGACAGAGATCTTGATAAAATGTCCCGTCAAGATAACGCTCTCTTTTCATTACCTTCTGACATAGAATAACGCCATCATCCATCTTCATGTATCATTGCTTTCTGATTAGTCAGACCGTATTTTTAGGGATTCGGAATTCTGTGTATACGAAACGATGTAATATAATTGTAGCTCGACTCTGACAGGTTGCTTCCAGCAGACTCACAGCAGACAGTGGCTGACTAAGAAGTCACGAGGTCAACAGTAACCAATCAAAAAGTCACTTTCATTTGTTCATGATTGCCCAGATAAATGTTTCTGTTGTTTGACAAGTTGATTGGTTCGTTGGTTGGTTGTTTTTTTTATTGTTTGGTTGTTGTTGTTTTTTGTTTCTTTGTTAATTGACTTGTTAGTTGGTTGTGTTGTTGTTTAGATGTTGGTTAACTAGTTGTTTATTTGTTTGTTTGGTTGATTGATCGCTTGTTGATTGGTTAGTTTATTGGTTGACTAGTTGATCAGTTGTTTCGTTGGAATTGTTTGGTTGTTTTTTGTTTGTTTGCTTGAATAACCAGTTGGTTGTCTTGTTTTTGCATGTTTATTTCTTTATTTGGTATTATTTATTTTTTATTATTCTTTCTTTCTTTTCTGCTTTTTTTCTATTTCATTGAAACAGACAATAATTACTACCGCTTCCTATCTCTCATCTTTCTTTCTTTTATTCTATATTTACTTTCTTGGTTGTTTTTTGTTTGGTTGGTTGGATAACTAGTTGGTTGTCTTGTTGTTGTTTGCATGTTTATTTGGTATTATTTATTTGTTCTTTTTCTTACTTTCTTTTCTGCTTTCTTTCTATTTCCTTGAAACAGACGATAATTACTACTGCTTCCTATCTCTAATCTTTCTTTCTTTTTCTCTCTGACATGTTGTATATTCTTTTTCTTCCCATCTCTCTTCACAATTACAATGATATGGTTCATTATTCATCTGAGGTGATGACAGAGCATAACATTTGAACACATGCATTCATATCTTATGTATCAAAATGGAATGGTCCATTATTTATCTGATGTCATGACAGGGTTAAAAATCATTTTCCCAACCTGTTCGCCACAAGTAGATTCTGACACAAAGTCGCAAATATGGGGCATCCAGCGAGGATCAAACTCGCTATTCAGTAATAATAGATCAGAAAGACACGCTTGCTAACCATTTCACCACAATAGAATGCCCTTTAAAACCTAATATGTATGATACGGGTAGATATTTACCCAACCCGTTCGACACAGTTTGAATATGACAAAACCGGAAGGTATGAGTCATTCTGAGAAGATTTGAGTCGCTATTCATTAGTAATGGATCTGCGTGACTAGCGTGCTAGCCATTATGCCATGGTGAGAAGCCCTTTTAAACATACGAAATAAATACCTACTGATAGATATTTACCCAACCTGTTCGCCACGGATAGGATGTGACAAAAAAGTCGCAAGGATGAGACATCCAGCGAGGATCGAACACGCTATTTATTAGTAATAGATCTGCGAGACTACTTGGCTAACCGCTACAGCACGATGGGAAACCTTGGGGTAATCACGGGTTTGTTTTAAATTCACCGAGATGACTGTTTTATTCTATTTAGATAAGAAAATAACATGACTCGTGTTACTGTATCAGAATTTTTTCATTAGTCAGTAGCAAAACAAGGTTAAGTGGCATATATATATATATATATATATATATATATATATATATATATATTATATATATATATATATGTGTGTGTGTGTGTGTGTGTGTGTGTGTGTGTGTGTCTGTTTAAATAGATAGATAGACAATTTGGTACGTGCTAGTTTTTGACGCGTATATCATGCGACCGAAGCAGTTCCAGCCGTGGTAAAAATGGTCCCAACTGTGGTATCGTGGTAGTTGATGACATTGCTTCGCACTGTGCATCATTTTTAAGCCACACACGTAAAAGTACAGCAGATTCTAATTCGGGAACTTGTACTTTACAAGTTCGAACAGCGCCATAAAGCAGCAGATGTGCCCAAACATATTTGTTGTATAAAAGCTGAAGGCGCAGTTGATTATAATATACAACCCAGATTGTTAAAGAAATTACGCTCGAGTGGTAAGGTCTTTTAGGCTTAAAATCATAGATTCTAAGACCGTGCCCTAGAGGCAAATTCGATGAATATTCGGAGAGTATCAGGCGACTTCACAGTCGAACGTGTTTCATTCCCTTCACAACCTTAACAACAGCGTCCGAAACTGCCAAATTGTGTCTCACGTTACCAAAATCTTTAACCAAAACTTTTGACTCACCCTTTATATATATATATATATATATATATATATATATATATATATATATATATAAACACTATACACACATATATAAACAGTATACACACTAATATGTGTGTGTGTGTGTATTTTGGACAAAAAATAGTCTTGGGGCAAGTATGAACCCAATCCTCCCCCATATATGGGTTAAATAGTACCGCTACTGTTCATCGACAAGAACGGCTTTTTATTAATATTATTCAAGTGAATTGAGAAGACTGAACTTGTTTTTTTTTTAATGAAAACCTGGTGTTATTTTTTTACAATAGGTTATAACGTGATACTGTCACACAGTTGTATTTGCATATATTAACTCTTTGCCTGCCACATTTCCCCTGAGGCTGTGCCAAATTCTCTTCGTATTTTTTTACCTGCATGATGGGATATTTCACAGTTCACTATCTATTCACCTCAGAACTCATTCTATTAAAATAAAGTCATATTATTCAAATATTGTAATCTGAGTCCTTCTGCTCAGTTATAATGACCTAACAATCATTCTTTTGTACTTTGCTTCGCAGTGGTGGCAGAGCCGCTGTAAGCGGCTTAAGTAAGCGTAGAGTTAAATGTTTGCAGCCATAGACTGTTTGTTACCCTCGCCTTTGGATGCGATCATCCATCGTTTTAACAAAACAGCACTGCTAAATGAATACAAAATAACACAATAGCCAAACCTTTAGTTGAGTCATTTACAAAAGTTTATAACGCTACACTTAAATCTGTACACATTAAGTTTGTTTTCGTGTTTGACAACCATAAGGTTGCTTGTCCTGGATTGTTCGAAAGGGGGGACGATTTGAAACCCCAGACCCCCAAACCCTTCCGCTTATCCGTCAGTTTCGTACCCATTCTTGGACAAAGTAGGTGAGCGAAAATATCCGTTTTATTTTCATAGATGTCATTAAGAACATTTAGTTTTAACTGACTTTATTTTAAACAAAAATTAACACAAAATAAATACGAAAGAAAGAAAGACATATAACAAAAAATAACAAAAAGAATAATAAAAATAATTCTTTTAATATATGTTATCCTTCACTGTTTGTCTGGATAAGACAAACTACTGCGAATTGCTATTGAATATATCAGTCTTTAGATTAACGACAAAAATGACTAAGAATTCCACCAATTAGTTATAGTTATTTTCATGCTAACAGTGTATACCAGGGTTTCTCAAAGTGGTCTAGTTATAGTTATTTTCATGCTAATACTAAAGTGATCTACATAGACCCTTGGGGTCTATACAACGAATCAGGGGTCTGTAATTATTCTTGGGTCTACAAGGGGTCTATGGAAACTACTAAGTCACCGTAGTAATTAGAAGAAATTAATTCCACATGAATCCTGGAGAACGAGTTCATGTTGATATATTTTCAAAAGCTAAAGCCCAATATTTATGAACTCATGAAAAGACATAGCTTCACCGACCACATTAGGAAATATGCTTCCTTGTTTAGTTCTTTTGTTATGCTTACTTTCGTGGTTATTTTACAATTAACAGTTTTACATAAACGTTTATGCAATTGATGAACGCTACAGTCGATCTGATCGGACGTCTTTTTCGTGCTCTAAGAAAGCTTAACATTTCTACCATTTTTGAAAAGTAAACAAGGGAAGTGATGATTCTTTTCTTCTCCTTTAAAAAAAATAAAAATCTATTTCTTCATTATTATCGTTATTATTGTTGAATTGTTTTATTATTGTTATTGTTATCTATTGCATAAATCTAGCAAATTTCATATTTAAATCGCATACGCTTAGATATGTTCAATTCTTGTTTACTGTTTAGTGTTCGTTATTTATCTACGCTTTTTTTTGCTTAAACTTATTTATGCAAATAATACAATATAATTACTTAATTGGTTGCAGCAAAACAACTACAGGGTTGACTGGGGTATATAAGAAGAGGTCCATGATAGGTCAATCAAATTTTTGGAGGGTTTTACCGACTTAAAAGTTTGAAAAACACCTGCCGTATACTGTTGGATTATATAATATAATGAATGGTTCACATAAGTCAGGTGTCACAAACACGAGAACCCCGGACAGCAAACTACGTTTCTATTGAAAGAAAGATGGTGCTCCTCCACGTTTATTGTATATTGATAATCACCGTTGTTTTTTGGGTGGTTATTGTAGAGACGGTTAGTATAGATTTTGAATTTAAGGGTTGAAATTTAAAATCGGAGGAGAGTTAGATGATTGACACGAAATAACCTTTGGGTGACCTTCTTTCCAGTTACACAGACTGTGGAAAAGAAGGCTTAAAGTTTAGGCAGCTTAGTTAGTTAAGCCGGGGATTTCCTAAAGTAAAGATGGGCTCCACTTACGCATGCGATTGACGGATCCTAGGTTGAGAAAGTTCTGGTTCTGAATAAAAATGTGATCTCACAAAGTATATGCCTCATGTTGTCTCTGAGTGAACTAATGGCAACCTTGGCGAACCAGCATCATAAAGCTAAATACACAGATCAGACGAGCACCTTAAAGACAGACCAGACCAGTCAACCAGTTAGAAGAAAGGAAGATAACAATAGATAATATAATAATAATAATAATAATAATAATAATAATAATAATAATAATAAATAATAGAAAGAAAGATTTTGCGATTAATAATTTCTTAAAGCTTGGTAATTTTCCAGAGAAGGATAGAATATACTTCGATATTTCCATTCAGTAACAAACGCTAAAAATATTGATGATCTATTTATATCTCTTTGCCTACTTTAATCCACCCGCAATAGCTCTCCCACCACTGCATACCACACAAGCAAAGTACAAAACTGATGGTTAGTTCATTATAATTGACAACTTTATTTGAACAGAATGAGTTCTTAGGTGAATAGATTGTGCATTTTAAAATATCCCATCATACAGATGAAAATTACAAGGGAAATTTGGTGGGCAAAGACATATATCCACTTAAAAAATTCTTAATAAGAACGTTAGTGGAATATACATCGGCTTGCTTCAAATACTTATTATAGTGGAGGGTTGGCCGAGATTACAGAAAAATTACTTACACAACAGATTCCGTCTCATAATGTGAGAAAGTATAGATTTGACAACATATTGGCATGTGGAAGTTGTACCTGAGATGACGTACCATACTATCCATAGCTAACAACAGGTACCCACTCGACTTTCATATTGTTTTTCATCGCCTGGTTCAATCGGAAACCCCTGACTGGTGCTGATGGTGTTGATGGGAGAATTGCATAAAATCTGTCAAATTGTCATTTACAAAGCCTAGCTTATTTTAGCATAGAAGTATGGGACACCCAGTGATAATCGAATTCATAACAACGGTATTAATAATAGATTTACGAAATCTATTATTGGGATGTAGTGTAGATAATTTTGATAAATCCTAATCTTTTGGATTTCACTCGGTGGGATTGATGAGTGATGACCACGATGTCATTTGAGAGATTGGCTTTGTACTTAGAAAGTCTTATGATCAAATGACTCGAGAAAGGAAATTAATTCAACGTATTTAAGGCAGTAAGAAAATCGCGATGAGAGCGATTGAGAATTTCTTTGACATGCGTTCAGTCGGTAAGATGAAAGTGTCGCCGAAGAAATAAATCATGTGCACATAAAAATCTAGTTTCGTTTTATTGATTTGACCAGAACCGATGGCATGGTGAGTATTGAAGTCAGTCAGTATACTGTTGGTTTGAACAACAGCAACTGGCTAAGCACAACTGACTTAGTGCCCCAGACAGTTGGTATTTATGGAAATCAAAAATAGTCCATTCATGTATTTGGGTGATTCCATTCCTTGAGTCCCGAGGCTTCATAAATACCCTGGCATTCGGCAGTAGTATCGCAGCAAGATAGATTCGTATTCAGTTATGATTATTTGTTGCCTTGTTTTACCAATTCCACGGTAAGTGGAACTAATATAATTATTCTACAGTGCGAAAAACATGGAAAGGATGAGAGGCACAGCCAGTTGACAACTAGAGGAGATGGGCGTCGAAGTTACAACGTAACAATAGATTGGAAGTCAACTCATTAACCATTGTACAATGAGAAGCACCCAGAATATATAATACTTTACCCACATTACAGAATGATGGGGTGGTTGTCTGTTGCTCGGAAGAAGCAGAACATTATAAACAACAGGACCTTTGTGTTTATTTTATAAGAAGTCAATGGAAAGATGGAACGGGAGTGTTACCAGTCATTTATGGTGACGGTATGAACGTGATCCCAGTTTTTAAAAAGAACTGCTCTAAACTGGCTATACTAACACCTCTGATAAATCATTTAATATGTCCTAAAATAAATGTTTTCATTTGACATTCAAGACTGTATCTGCGCTTGTCCCAGGCGGCAGTTGATAACATTAAGAACGCTATTTGAGTGGGTGGGTTATCTGACAGATGCATTTTTACAGATTATCAGAATGTAACCTTGTTCCTACATCATCTCTGTATGACTCTCCCGTTTGCCTTAGACTCTTCTGTCGTTTCTCCGACTGAGACAAGGTTCCGTCCACTCCTCCGGGATCTGACCGCCCGACTAACTCTCCTGACACCCAATCCTCGTGGTCTCCGATTTACAATTTATAAAAAAAACAAAAACATGTAAGGCCGTCCTGTTAGCTTTTAGCAGACTGTATCCTCTACAGAGTGAGAAGACCCTAAAAATAGTTTCTTGGGTATAGCGGTTAACTGCATCTGATGGTGAGGTACCAGTTCTGGAGCTCTGGAGTGTGTGGACAAAACGTTCGTTGTCATTATGCTGCGTAAATATTCAGCAGAGAGATAAGACCCCCACTCATACAAAGCATGTAAGCCCTCCCTGTTAGCGGTTGAGTTTAGAAAACGCCGACTGTATCCTCTGCAGGGGATAAAAAAAAACCCAAAAGGGATGCGCCCTGTCGACTGAGGCGTTAGAATGCACTTACTGCACCTATGTAGAGGTGTAAGAATCGCCCAAATGGGGCCAACTGTTGGCCGTGGATGGCAACCCATGATGCTTAAGGACGGAGTCTTGGTGGATGAGTAGTCCATGACCTGCCACACTCCACTTATACCCTTACTTAGCCTAGAGGGGCAGTCGGAGAGGCCCCCTCCAATCATTCGGCTGGCCATGTCAAGCCCTAGCACCTATATGATTGCCCCAACCCTATTGCCCTTATAGTAAGACCCAAGCCCTTTTTATCATATGGGTGCTAGAAGGTGGTGGCTGAGATTCTACATATCCTGGGAATGACGTTAAACTCTATCTGATGGAAACGTTCCAGAATGTGGAGCATCCTTCA
Organism: Doryteuthis pealeii; assembly: GCA_023376005.1. Classification (NCBI taxonomy): domain Eukaryota; kingdom Metazoa; phylum Mollusca; class Cephalopoda; order Myopsida; family Loliginidae; genus Doryteuthis; species Doryteuthis pealeii. Next base: position 40,318,105 of record CM042147.1, on the reverse strand, counting down.
TCACCATTGCTCCCTGGTCCACTCTGACCCGGAGTGGTAGTACCTGCTAGGGTCCCATCTATGGGTTAAATAGAAAAACATGAGTTTATAAACAAAATTTGATTATCCATTAAAAATGAATTATTTCAAAACTGTGTCGGCATTAAATGACCCACTGAGGTTGATATTCCGTAAAACAAAACAAAAAAAACCAAACCAAAGGGGATGTCCTCGTTATAACTCTAAACTGCATCTAATACTGGGGTTCCAGTTCCCGCGCTCTTGGATGTGTGAACAACATATTCATTGCTATTACGTTGATCATGTATTCTAAAGAGTAGCAAGCCCCCTACCCCCCAAAAAAAGAGAATTATCCTGTGTATGACACTAAACTGCATCTGGTGGTGAGGCTCCACTTCCGGAGCTTTAGCGAGAGTAGAGTAACCCTTCATTGTCATTACTTCTTGATCAACGTTGACCCCTGTTATGGTCCTATCTATGAATCAAATAGATCTGTTTGAACATTATTTTGTAGGAACACTTGATATTAAATATAAAGTAAATAATTTGTATTAAAAATAGCTACTTCAATTGCTAAGAATTATTACAAGTCGCTTGAAACTAAGGGACAGTTTAGTTCAGCCGAGTTCGATACCAACCCTCGCACAGTGCATGAATAATACAGCTTGGATCTGTGCGGTAAAGAGATGAGTTGATGGTTTGCTCAACAGTTAAACTATTTAAAATGATTTTCCTAGAATCATTGCTATGCTTGGAGAGCAAAGGATACCTGGAGAAGCCAAAGGGTACAACGGCCGAGACATTGCCTTTTTATATATAACGATAAAGATAAGGATAACAGTCCGAAAAATCAAAATAATACTTCGTATATACTTTGGATTAGTTACTTTTCGTGGCAAAAGTTCGGCTAAATCTGCTACTTGATATATCATGGCAATATCCCTTTGTAAATGTTGCCGATATTTGATTTTAAGTCTCTTTAGATAGTTGGAAATCTAATTTCCTTCAAGAGGATCTGGACTGTCGGAAAGTGACGCCGGGATGGACATTTGTGAAACAAACAAAAAGATGTTGCTACAAAAAAGAAAAGAAAGAAAAAGAAGCTGGATAAAAGGTTAAAAGGTATTTGGTAATTCTATTGCACTTTTAACGTTATGACGCATTTGAGTTCAGTCCAGAAATAAATTAAACTGATTTTTTAATTTTCGGGTTGGTAAACTTTATTGAAAATTAGCAGATCAATGTTGACATGTTAAAAAAAACATTCAGTTCATGTTTGCCCTTAATTTAAGTGTGTAATTGTGGATTAATAAATGAGTATTTGGTTAAGAAAACGTGTATTTGCTTTAGAAAAGCAAGTGCATTTGGTTAACGCTTCAGAAACAGTGTATTTGGTTAAGGAAAGAAGTGTATTTCGTCAAGTAATATTTTTCTCACAAAGGAGATTGGAATTTTGATTCATAGAAACAATAAGAATTTATTATTTCCAGAGGTTGAAATCCATATAAAGCACAAGATACATGGGACACAGTGAGACGACAGACCAAC
>CM042147.1:40289057-40311557 GCA_023376005.1 Doryteuthis pealeii | reverse complement strand
CCTACGCATGATGGTTTCTCCCGCCCACTGAACTTGTGTCACATTCAATTCGTGTATGTGTGAGTGATGGTGGTGGTGAGTAAATTCTTTCATGTGCACCCATAATAAGTATTAAATAAGGTAAGTTTGTCACGAGGTCATATTAGGGAAGTGCAGGACAAAAGTATCAGTATGATTTTTATAAGGACACAAACGGACGTAAAAAAGTTCGTAACTAATTATATATATATATATATATATATATATATATATATGAACATAGACTCAAACAAAAAACCGCCCTGTCGGCTGGGGCGTTAGAATGCACCGACTACACCTCTGCAGAGTGGTAAGACTCCCCCAATGGGGCCACCTGTTGGCCGATATCGAACTAGGAATCTTGTGGTTTCTAGCCGAACACTCTACCGACTGAGCTAAACCGGCCCCTGATATATTATAACTGTACTCAAATTATGATGATTAGTATTATTAAATAGAAATAGTTACTGGAAACCATATAATTGTGTATGAATTATTAGTTTTGAGAATAGATATTTCATGCTATTGTTGTTTAAAAATGATATTGCGAAAATAGGTTGACAATGCCAGGAAAACCAACCAACCAACCAACCAACCAACCAACCAAAAGCAACCTCTCTTTCTCTCTCACTATCGCATACATACAGAGAAAATACTTATATAAACAGATACACTGGTAGAAATACGCTCCCAATAATAGATACGACGGAAAGGTAAACCAGAAAAGGCATAATCCTTTTATTTTTCTACTAGAGAGAATCAAAAAAGTTAAGAGGAAGTATTGAATTTATATTTTATCTAGAAGACGTGTATGTTTACATATTTAAAACGTGATTTATTTTTTATTATCCTTTTAAACTGTTTATTTTCATAGGATTATCTATGTTTCCTCTATGTTTATAACACCCTCCAAGAAAAAAACAACTTTTTGTAAAGCGTGACATTAAAAACCTTTAAATCCCGTAAAACATTATGATGATTAGTGTATCTCAGAAAAGATATGTTAACCAGATTAACTGAGAATTTATTCTGCAGTTTCATAGTGTGTTTAATTTAATAACCTAAGTGTTATTTAAAGTCATCCTTGTTGCAGTGGTTCTATTTAACCCATGGCTGGGGCATGAGGGTGCTTATACCTATCCTAAGAGAATTAGTTTGAAAGTAGCTCAGTCGGTAGAGCGTTCGGCTAGAAACCACAAGGTTCCTAGTTCGATTCCGGTCCTCGCTAACTCAGCATATCAGTAGCACAGGGATCTGTGCGGTAAAGTAAGGAGCTGATGTAGGTGTGGCGCTCCACCTCAGATGCCAAAAAACAATCTCCTTGGTCTAGCGCTATTGAAAAGGGGATAGACTCCCTCGCTGATTGGCTGAAACCGACTTTAGGCCGTCCCGTCGACTTTACTTTATTAGTTTGAACTCTCTTTCTGTGATGACGCATTACTGCACGTTACACACTACGCCACGGAGACTAATCACATATTGATATGTTTTGTTTGCTTCAGTTTCTTTAAACAACTTATAAGCGAATATATACATGACTCAATAGGATATACTCACATTGACTAGTGTATATATTTGTTTATGTGTGTTGTAGGCGAGTGGTGAAACGGTTTGAGTCGTAGATAATGCGCTCGTCAACCCGAGATAAAATCCAGAACGAGGCTGTTTGCATTTCACATAGCTCTTCTACCGTTGGAAAAGTTATAAATCCAACTATTCTCCGTCAAGCTATGGGTAAATAGTAGGGCACACTGGTCTCTTTAACCTTGGCTAGGTAATCAGTCAAGGATAACGAAAACCGAATTCAAACCTGTTAAAATTCACTTAAAAATTAACCTTGTGTCACATCCTGCTCGTGTGGAAGGGTTGGTAAGTATATTTGTTTATACGTCGGATTTTGAAAACCTAATTTTTAACAATAAAATTTCGCATCCCCTTCTTCATGGCTGATAATTTCATAAGATTAAAATTCAAGTATTATTCGAAGCGTTATGAGTAAGTTAAAAATGAATTCCACAAAATAAAGTTCTTCAATGAAATGTCGAACTATACACGTAATCGACTTATACACGAGTGGTATCCAATAGATCGTTTCATAACGGAGTCGTCGAGGAATAAACGGTCGCCGTAGAATCGTTAATACTTTGCGATTTAAATGTGGAAGAATGGAAGTTTGGTCCCAAGGAACTGAGTTGTCATTTTTCTGAAAATATCCTTTGCCAGAATCGATCTGCAAATCACTAGCCAAGACGTTTCGACTAAATTGGCAAAATGGAAGAGAATATCTCAATAGAAGATATAAAAGGAAACCCGTTAAAAATTGCGGAGTTCCAACAAAGTCCAAACTCCAACCCCACCCCAAGCCTACAAATTCAAAAGTGAACATTTATTGCGTGATTTATTCTCATCTTTCTTTTCTCTCTGCAAAAACAAGCATTTGCTGAACGAACGAAAAGGGCTTGCAAATTTATTAATATAGTTACGTGTTTTTTTTTTTTTTTTTTTTTTTAAAGGGTTTTTTGACCGAGGCATGAACACAGTAAAAAAAGCCCCCCAAGAAAAAACAAAGAAACAAAACGCAAGGTTAATAAATGCCGATTTTCACAGCATGCACGTATTTACAGATTAAGCACAACATTTCTGAATGCAAATTATGATTATCATGCATTAATCTAGGAGTTCTGCCCTGTGTAATGTTTAGCGAACTAGACTAGAGATTTACCATCTATCACACGAATGTCACTAGCTATCCATGCATATTTGTCATATGAATGTTTTTATCTATCTATCTATCTATCTATCTATGCATATCTGTCTATCTATCTATCTATCTATCTATGTTATCTATCTATGTATGCTATCTATCTATCTATCTATGTCTGTCATATCTATCATCTATCTATCTATCTATCTATCTATGCATATCTGTCATATATGTCTATCTATCTATCTATCTATGCATATCTGTCATAGGAATGTATCTATCTATCTATCTATCTATCTATGCATATCTGTCATATGGAATGTCTATCTATCTATCTATCTATCTATCTATGTCTATCATGCATCTCATATGAATGTTTCTATCTATATCTATCTATCTATGTCTATCTATCCATCTATCTATCTATCTATCTATATATCTATCTATCTATATCTATCCATTCCTATCATATCTATCTATCTATCATATCAATGTCTATCCTATAATATCATCATCCTCTATACTATCTATCTATCTATCTATCTATCTATCTATCCGTCGAGAGAAATTAAAAAAAGAGGGACACCGAGAAAGAGATAAGGATGACAAACAATCAAAAAATTGTGCTTAGTGAATAAATTGATCAAGTTTCATGACTGACACTTACTGAATATCCATGTCAACGAGAACAATTTACGACCCGTTTGATGCTGAATCAATTTAGAGTTTAGACTAATTTGATTATAGAAAAACAAAAGAAAAAGAACAACAACCAAATCTTTATCTTACGTCTCGTTTTTTTTCTACTTTTCTTATTCCTAATACATAAAGTTTTGTTCTTTTCTTCAAAAAGAAAAATGTTAATACCCTTTCTCGAAGCAAAGGATAATGACGTTATTTCTGAAAAGATGCTAGGTGGCGATCACTTCTAGCTTTTCTTTTATCAACACACAACAGACACAGACACACACAGACAGACAGACAGACACACACACACACACATACACACACGTATACATACAATACAAGCACACACACATTATGTACACATGAACGGACTCAAACAGCAGAAAAATGCATGAATACTCACTAAGATGGGTGCAAGCACATACATATACACAGATGTGCACACACACACACACACACACACACACACATGTCCGAGTGCACAAACACGCATGCATAAAAGCTCGTATGGTCAAACATATATACACTCACGCACAAACACTGTAAAACAAAGCTATATATACAAATAAACACGCACACAAATACACACATACGAAACATACACACACAGCAAACTCACTCGGATTTAAAAAGTGGAAAAAACCATTAGTGTCTACGGTAATTAGTGAAAGTACACACATATAGATAGACGAGCACACAGACACATCTACATAATAGCACACACACACACACACACACACACACACACACACACACACACACTCCATGCATATCCTTTCACATGGACACACAAATACATACAATACGCACAGATATAGTAAAGGGAACATTGATTGTGGACAAAAACGGAAGCACATGACACATAAGCTCATATACGCACACATAACAAATATATATACCCACGCAAATTAGCACACACAGAGCGCACCCTATACTGGCTGATTGGTTGGTTGGTTGAAATTTACGTAATGTTAATTTTCATCTGATTTTATACCGAAGACGTTTTGTCTTATTCATTCTAGTTGAGTATTCAATTTTTTAGTCAGATTTTTTAACTGTTTAATCCATAGATATGATCCTAACAAGTACTACTACTACTACTACTACTACTACTACTACTACTACTCAATCCTATTTTGAAGAAAATAAGTAAAAAGAGTTGATCCTCACTGAGTGCCACATTTTTGTAATTTCATATTCCATTAAGTTATGCTGGATAAAAACCAGAAGAACGATTTCTTAAAAGTGACTCAAGTCGAAAAACAAAGAAGCTTATGTTGGTGAGAAAGACGTGAAAAAAATAGGAAAAAGAAAAAAATAAACAAAAAAAGAAAGAAAAATGTTTAAAAAAAAACAACAAAAAAACAAACAAAGAAAAAAAAAGAAAAAACTTCCTCATGCCGTTTGTTGGCCTAATATCTAAATTCGGAGTAAAATATAAAATTATTTTAAAAAAAAAGAATGCAACTGACGATTCCCTGGGGGTAAAAGACATCAAGCAAAGCTTATTAAGAAAAGTTAAACGCCTAAAAATATTTAAAAAAAACGAAAAAAAACGAAAAAAAAAAAAAGAAAAAGAAAAGAAAAAGGCATTTAACTTCTTTGTTTCTAAGATGTTGGTTTTTCATCTCAGTTAGAAATGTGTGACCTTGGTTACAAGAAAAAATAAAATATCCACCAATGTTAATTTGATTAAAAGCTTCAGATTCTAAATCTAATAATATTAGTAATAGAAATATTACAATGTTTTTTTATAATAGTTTTATAAGATTAAGCATTGTCAATTAATAATTCTAACCATTATTTTTCTTTCATGTTAATTTTAGTTCCTTTTCATTAAAAAACTATTCCGACATTACATAATGCAAAGTTCTCTGTCCGCGTAAAACTGATTAATTCTAATATATATATATATATATATATATATATATATATATATATATATATATATATATATATATATATATATACCAATTTAGTGGAGGTGGATGGTGTAATAATTACAAGGCATTAGCCTAAGTAAAAAGCAATCAGCTCTCTCCAGGATTTGAACTTGGTTCTCTGGCTCCATTTTATACGTCAATAACGTCCTTGTTGCCCCTATGCAAAGTATGCAAGTATAAGGAATACATTGAGGATAAAAATCGCTATTCAGTAGCAATGGATCTGCGAAACTAGCTTGTTAACAATTGCATGGGATGACCTTATAACTAACCCGTTCGCTACAGTAGGACGTGACACAAGGGCAAAAGTATGGGACATCACTGCGTGGAATGAACTCGCTTTTCTGTAGTAATTGATTTGCGAGACCAGCTTGTTAACCATTAAACCACGACAGTACGCCTTATATCCAACCCGTTCACCACTAGGGTGACACAATCTCAGAAATATGGGGCATCCAACGAGATCGAACTCGCTATTCAGTAGCAATGAATCTATGAGAGTAGCTTGCTAACGCCCTTGACGGGAAACAGTATATCAATTATGAAATGATTAAAAATAGATATGCAATTGTCCTTATTCCTTTAAATCGAAATAATACTATAACAAGCCTTAATAATGGAATTATGTAATCTAGACTAAATCAAACTGTTATCTTAATAGAATTAGTTAATGATAATTAAATATAAGTCTATTATCCAAGATAAGTGGGATCAAGTAAACAAAAATGTATTACCAATTCTATTTCAAATCACTTTTATCTCCAAAATAATTCCCTTCGGAAGCTAAACCACCCTGCCGGTGCAGCTTAAAATACATTGGCTGTATCACCCTCCGGTTTAGAATACACTGACTGCCCCGTTCCCCGAAAAAAGTGGGATCTGGGTATAACAGTAAAATGTATCTTGTGGTGAAGCACTAGTTCTGAGATCTGAGGATTGTGTTGTGCCACTTCATTGACATTACCCCCAAGTCCACTCTGACTCGGTGTGGTAGTACCTGTTAGGGTCCTGTATATATATTTACCAACCCCTCCGCACGAGCAGGATGTGACACAAGGTCAATTTCTTAAGCGGAATTCAACAGGCTTGAATTCAGAGTTTTCCTTCTCCTAGACCGGTTGCCTAACCAAGATTAAAGAGTCCAGTCTGCCTGCTATTTATCCATAGCTGGAGGGAGAGTAGATTCATACCTTTCCCAAGGGTATTAGTTAGTTAGGGTCCTGTATATGGGTCAGAGAGATCTGTTTACAAATCATTTGTATTAGATAGGAATACTTGAAATTAAATAATTGTGTGTATAATTATTTGTATTAAGAATAGTAACTTGAAGCTATAATTGTTTTCTGAGGATTATTATCAATTACTTGAAACCATATAAAGTAAAGTCGTCGGGGCGGCCTAATGTCGGTATCAGCCATGCAGCGAGGGAATCTATCCCCTTTTTACTTGCGCCAGGCCAAGGAAATTATTTTAGCGTCTGAGGTAGAGCTCCACACCTACCATAAGCTCTTGATTTACCGCACATATCCCTGTGCTACTCATACGCTGAGTTGGCGAGGGCGGGTATCGAACTAGGAACCTTGTGGTTTCTAACCGAACGCTCAAAACAACTGATTATTATCAAATAGAAATAGATACTTGAAACCATATAATTGTGTATAAAATACTAATATTAGATAAGAATATTTGAAATCATACAATTTATGCAAATTATTTGTTATTAAGTAAGAATACTTGATATCATATAAGTATGGGAAAATATTATTAGCCTGTCGATTTACCACAGTATGATAACTTAATTATTACAACGTTTGATATGTTTACTTAAGAGCTATTGTAAAATAGTTCAATGCATAAAAAGTATAATAATCTTGATTTAACACCCGCTCATTCTTTTTTCTTTCTTTCCTTGTTCGATTGAAACAGATTAGCATTATTGCTGTCGCACACCCACCCCTACTCTCTGTCTTTCTTTGTTATATTTTTTTCTGTGTAGCGTGACCTTTTTGTTCCCTTTCATTCTTTATAATAAAAACACAATACTCCATTATTTAGCTGAAGTGAAGACATAAAAAAAAAGAATTCGGCGGATAAGCAATACCAGATAATAAGGATTTACATTTCATCTTGGACGATTTGAACAGTCTCATTTTTAACCAGAGTGTGTTGTAAGATGATAACGGTCGTACAATTAAGGAACACGAGTATTAATATATAGATTCGTAATTGAAAGGACAGTTTTGATCTCAGCCATAAATGTAAGGCTGTTCTTATTATAGTCTTAATACATGTAATTATTCGTTTAATTACACGAGATGTTTATAAAACTATGAAGACTGACGTTTCTTATTTTCTTAACTTTGTTTTCTCTAAAGGGACATTTTAAAGATATACACCGTTTCATGTCTATTTCTTAAGACTCACTCACTCTCCTCTCTCTCTCTCTCTCTCTCTCTCTCTCTCTTTTGTAATGATAGCTTATAATTAAGAAATGATTTAAAAATTGGTGAGTATAAGAATTCTAATTAATAATATGGTCCACAAAAAGAGTCGAAAAAAGAAGAAAAGAAAACACGTTGAATAGATAGATGTAATGATGGACACCATTTCGCATCTATCATTCAGGACAACTTCTCTTTCTCTCTTTTCCTATTTCTCTCTTTTCCTCTTTCTCTCTCACTCTCTTTGTCTCTCTCTGGTAATATTAATTTATAAATCAGGAATGATTTAAGAACTAGCGATTATAGGAATTCTAATTAATAAAATCGCCCACAAAGAGAGTCGTTAAAAAACAGAAAACACATAAAATAGATAGTTGTAAAGATAGACACCGCTTCTTCTCTATCTTTTAGGACAATCTCTCTCTCTCTCTCTCTCTCTCTCTCTCTCTCTCTCTCTCTCTCTCGTAATAATTGCTTATAATTCAGGAATGATTTAAGAATTATCTATTATAGGAATTCTAATTAATAAAATTCTTACTAATAAAAAGATCAAACAGAAAACGCATTGAATAGATAAACATAAAACAATTCTAAGTAAAAATCAGAATCCCCAAATAAACCATGATGTACACCAAATCTCCGAAGTTAAGCAGTGATGACTGTTCAGTACTCAGATGGGTGATCACTTGATAACAGTAGCTACTGTAAGCTGGGTAAATAACAACGATGTTGTGTTACTGCAATATAATAGGTGGGGTGGGGGATCTGGAACAGATTTATAGTATTTCAGTTTATTTCAATGGGAAAAATTAATTTGATATATGGGGAAATTGAATTACGAGCAGAACGGATTAAACTCGTAAGTCAAAGTATCTCAGTATATCTATTTCTATTTACATTCATTTAAACATGGCAGTTTCGACTGAAGAAAAAAAAAATGACCTGAAATGGGATATTTTGCAAGTAAAAACTAATAAAAAAATCCCTTACTTATATTATCACAGATTTATCTTATGCTCTTTCTTATTGGACGTTTTTTTAGTCCCATGAGGATGAGTGTGTTGGCTTAGCTTGTAAGTGTACTATATTCGTTGGCTTTGGGTTGAAACCAGCTGTTCAACTGATAACATTGATTTGCTGGTAATGTGAAAAACATCAACATAAGAAGCCAATCTGACAAGTGGCAAGTTGTTTATAGATTAGCTTTTACTAGAAAAAGCAGCAGCAGCTGAAGGACTAAAAAATAAGTTCAAAGTTATTACTAGTAATGGTATCCGTTAATCTGGCAATAGCAGGGATCAGGATTTGGACCAGTGTATTGCACTGAGCAAGGTTGTCTGGAAATACTGGAACTACCGTACAACAAGTCTCTCCTCTCCACGCTAATGATATTGGCCAAGGAAAGATCAAATAGCAATACAACTTGATAGCAATATCGTTTATATCTAAGTCTATTACGGTCAAGTCACACTGGAAGCACCGGTTCCCGCCAGATTACGAAGCTAAGCAGTGATGAACCTGTTTTATATATAATTGGGTGACCACTTAAACAACAGCAGGTCCTGTATTCAACCTGAGTTCTTTGTTTATAAAAATTACCTAATTCGGCATTAAATGATCCGAAAAGGGTTGATACGCCATAAAACAAAACAACCAAACTGTCTTATTCCGTTAGTGTCTAGGTTAAAGAAAACGATAGAGTGCCTCAATTCACTAATTTTCTTTCTTCTTGATGAGTTGCCTACCAAGCCTTGTCTTACTGAAATAATTATCTAATCCATATTGATTAGGTTTATATATAGTTGTTCATACTGGAGATGTAAGATAATTATATAATAGTATTGCTTTTCAGAGAGCGCAACTAGCGTAACGGTTATTATTAATTGAGGTTGCCACCCTGAAAATAAATCAGTCTCATGTTGAAAAACAACCAAGCAACCAACTAACCTCTCTGTCCCAAAGACTTTTGTTTTAAAACTTTTTTTTTTTCGGGGGGATTTTATCTTGTATCGATAATTCTTGATCATACCTCTTATTTATTTGGCTCAGTTTAATCGGGTACAAGTGTTGCATTATCGTGCAACGGAGGAGGAAGCTTCCGGCAAAAAGACAAAGAGAAAGATAAAAATATATATTTAAAAAAAAGGGAGAACGGAAGAGAGGTCTTCCGGTCAAGAAGCAGGGAGAAGATGAAGAAATAGATAAAAGAAAAAAGGAAAACGGAAGACACCTCTTCCGGTGAAGAGGCGGAGAGAAAGAGAAAGAAATATATATGTCCGTTATCAGATCAAACAATAAAAATGCGTCGGCATATTTATTGTATAAAAAGGCCAGCGGATGAAAGGTCAATTCAGTCCCCAGTGAGCAGCCGAGAAGGTAACCTTGTCTCCCGTATCAACCATCCTCGGAAGTTCATTGTGACCACGGCGCTCTTCACCATACTACCCTCGGGCATTTTCATTGTGAACACTCGTCGCCCCCCACCACTAACACACCGAAGAAAATAAAGACGGGTCCTATTTTTATATATACGTGTCTGTGGTTTTATTGAAGTCCAGTCAAGCGGCTTATACAACACAAGACCATAGCTATAGAAACCTCCAGGCAAATAAACACCACTCACTATGGTCTACAAAAAGAACTTCCAAATAATCGCTTAATGGTAGGCGTACATACTAGATATTTACCAATTTAGATTTAGTCTTAGAGGTATTTATAATCTACCCTTGAACATCCGTTAGTCACACGAGACCATAGAACTGCTCGTGGAGAATCTTGCTTTCTCTTTGAAACGCAGGCTACATGGAAGACAGGCAGCTGCTGCTGATGAAGCAATATCTCTCCTCTCCACACCCTTGACATTGTTCTCCGAGGGAAGAGTGAAGGCCAAATACAACTTGAAACCAGTGGTAAGCAGGCCAATTTTGATTCGAGGTAACTCGAAGCTAACATGAGATTGAATATTGTTCGAACAGTATTCGTAGGTAATTCAAGGTTGGAAGACTAGAAACTGTTTTCCGGTGATGTCTTGAGAGAGTGCCATCTTTCTTAACCTCAATCTGGGAAGCCATAGTTCTTTATCAAATTGATAAATGAGATAAAAGCATTCAAAGTCATACGTTTAAACCGAACTCGTCTTGCTTAAGTTATCAACGAGTTCTATGATTCCTCAGCTCAATCCCTACCAAATAGTTTTGTTTTAAGGCTTCCTTTTCTAGAATTTTAACCTGTACGATTAGCTCGCTAATCTCTCTTATTCATGATTCTGAATAAACAGAATTTATTTTTATTTATTTACATATATATTATTTATTTATATAAATAGCTCATACACATATAATCAATTTTTTTCCAATTAATTAATAACTTTTCAAATCATTTATTGATTTTAAATATTTTCTATATATTATAAGTAGCTACCGGCATTGCCTAGGTAAGTAAAGTAAAGTCGACGGGGTGACCTAAAGTCGGTATCAGCCAGTCAGCGAGGGAGTCTATCCCCTTTTCAATAGTGCTTGACCAAGGAGATTGTTTTAACATCTGAGGTGGAGCGCCACACCTACCACCAGCTCCTTACTTTACCGCACAGATCCCTGTGCTACTCATACGCTGAGATGGCGAGGACCGGTATCGAACTAGGAACCTTGTGGTTTCTAGCCGAACGCTCTACCGACTGAACTAACACAGCCCTGGGTATAATTAAAAGTTAGTCTCGCAGATCCATTGATTGTTTTGGTCTTACCTATATCCTTGTCCTTTAATAGTTGAAGCATATACAGAACCCTCATTTAATATATATATATATATATATATATATATATATATATATATGTGTTGTGTGTGTGGTGTGTGTGATTGATAAAGAAAAGGCTTAAATATCAGCCATGTTAACGGTTATAAATTTATTTCAACTGAAAGATTCTCATTTTTGAAAACATACAGCTTCCTCAGACAGCCTACAAGTAATAAGTAAAAGATTTTGCTGGACCATTTGTTAGTAGTTTGAATCATTGTTCATGTTTATATTACTGGGTTTAAGATACTTACTGCCGGAAGATACATCATCTCATCCAATTAAATAACCGACTCCTTAAAGCTTTTATACGATTTTTGTTCAAAAGAGCTGATATGAATTTCTTAGATCACCCTTCATTAAAAATAAATGTCTTTGAGGCGTTCTTTCCTGTTTTTAGCTCAGAGGAGCCGGTTTAGACCACCAGCCTAGGGATCAAAATGTCCCTGGTTCGATACCGGTACCCACCAACTCAACGCATGAGTAGCGCAGATTAGGTAATCTGATCTGTGCAGTGAAGTGGAAAGCAGACGGTAGATGTGGCGCCCACCTCAGCAAAAAATCTCCCTTGTATAGCACTATCATAAAAGGGATAGACTTCCTCGCTGTCTGGCTGATACAGCTACTCCTTCAACTTTAGTTTAACTGTCTCACTATGATTCCTAGCATTGAAAAACTTCCGTGGAAAGGGTCACCGTCCTTCATCAATTGCATAACTAAATATTGATCCTACCTTTAATAAGAATTACCATTCTTGTTCAAACTTATTGATGTGGCTCAAAATATCCCTAGCTTTCACGGTGGCTAATGTGTGTGGGCTACGACATTGTTATAAGCGAGTTCAAACTCCACTCGCGCTATTAAATTCACTTTCGGGACAGAACTGAAGAAAATACAGTCAGACGATTAGTATTATCTGTGTTACTCGGACTATTGTCATCATCTTCATTGTTATCTGTACAACGTTTCGGCCAATATGCCCTCCGGCCTTCTTCAGGTATTTCTTGTCGGACTCGGGAACCCAAGAAGGTTCCCAAGTTCGACAAAAAATACTGTTCTTGAGAATTCCCAGGTCCCCTCTGAACCGGAGTGGTAGTACCAGTTAGGATCCCATAAATAGAAAATAGATAGACTTAAAGAGATAAAAAAATAGATTAAAATATATGTTTTAAAAGAAATTTTAAAACCCAACAATAATGAATAAACAGAAAAACATCTTCGGCATGAAATAATCCAGGATTTGATATGCCGTAAAATCTTACAAATTGAAATTGCCCCGCTTACCCCCCCCCGAACCAATAAGGCGTGCGCCCCATTTTAGAAACCTAGAGTTTAATTCTTGATATTCTTTATTCGTAACATGTACAATATGTTCTTTAATACGGACTAAGAATCTGGTTCAAACTTATCCATTTGACTTAAAATTCCTCAGTTCTCACACTGTTAAAAGTGGCCTTTGCTTTTAAGACATATTTTTTGTCTTCAGGAATTTTATCCAGTCTGATCTTCCTTATTCGTGACATTTTGAAGTTGTTCGTTTATACAGACGATAAATCTACTTCATACTCGGCATGGCTTCAACTTATTTACTTTCACTCTAACACAAAAGATTGTTTTTGTTGTTGTCTTGTTTGAATGAATCGGCCTGCCTCCCGGCAGAGTTAGGGTTAGGGTTACCTTCCCTTGTCACCCTCGACACTCAATAACACCCATAAATTGTCAGAAGGTGATATTTAAGGATGGCGATGGATTCAATCATTATTTATTACTTGGGTTGGATGGTGGTGGATTTTACGGCATGTCAAACCTTGTTGGGTTATTTTATGCCCAATACATTGTTTTATTCCTTCTTGATGATTACTGATTTTTTAAAACCTCATTCATTAAATACATTTTTAAAACTAATTTTCTTCTATTTAACTACTGGATGGGACCCTAACAGCTACTGACACTTGGATTAGAGTGGATCTGGGAGTAATGGCGATGTAGTGGTACTCCACACTCCCCAGAGCTCCAGAATTGGAACTTCCACACTAGATGCACTTTAACATTATACACAGAACATTAAAACCTCAGCCACATATTTATAGCCCATATATAATAAAAACGTTTGGACAATAGGGTTGTGACAATCATGTAGGTGCTAGGCTTGGCGTGACCATCCGATTAACAGGAGGGGTCCTCTTCGACCGACCTTCTAGCCTGAGTAAAGGTCAATGTGGAGTGTTGCATATCATAGACTATTAGTTAGGTCTCTCCCTGTGTATATATATATATATATATATATAAAGGGAAAAGTTGACTTACCGGTGAATTTGGTCACGATAGTTAGTAAGTGTAGAATTCAGAGGGGTAAGTCAGCGATATAAAAATACAAAGTGCTCAATAATAAGTAGAGCAAAATTATTATAAAATGGGTACAAGAGATAATCTACCCGAGTTTCACCATAAGGATCTTCAGGGTTAAATACACTGAATTAATCGAGACACCGATTAATAGCAGTCGATTTCACGTGTATCATTCTTATGGTAAACTCAAGTAGTATCTCTTGCACCCATTTTAATAATATATATATATATATATATATATATATATATATATATAAATTGGACCCTCTCGTCGATTTTGACGCATAAGTGTTCATCCAGTGAACAATCAGCACAGTAATTTGTTTATAGTGGTGAAGGCTTGTGTAGGACCATTGCACTTTTTGGCACAGTCGATAGGAAGAATTGGTGCATCACGGAATGGCACGAACCCAATCAACGACTGACCTCAGTAATTTGAATTCAGAGTTATCCCTCTCCTAGACTGGTTACCTACCCAAGGTTAAAGAGCCCAGTATGCCTAATTTAACCCCATAAATATGTTCCACCTTTCCACGACTCTCTCTCTCTCATATATATATATATATATATATATATATATATGTATATCTATATCAATCTATATATATATATTATGTAATATATATATATATATATATATATATATATATATATATATTGCTACCTGATCTTTAATCATTGGAACTCTTCCTAAAAAGATTTCCAGTGGTTTCTTTAAAACCTACCAATTCTAAATTTATCCTATTTGACTTTTTATCGGCTCTGCGCTTTTTTTATTATTACTTTTTCGTAGCTTCCAACGTGGTCGGCATATTTACCATTTGTCTTAGTAATTATCTTAGTCATTTTTCTTCTTTTATTAATGATATTTCACTCAATTACTAAGCGCGGGCTTTCTTATTGCTTTGCGCGAATTGCCCGAAAAATGTCTCAGCAGCTATTTATTTTTGTGATTTCCCAGGACCTCTGGTGGTCAGTGCGAGGTACGCATGCGCGATTTCAGGCTGCGTAGGCGCTGAAATATGGACGTTTCCGCACCTGCTGGGAGGCACAGAAAGAAAGAAAGAAAGAAAGGAAGGAAGGAAGGAAGGAAGGAAGGAAAAAAGGAGTCTATTTTTATCGATCTATTTTTCTTTTCCTAATTTGTCTTTAAGGCATTCGATTAGGACTGAACTTTCTCTTTTGATTCTAATTTTACTTTAAAGTCTTCAGAAGAACGCTTGCAACTCGGTTAAGATAAAGGAATGAGCAAATGTGAAGAGAGAGAGAGAGAGAGAGAGAGAGAGAGAGAGAGAGAGAGAGAGAGAGAGAGAGAGAGGGCATTTTTTTTTACAAAAAGAACTGCATTTAACTCGAAGTCAAAATGTCCGAGACGTAAAAAGAACTGTAAGATCTTTTTGATTATGTTTCTTTGTTTAATGGTATATCAACCTTCGTGGGTTATCTAAAGCCAAATCCATTTGACTTGCCTATTGTGGCTAAATTCAGAATTGAATCATTGCTTTTAAAAATTTAAAAAAATATCTAAAGGGAGAGGGTGAGTGAATGAAGGTATATATTGTTTGAGCAATTAATTTGAAACGATAAATTTACTTGTGATGAGATAGAACCGTTCATAACGATGTCGCAGTTCAGAACATTAGCCGTTTTGTGATTGAGTTATCTCTGGAACCCGAGTTCAATCCTGAGTGAAAGCAGTTAGAAAAATAATTAATTAACACAACTCCTACCCCAGCCATGGTTAGCGGAATGAGAACAGGATACCCCCGTGGAATAAATAAAGGGTTAGGTTCAAAGTTCCGTGATGGCTTCCGATTACGACAAGAAAGTTCCCGAGTTCGAAAAGAAGGTTCCCGAGTCCGAGAAGGTTCCCGAGTCCGACAAGAAATACCTGAAGAAGCCGGAGGGTATATCGGCCGAAACATTGTACAAATAACAATGAAGTTCGAATAACGCAGATAATACTAATCTTCAAGCCTCATCTCAAACATTCAGAGTGATCGTAGTTAATCTGAATGTTTACAAAAATGCCCTCTATGTCATTGATTTGGTTTCTTTGATTAAAGGCATGTCAACCTTCCTGTGTTAATTAATGCCAAATTCATCCTTCTATAAGAACAATAGGGGTACTAATAAACCTATAGCTGGGGGATGAGGGAGTTACTTCCTTTTCCAACAGTATTAGTCGAAAAATGAACATAATTGCGAGACTAGAGTTCGAACTCGCTTACTACGATATCGCAGTCCAATACGTTAGCCACAACGACACGGAGAATCACCCTTTTACTGAAGATGAATATATCTAATATTCTATGTTAGATGTTGCAGGAGAGTTAAAGAAATATGCAATGCATTTCACATCGCGCTAATACACTTGGGAAACGTAAGCATTTACCTACCGTGCACCACGAGGAGAACGTGACTCAAGGTCACCAGTATGGGGCATCCAGCAAGGATCAAACACGCTATTCATTATTAATGGACGGCCCTATACTTGGGAAAGGTATGTAACTAGTCATTCTACCTCCAGCTATGGGTAAATAGTAGGACATACTAGATCTTTAACTTTTGTATGGCAAATGGTCTAGGCGAAGGAAAACTCTGAATTCAAAACCTGTTAAAGCCCGCTTTAAAATTGACCTTTTGTCACATCCTACTCGAATATATTCAAGCAAGCTAGACTGATTTAATATTCAACCCAAGCTATGGATATCATTTGGACCAGCAGGGTTACGGCAGTCGTATCGTGGTGTTTATGTTCGATTTCTGTCGGGGGGAGATCGTAGGTATACACTTCTGATGAGACCTAATAAGGTTGAAACAGCTGTACGGTTTTCCACACATCGCACTCGTTATTTGCCGTGTTTGCTTGTCATGATTATTTTCAATAATTATCGAATTTTATACGATATACGCATTGTAATTGCCTTAAAAATATAAATAATATATATATATATATATATATATATATATATATATTGAAAAAATATTTAGCCTTTTGCCATACATTAAACGATGTTGTTAAACCTGATTAAACATCACCCCACCTGGGTAAGCGAGAAAAGAAAATGCTCGACTTGTCCGATCTCGTATTTGTCAAGTGCATTACATTTCGTGAAACATAAATTCAGTGCTTTGAAAAGAGGCAATATCTTATGACTTACTGCCAGCTAGCATCTGTCACGACTGACAATAGATATAACAGCCATATAGCTGCAAGTGTCTGTGTGAAAAATATTAAACAACCTGCACTGTCAAACATTTCCTCATACAATGTGGAGATTTCGCTACTATCAGAAATAAATTATTCAACGCAAATGATATGAAATATCTATTTGAAAATACTAATGTGAATGACATATGGTCATTCTTGAGAGAAATAAAAATATACCGTAAATTATGAATTAGATATAAAATACATCTACAAAACTATCTCCATGACTACAGCTGTAAAGGAAACTTGTGTACCAACATTTGTCTCATACCCTAACAATTAGTTAAAAAATATGGACCATATTACCTTTAGGAACCCCTTTTTGATTCGATTAAGAAAGGACATGTTTTTCATTTACACCGTCAATATCCGGTTGTTTTAACTGACGATTTTTAGATTTTAAAAAAAATTATAAAACTAAACCTAACCCTAACCCAAACCCTAACCCCTAACAAACAACCGGAAATTGACGGTGTAAATGAAAAACATGTCCTTTCTTAATCGAAATCAAAAAGGGGTGCCTAAAGGTAATATTGTCCAAAAATATTTACCTACAACTATTCCCGTGCAAATCATACAAAACATTTTATCATTACATAACCCACATATTGCCCTGTACCTAAGCTGCCCCAAAAGGGGAATACGGAAGGGATCAGGCATTTTTTTGCACTGGCCACTGGATGAGCTTTGGTTTGTATGTGGCTTTCCACGTTAAGAAGTCCTTGTGTCAATCTATGATGGTGGAAGGTCAGGAAAACAAACTTGAAGTAGAAAATGCTCCGGATTGTTTTCTGGGAGGTTTCTATTTTATTTCTAATAATCTCATTTACGAGTGATCAAAAAACCACTTCTAAAGAATCCATAAATGTCGATTCGTTTATAATTTCTTTAAACTGCCCTGCCAGTCAATAGCATCACCTTTGTTTCTTTGAGATTTAAAAGCAAGCGTGGAAAATATGATTAGATAATCCATATTTTCAAAAAATAAAAAAATGAATGTAATTAATTTTTGACAATGTTTCGTGAGAGAATGATATAGTCAAAGATTTATATACTGGTTGGCTGGAAAACTAGACACGTAGACTATTAATAAAATCTTCAAGAGATACTCCATCAAATTTCTCTCTCCCTGACTCTCTCTAATATATATATATATATATATATATATATGCCAATGTTTAACGATTCATTTTTTGTTAAAACATCAGGACGCATTTTAACATTGCCCTGAAGATGTTTAATAAAAACAACGTAAAAACGAACAAAACCAAAAACAAAACGAATCTTTAAACGTTTGTACATTATCATTTATAAATAAATGCATCCTCTCAATATTTTTTTTTATTTTATATTTACATTTTTATCATTAGGGCCGGTTTAGCTCAGTTGGTAGAGCATTCGGCTAGAAACCACAAGGTTCCGAGTTCGAGACCGAACCCGCCAAATCAGCGTATGAGTAGCACAAGAATCTGTGCAGTAAAGTAAGGAGCTGATGGTAGGTGTGGCACTCCACTTCAGATGCACAAACAATCTCCTTGGTCTAGCGCTAGTGAAAAGGGGATAGACTACCTCGCTGATTTGCTGATACCGACTTTAACCACCCGATGACTTTGCTTACTTATATATATATATGAGAGAGAGAGAGAGAGAGAGAGAGAGAGAGAGAGAGAGAGAGAGAGAGAGAGAGAGAGAAACTATAGTGATTACAAATAGGAATATTTCTTTGTGAAGAATTTTTAAAGGAAGTTTTAAAGGAAAATCCCATTTGCGAGAAACTGTCAGTTACCAGTCACCGTTGACTTCATGATTTCATTACCCTAACTTAGATATACATGCTCTACCAATGGTAATGGACACTTTCTTATAAATATACCAAATATATATATATATATATATATCGGGAGAATATGTGCTTAATTGAAGTCGTACCTAATTTTGAAAATTAATTAATTAATTAATAATTAATGAATTGGGCGGGCATACCTATTCAAATGTGAGGCTAAAAAAATCGAGAAAAATCAGCCTCACATTTAAATAAGTATGCCCACCTTATTGATTAATTAATTTTCAAAATGTGTGCTTAATTAAAGTCGTACCGACTTCAATTGAGCACATATTCCTCAAAAATTGTCAGCTAAAAAAGCCATATCAAACACATTGTTTGTTTGTTTACTTCTTATATATATATATATATATATATATATATATATATATATATATATATATATATATAGGACTCGAATTAAATAGATTGTCTTTACTATTGCCTACGTAGTACGATAGTTACATGTTTACCAACCCCTCAGCACAAGTGGAATGTGACACAAGGTCAATTTCTTAAACGGTTTTTAACAGGTTTGAATTCAGTGTTTTTCTTCTCCTAGACTGATTGCCTAACCAGGGTTAGAGAGCCCAGTCTGCCCTGCTATTTACTCATATCTGGTGGGAGAATAGATGGATGTATGGATGTGAGGTATTAGCGCTATATGAAATGCAATTGGCCTCGTCTAGGATTTGAGCTCAAGTCACCGTATCCATTATGTAGTAGGATAGATATGGGAGAGTGGTTTACCGGCTACAAAGTGGAATCATGCCTTTTCAAGGATATAGACAATTTCAAGGATATTTGCAATGAGTTCGCCGAATATGTGCTGAGAAACTTTCATGTCACCTCTTTCTCTCTTCACCCCCTCTCTCTCTCTCTCTCTCTCTATATATATATATATATATATATATATATATATATATATATATGAGAGTAAGTAAACAAACAATGTGTTTATTTGGTATGGCTTTTAGCCAGCAATTTTTGGAGGATATGTGCTTAATTGATGTCATACCTAATTATGAAAATTAATTAGTTAAAAATTAATTAATTTAGGCGCTCATATATGTTCAAATGTAAGGCTAAACAAATCGAGAATTATAATATAATATATAAATAATATATATATATATATACATGTGTGTTTTATGTATGTTTATGTGGATAGAGAGGGAGTGGAGAGATAGCGAGAGGAGAGAGAGAGAGAGAGAGAGAGAGAGAGAGAGAGAGAGAGAGAGAGAGGGAAGGGGAGAGAGAATGTGAGGGTGCCTGTTGTATTTAGATCTCAGATTTCTTAAAGAGAAAAGCTTTTTTCTCCCCCCCCACCCCGTAAACAGGACAGAGTGCTGAAATTGTACGGACACCGTAAAGTACAAGGCGGGTGTCATTATTTGCCCCGTCTGCCTAGAACTGTGTGCCATTCCCTTCCCAAAATAGAAAGATTGTTTTTAGTTAAGGTCAAAGGGGCAGACAGGCGAATTCCTCATTTTAAAACAACCCCACAACCAGGAAGTAAACATGAAATAGAGAAAAGCTAGGTTGAAACTTTCCTGTCTAAGTAAATAACACATTTTCATTTCCTATAAAATCTTTTCCTTCTCCTTCTCCATCATCAGCTTCTTTTCCTACACCCTTTCCTTCTTCATCTTCTTCTTCTTCTTCCTCTTTTTCTCCCCCTCCGTCCCTTTTTAAGATACATGATCAAATGATTTTCACCATTTTTTGAAGAAAAAAAAAAAAAGAAAAAATTCAACCCGCAGAGTTAAGGCTTGTGGGTAAGTTTTACAGGCCAATGATTAAGACTTCAATCTTCATTGGGGGTTTCTAGGAAATGCTATTGAACCAAAAATTTGCTTAGGCCAACAAATATATTTACCAGGTTTAGTCTAGTCTGGCACATGGGCTTTGCAAGGTAATTAATAAGACTTCAAACCCTCATTGGGGATTCCTAGAAAGCGTCCTTGAACCAAATGTTTGCTCAGTCCAGTTATAATTAATTCGACACAAATATATTGCAAGCCAATGATGAAGACAATAATCCTCATTGGGGATTCTTGTGAAGCAGTCTTAAATCAAATGTATGCGTAGTCCAACAAACATATTTAGTAGATTTAGTATTTATATAATTTAGATTTTTGGAGGGCTATCCTCATCTTTATTGTTATATACACAACGTTTCGGAAGATGTGCTCTTCAGGTGTTTCTTATCGAACTCGGGAACTTTCGTGTAGGATTCGGAGGCCTTTATGTTGGAATCGCAAGCCTTCGCGGAATTTCGAATCGAACGCTTTATTTAATGTAAAAACCAGAAAAAGTCCGGAGAGAATAAGGTTCGAAATATTATGTATCTAACAATAAAGATGAAGACAACAGTATGAAAAATCTAAGCCCCCCAAAATAAATAAATATATAAATAAATACAAATATCAAGCCTCATCTAAAAAATCAAGACAAATAAGTTTACTGTAGTCTGGCACAGGGACTTCCCAAGCCAATGAATACGAATTTAAGCCTCATCGGGGATTCCTTCAAAGCCACACTGAGCAAAAGTTTGTTTAGTCAAACTAAACTGTGTTTAGATTTGTCTGACACAATGACATTATGTGTGAAGATATCAAATGAAGATTGAACGCACCACAATACTAGGAAAAACGTAACTACAACACATACCGTCATTAGAATTGACTTTTGAGATTTGGTGTCACTATGGCTAACGTGTACATGAACAAGATTTTAATGCATCGAATATGGAAATACTTA
This sequence comes from Doryteuthis pealeii, assembly GCA_023376005.1. Taxonomy (NCBI): domain Eukaryota; kingdom Metazoa; phylum Mollusca; class Cephalopoda; order Myopsida; family Loliginidae; genus Doryteuthis; species Doryteuthis pealeii. The sequence goes on along the minus strand of CM042147.1, from coordinate 40,289,823 downwards.
CTACACAAACTATTCGTACCCGGTATTTAAGAAAACCGTATGAAAATTCATTCTACCAACACGTAGACATTTATTCAGCGTAGCTTAGTTTGGCACATGGGTATAAAATAGGGCACCCAGTGAGAATAGAATTCATCTGCACTGGTTTGCTAGTCTGTTACGATGGCAGTATGAGATAGCATGGTTAGTTTAACGCTAGGTGATGATATATTTTTAGAAAAAAAGATTTTAATAATAACAAAACCATAAACTTAAAAAGAGAGAAAAATAAAAAAAAAATTAGAATTAAAATATGACATTTTAATTGTTATCCATGGTAACAGATTTTTGATAAAATTAAAAACAAATCCTTATTAACCAAAAAAATTCCTCTCTAGCCAAAGCGATCCGGATTTCTACTTGTGACTTTAGTTTCTATATTACAAGAACTCAGTTGGAGTGGGTGTTACTACATAATTCAATATTCCATATCTTTTCTGCATTTTGTAAACAATTTTATCTTGAAACCGAATTTAAAAAAAAAATAATAAACCACTTTTACCATGGAAACCAGAGAGACTTGATACTTGAAAAATGTCGAAAGTGTTTCAATTGATAATCTACAGTATTGGACATATACCTAGAATATATAGGGATGCATTTCTGATATTAATTTATATTGAATATATGTTCGATACTGCTGATTATCAATCGAAACACTAAGTATCGACAAATTTTTTTCAAATATTAATAAATCATCCTCACATTTCCTATTTTTCCCTCTAAC
>CM042147.1:40284057-40286557 GCA_023376005.1 Doryteuthis pealeii | reverse complement strand
TTCCCTCATTAACGTAAATCTTATTCAATGAACACACGTGTAATCGGCTGCAATTAATCGGTACCTCGATTAATTCAGTGGATTTAACCCTGAAGATCCTAATAGTGAAACTTGAGTAGGTTTCGATTGTATCCATTTCTTTAATAAATTTGCCCTACTTTGTATTGAGCACTTTGTATTTGTTATATCGCTGACTTAACCCCTGGATTTTGTGCACCTCCAACGATCGTGTCGATATTCACCGGTAAGCCACCTTTTATCTATATAAATATATATATATATATATATCATCATCATCATCATGTCGTGCTATTAGCACGGATATCCATGACAATCTCTCGCCAACCTTTCCTATCATTCATTTTCCCAGGGAGGTCCTCTGCGCAGCATCCTGAATCTTCGCTTAGTTGGTCAATGTAGGTCCTTGATGGGCGGCCCACACTAGCATGTCCGTGTGTTGGCTTTCACAGGAGAACGTCACTTATGAGCTCATCCTTGCTTCTCCAGCAGTGCTCGGCATGTCTTGTCCGTCTCACTCGAATGGTTTGTGAGATGGGGGGCAGGTGGCCATATAGCTGTTTCCTCGTGGGGTGCTGCTTCCACGATTGGATCAGGACTGCACGCAGCATTCTTGTGCATCTCCCGTCCAGCTTATTCTCAAGGCGCTTCGTTAGGGTCCAAATATATATAGATATATATATATAAAGTTTCTTAAATCCTCAAGGGTAACCTAATCAGTTAACTTTAACTATGTGTTTGATGTGTCAGAATCAATTGATTTTCAACGAAGAGGCGGAAATGTCGAAGTTTGGATTTGAAATAAAAACAATCTTCTTTTATACTAAGCTTTGTGATTATCTAATGAAATGTGCAATACATTCCTAATAAGGTTCTCCTTTTCCCTTTCTCTCTGTCTCTACGTCTACTTAGTTCAATGTTTTAGTATCAGTGTAAAGACATTTTTATTCTATCCACGAATCTTGCAAATGGCCAAAGTTGTCTTAAGCAAATCCAGACGTCAGAAAAAGGATTCAGTGCACTGTCTTTATAGTTTCGATTTTTGTTGTTGTTGCTTTTCGTGAAGCGCAAATAATGTTAGAGTGAAACCGATAGTCTGTCTGTATGTTTCGCCCAAGTCAATTTAATTCAATCAAGCTGAGACAAAACAAAGTGATCGGTCGAAATCGTTATTTATTCAGTGGAGCTCACTTTGTGCGCAGAAATAACCCCCACCCTAAAAAACCGACAAACAAAATCAACAGCAACAACTATTGAACAGCCTGTCAGCATAAAACATTTTGGACCATATGATATTTAGGCACCCCTTTTGCTTTGCTGATTCATAAGTACATTTTTTTCATTTACACCGTCAACATCCGGTTGTTTGTTAGGAGTTTGGGTAGGGGTTAAGGTTAGGGTTAGGGGTTAGTTTTATAATAAAAAAAACCCTCTAAAAATCGTCTGTTAACAAACAACCGGATTTTGACGGTGTAAATGAAAAAATGTACTTATGAATCAGCAAAACAAAAAGGGGTGCCTAAAGGTCATATTGTCCAACTTTTTATTTAGAATTCGAGTTTATATTTTGTATTATTTAGATTTTTCGGGACTATTGTCCTTATCTTTATTGTTTTATGCACAACGTGTCGACCGATGCGTCCTCGATGACTGACACTTAGAGCTGTGTTAATTCAAATATTATATACGTTGCACCATGAGTCCAGTTGGACACATGGTGCCATGAATATAAGGGTTGAATTAGACCCGTTCGCATAATTCGGTTCCATCCAATGGGTTGAATAGATCTCTTTAAAAATTATTCGTATTCGATAGGACCGTGTACAAATAAAATGTATGTAATTCCCTAACCAATAGGCATAAACTACCTCTAGACAGGTTGATATACCATTAAAATCAAGTAATCAATAGACCACGTTTATAACTAATATATTCTTTTGGACAAAAACTATGAATCAAAGGGGTCAAACTATACTATTCATTAATTTATATCACCCAACAGTATATATTGCCTTTGAAATTAGTAAACCAGTTCATATACCTCGGTACCTGGAGTGTAAGTACCCATCTATCCTATATATGGGTCAAATAGATCTCTTTAATAATTATTCGTATTCGACCGTGTAAAAAGCCAATAAATTTATTCCCTAACCTATAGGCCTAAAATAACCCTCCATGGTTTGACATGCCGTTAAAATCAAACAACCAATCGAGTACGTTAAAAACTAATATGTTCTTTTGAACTCAAAACCACGAACCTATAGGATCAAACTATACTATTCATTAAGTTCGAACTCGCTTACAACGATGTCAGAGTCCAGAACTTTAACCACTACGTCACAGGGGCTCCCCACTTAGAACTTTTTAAACGACCCTCGTTCATAAATTGTCTTGATTTAGAAGATTATTTCTAAATAATACATTTTACTTAAACAAGAGAAACAAGCAGAATGCAAACATTTCAAATACATTTTACTGTTAA
>CM042147.1:40239057-40274057 GCA_023376005.1 Doryteuthis pealeii | reverse complement strand
GCAATAAAGGTATACTCCACACTCCCTAGGGGTCCAGAATTGGAACTTCACCATTAGATGGGGGACATTGCATGGTACAAAGTATTCCTATTAATGGTTATATAGTTTCCAGTAATTCTATTTAATAATGATAATACATTTTTGCACACAGTTATGTGGTTTCAAGTAACTGTTAATAATCCTTAGTTAATAATTACAGCATCAAATAATTAATCTTGATACCAATAACTGTCGGTTATCAAGTGAAGTTATGGATACATTTACATGTGAAAATTTGAACAAACATTTATATTCAGATCAACTTAATTTAATGAGTGAGGCACTGCTTTTATGACAGAACAAAAATAGTGCACAGATCATATTTGGTAAAAAAAAGTCTTATGCATAACAAAGATAAATAGATAACCAAGAAACAAATTGAGCTAGTAAAAATACAAACAGATTTGTAGATTTCCCTAAAATAATGGATGAAGTATCAAACATTTCACAAAGTTCAGTTATGCGCTTGTGAAACTGAACAGCACTGGGATAATTTCAAAAGATTTAACTTTTTCACATCTACAAGAATAGTCAATCTTTTCGGATTTTGTATATGACTCTTTTCCCTCAATACCTAATAGAAAAAAAAAATCACAAGTTATTACTACAATACTGCTTAAGATTTACCAACCATAAAATGTGTCAAGTAAAGTGAATCTATAGCTATCAATTATACATTCAGAGTTTTTAGTGTTCATTAAGTGTTCCTATTAAATACGAATAGCTCTAAAACAGATCTATTTGACCCATAGATAGGTCCTATATCCGGGTCAGAGTGGAACTGGCAGTATTGGCAATAAAGGACTACTCCATACACCCCAAATCTCCAGAACTGCAGCCTCAACATCAGCTCCAGTTTTGTGTTATACACAATATATTATTTGTTTTTTCTTTCTTTTTTTTGGGGGGGGGTGTCTTACCCCTCTGCTAGGCATATAAGCCCCATCGACAGGGCGATGGCGTGTGCGTATATAAATATATATGTTTGTGTGTTTCGTTTGGTTTGGTTTCTTTATTTAATGGCATATCAACATTCCTGAATTATTTAATGCCAAAGCCACCCTTGTAGAATAACAGAGGTTGTACTATTTAACCCATAGCTAGTTGGGATGAGGAGGTTCCTACATTTAACAAGGGTATTAGTCTGAAAGTGAGCGTAATAAAGCGACTGGAGACCGAACTCGCTTACTAAGATATTACCGTCCTGCACGTTATCCACTAAGCCACAGGGACTCCAAGTGTGCGTGTCTATACCCTTATGTGTATATCAGTGAGGGTCTATGTATGAGGGTGAATGTGTGTGTGTGAAAACAAAGAAAAAAATTAATTAAGCCCTTGATAAATTGAGTTACGGAAATTTAAAAACATTACCCAAAAGTCTTGGCGCTTAATCGAATCTGAAATGCGGACATTCGCTTGAGATTTGATTTAGTTTAATCAGACACCTTATTAATCCAGCTTAAATGCGGAAGTAACACCTTGAAAGATAATCTGCTATTCCCCAAACCCCTTTCGGTGGATACTTTTAACTCGGAGTCGAAAATAAGATTTAAAGGGTGCGAGGCTCATCGGAGTGTCAAGTGACAACATAGAGCTAATTCAAGCTTTTTGTGACCTTTGATAAAAAATTAAAGATTAATAACCAGAGATCCCACCAGCAGACAGCACCGCCCCGTTACAAAAGAATGTTAGGATAAAGAATAACTCTTGATATTTCTAAGAGTTTTCATAGGTAAAAGAAAAATCTTTCAAAAATTCACTGATTTTTCTTTGAAAGCTTAGAGTGTAATAACTATGACCACATGTAATGAATTCAACTGAAATATATATATATATATATATATATATATATATATATATATATATATATATATATATATATATAACAGAAAAATTACAGAAACACGCACAACCTATGTATATATATATGTGTATATGTGTATATATATATATATGTATATCAATATATGTATCGATCAAAGCCTGAAGAAGATACCAGAATATCTGAAACACGTGTTGTGTATGTGAAATAAAAAGAATGAAACATTTTTTCCGAGAACGGAATTTTTATATAGAATTTTTATAAAATATTACATTTTCTCCCGTTGGAACCAGAACAACATTATATATATATATATATATATATATATATATATATATATATATATATATATATATATATATATATTATAAACAGAAGGTACCCAAAACGGATCATGTCTTTTTTTTAAAAAAATTCATTATTATTATTTTACATTTGCCAAATTAGCAAATATGAAATAATAATAATAAAGATGTTTTTCTTTTAACCATAATCCATTTTGCGCACCTTCTTTTTTTATAAAATATTTAATTTTCTCTCGTTGGACCCATAACAACACTATATATATATATATATATAATATATATATATATATATATATATATATATATATATATATGGATGGTTGGTTTGTGAAACGGGATGTAAGTAATCATACAGCTGTTGATTTGTGGGGTGCTGCTTCCAGGATTTGTTCCAAACAGAACTTAGAATCTTTGTTTAGCTCTCATCTATCTTTTTCTCCAACCATTCCGTTATAGTCTAAGTCGTCCAACCATAAAGTAGGATTTACACGTCTACAGCTTGGAAGAATTCCTGTTTTATTTCATCAAAGAGGCCACATTTCCATAGGATCGATAACCTGTCAATATTAAACAATGCCATTCATATGCGCATATTTCTATGTGTTGTGACTTACGATTTTTTTAAAATTAAAAGCTGTCACTCGGTTGTTTTATCGTTTGTGTTGAAATCTAAAATTTGAGCTACGAGTTCATGTTGACAAGTTCACTAAAAACAATTAAATTTCCAAATTTATTACGCCAAGGAAAAATATCATTTATTAAAAAAAAATAAACATTGAAACATTTTATTGCACATAAGTCATTACATTCTATTTTATTATTTTTTTAATACAATACAGTGCTATTTTTTTATTTATTTAGAAAACGTAAATAATAATGTGTTTCGGGGTGGTACTGACTGGAACGGATTAATGGGATTTGCATTTACTTCAATGAGGAAAATTGATTTGATATACGAGGAAATTGAGTTTCAAGCGGAACGAATTAACCTCGTAAATCAAGGTACCACTGTATTTGTTTAATAACATTGGCCAACAGACTTTGTAGTGACCAAGGTTCGAGAGTTGTTTTTAACCAATTTGGAGAGCACTGATTTAAAAGAAATGTTATCCTTTTTTGTGTATTACGTCAATTTTTCACTGTATGGCATTTCCCCTAATTTGAAAGTAAGCCAAGTATGCTCTCTCCACGAAATCACTTAGTGTTCCTCTTTTGGTTTGGTACTGTAAAACTTCTACAAATATAGCAAAAACAATCTTGACAATTCCAACATTTCCTTCGAGTTGAGATCATTCTATTTTGTTATATTAGTATCTCATTCTGGAAAGTAAAAAAAAAAAATGAATCAAGTCTGTAGTAAGTCCATACTGTTCTTTAACTCGTATTAGTCTAACCTTTTTGACAAATTATTATATTATATTGCCTATGCAACGCAATGAATATATATAATGGTTATTATAAGATATATTTAGATGTTTTTTAAGCTAAAACTGACGCTATTTAAAATTCCAACATCCAGATATCTCACATTAGAAAATTACTGATTAGACTTTTATTGGTGCGTTATAAAAGATTTTGACTTGATGGACAAAATCTGCTGCTATATTTGAAATCAACGACACCAAATTAGCTAAAAGCAACACTTAAATTGAAGTCATCGGTAAGAGAATTAAAATGTTCTTGGCCAGTCTAATGAGTACGAATTACTTAGTTGTATTGCCTAAAGATAGCAGAATTTTCACACCATAATCAAAATAGATATTAGCCGGTATTATTACCGTTTGGTGCGTAACCAAATGTGTGTGCGTGTGTGTGTGGGTGTGTATTAATGTAATTTTATTCTTCGTTACAGAAGAATTGTAACTTTCTAAATCCGTTTTGATTTTATAATTTTCAGCTAGATATAATAAAATCCTGGTATCTTTGGTTTTACTGTGTGATGGGGGGCAAGTGGCCGTACAACTGCTTTCTCGTGGGTTGTAGTTTCTACTATCTGTTTAAGACAGCACGCAACATTTTGGTGCAATGGACACTACTGGAGAAACAAGGACGAACCCGTAAGTGACGTTCTACTGTATAAGCCTGCACATGGACACGACAATGTGGGCTGTCCAGTAAGGACCTACATCGATCAGCTCTGTATGGTTTATGGATGCTGCACAGAGGACCTACTTGGGGCGATGACCGATAGGAGTGTTTGGCGAGGGATTGTCATGAATATCCATACTGTCAGCATAACCTGATGATGATCCTCATCATCATTTGTTTTAGAAGAAAATATACTTTTTATAAAAAAATGAGTGTAATTCTGGCCGATACTGTATTTAAGTAAATAAGCATCGGGTATATAATTGGGATCTCTCTTTATATATATATATATATATATATATATATATATATATATATATATATGTGTGTGTGTGTGTGTGTGTGTGTGTAAGAATACATACATATTCTCTTAGACTAGTTACCTACTCAAAGTTAAAGTGACCAGTCTACCCTACTATTTCCCCTATAGCTGGAGGGAGAATGTTTTGATTTATACCTTTCTCTATGGTATTATTGCTATGTAAAATGCAAACAGCTTTGTCCGGGATTTAAACTCGTCTCACCGTGTCCATTTCTCCAAGAACGGTAACCAATACAACATGACACACACACACACACACACACACACACACACACACACACACACACACACATATATATATATATATATATATATATATATATATATATTCCTAGATCAATATATTATGATAACAACATTATCATAATATAATACTTTAATGCTTCACACCTATGCCCAAACCTGGTATATGTACTTCCAAAAAACGGATACAGATAAAATACATCTCAAATATATATACTCACTAGTAGCATACAGAGACGCAAAATCTACAACATATATATATATATATATATATATATATAATATATATATATATATATATGATTTTGAATGTGATTTGATCTTTAATCCTTGGTGGTTGTTTTTAATTACCAAGGATGTCCATGGATTCAGTTTGTAAGAAAGATGGCAATACTTCGTCGAAGAACTTCAAGAAACACTATATCTTAGAATAGTACACATAGCATTAAAGATAAACGTTTCAACAGTGACATATGGCCTGACAGTAAAGATTTGATTTGTTGTAAATACCTTTCACAGCCAGTTGACCGGAAGTGGTTGGTAATGTCTTTATTTTACCACCAGCAGAGATTGAATGAAAGCACGTTCGGCTCATTTCTTAAAAAAACAAAACAAAACTAAACTAAAGCAATAAAGAATACTGAAGAGAATGTGAGGATAAGACAAAATAATCCTTCACTTATGTCTTTCTCGTTATCACGAAGGATGTTTCAGAAGAGCTGGGTTGTAAAAACAGACAAACAGAGAAAAAAGAAAAAGGGGAAAAAGAAGAGATAAGTTTCACAATTGATTTGCTTAAAGCGCTGTCCAAGTAGGAAGGATTCTAAAGACATAGGATGAGAGTTCATCTCACAAAGCACTGGTCTCCACTACATCAACGAAGTTAAGACGTCGATCAGCCTGTTCAATACTTAATTGGGTGACCACTTAAGAAACAACAGATACTGTAAGCGACCTGAGCCGTTTGTCTATCAAAATCACTAGATTTGGTATTAAATGACCCGAAAGGGTTGATATGCCAGTAAAAAAAAACAATCCTAAATAAGTATAAAAAAGAGAAAATCAATAAGAGATAACAGAGAACTCAATGGAAATCAATATGAGAAAGAGAGAGAGAGAGAGAGAGAGAGAGAGAGAGAGAGAGGGGGGGAGAGAAGAATCACAATAGACAATAGAGAGAGAGAGAGAGAGAAAGAGAGAGAGAGCATATACAATAGAAGAGAGAGAGAGAGAGAGAGAGAGAGAGAGAGAGAGAGAGAGAGAGAGAGAGAGAGAGAGAGAAATATCAAATCACGATCAAGTCACACTGAAAGCACCGGATCCCGCTAGATCACCGAGGTTAAGCAATGAGTCTGTTTAATACTTAATTGGGTGACCACTTAAGCAACAGCAGGTACTCTCAGTGATCTGAATTCTTTGTCTCTCTAAATAATTTGATTCGGCATTAAATGACCAAAAAAAAAGGTTGATATGCCGCAAAACAAACCAACTGACCCTTTCTTCGATTTATTTCATACTGTCTACCTTAACGGTCGAAGAGTGAGTCAATCTATCATCATCATCATCATCATCATCAAGTCGTGCTGACAGCACGGATCCCCATAACTCTCTCCCCCTCTCTCTCTCTCGCTACTCAACCTATCAGTCATCGCTACTGACATATCCTCAATACGGCATGCAATATCCGCTCACAGCTGATTATTGTGAGTTTTTGCTTGTGGGGCAACAATAGTGAATCTATGAGTAGGTGTCCACAGGAGAATGCCACTCATGAGTTCATCTTCAGCAGTTTCCAGCATGTCTTATTAGGAGGGTTTATGTTATAGGAGTTAAGTAGACGTAAAGCGGCCCTCGTGGCATAAATATGTAATCCATGCAGCCCTCATGACATACATATGTAATCCATACAAGTCTGACTATCATGTGGGTCTTTACCTATTTTCTATCTATCATCTGCCCACTGTACCAAGCTCTCATTCCAACCGCCGGTCTGGATCTGCTGAAGGGGCTTGAGCCGGCTGAATATATACTGCCCTTGATTTGACCACCCCGAAAATAGGTACTAACTTTTTCAAGGCAGAATCAAAACTCCAATTTCTCCAAAAATTGCACACATTAATCCATTTATAGACTATTGGACGCCCATATTCCAACCAATAACCTTTTCAAGATCCATTTTCCCTTAAAACTAGCCAGATGAGGATATTATTGTGTTTTACTTCCAGGTTTTTATCAAGACAGAAAACGTAAAGAATTTATTCAAATTAATAATGAAGTTGATAATGAAAAATATTCATTCTTAGAATCTCAGTGAAACAGCCTTAGACTACTACTCCTCTTCATCCTCCACTTCTTCATCCTCATCTTCGTCTACCAGTTATAGCATTTGTTAATAACTATTTATCAAGCCTAGGTTAGTTATGACTGAAAGCCAGAATTATAGGCTATTCAGTCAGAATCAAACTCACAAGTTATCTTCTATCCATACTCAGTATCACGACACATAAAGAACCTTAAAAAGACCAATCTTGATTTATATTTGACCCAAGGCTGATGTATACACAATAGCCTCTCACACACTCTCGGCACCTGGGTCGCACATTTGTCGGATATTGCCGGAAGCGTTATTTGCAGGAAACAGATCAACGTTCACAACGGTTGAAGTTTGAGCAAGTTTGAGAAATTGTGGAAAAGAGTTGAAATCAAACGAATGCTCGTTGATTGGCTATATGCTGTCACGTGGAATTTGAGAGATTCAGTTAGAATCTACAAAGGAGACGGATCGATTCGAAGAAGAATAAAGTCGTGTAACTTGGAGCTTAAGTGAAACCACGCACTTATTAGCCGGATGGAAAGACATTGCCTTATAAAGAAATGGGTGACTCTTTAATTCAACTGAGAAAAATCATTTCTTTCATTTTGGGTACGGTCCAAAAAAGAATGTATCAACTGGAAATAAATGTGTGAGTATTTTTGACCAACGTGTCTGTCTGTGTGTCACTCCTTCGTGCCATTGGGATCAAGCGACAATCTTTATTCCTGACACATTCTAGAACAGTGCGCAGACTGTTATTGGTATTTCAGTCTGTTTAAAATTGTTTTAAATCGAAATAAATATAAAGAAATGTTAAGACTAAACAGAAGATAAATCATTTGGTGGCTGGGAAATGTTAAATTCAAATCTGCAGTTCAACATGTTCGGACATGTACAACTTGCTTACAGTTTTGTCCTAAATATTCATGAAAAAAAGATTTCCTCTACTTCATCATGTTAGACATACGAAAGTGACAAATCAAAAGTTTAAAGAATAATTATGAATACCTGACCAGGTTAACTTTAATTTTCAAACAGGCTCGGTTTGGTTTGTTTGCTTTACGGCATATCAACCCTTTTCGGGTCATTTAATGCCGAAACAAGTCATTTTGATAAAGGTTTTTATGTTTCGGGTTTTTGATATCTTCAAATTGGTATAAATAATTTTCATTAATTTAATTTATTTTGGTTTGTTTTGTTTAATGTTATAATAACCCTGTGAGTTATTTAATGCCAAAAACTGTCAGTGTGCGAGATAAAAGTTGATAATCATGACTTTTTTACAGGTGTATTTTTTACATGTATTTCGTGGATGAATTTTATATATGATTCCTAAATTTTTATATAAGCTCGGATAGAGCCGAAGGTTTATTTATTTTTAATTTAGTTGGTTGGTTGGATTTTATCGCATGTCAACATTTGCGTTATTTCATGGCGAAGACATTTTATTTTATTCATTCTTGTTAGCTATTCAATTTTTAAGACACATTTTAAAATTCATTTTTGATCTATTTAATAGATGGGACCCTAACAGGAATTAATACCCCGAGTCAGTGCGGACCTAGGTGTAATGGCAATGAAAGGGCACTCCACACTCCCCAGAGCTCCACAACTAGACGCAGTTTAATGTCATACTCTGGACACGTTTTGAGTTTGATCTACCCAGACCAATCAGGCTTCATCCTAAAAATTCATTGGTACCTTGACATACAAGTGCCCCAAATTACGAGTTTTCCGAGTTGTCACTCGATCGTTGTTTTTACTTTGTGTTCAGAGCTAATATTTGAGGTACGAGCGAGCTTCACATACGTTTATGTTAATAAGCACAATAAAAAAATTTGATTTCCCAAATTTATTACACCAAAGAAAATATTATTTACTGAAAAATAAATATCAAAATGTATTACAGCACATAATTCATTAGATTCTATTTTATGTTTTATACAATATAGTGCTATTTTTCTTATTAAAAAAACGTATAGATAATAAGGGTGATTTCTGTTTATTTCAATGGTGAAAACTGATTTAATATACGAGGAAATTGCGTTATGAGCGGAACGAATTTACTTCGTAAGTCAAGGTACGACTGTAATTAAAAAGATTAAATTTTCTAATGAAATATTACATTAGTCCTAGACAAAGAGAATTAGAAAAGAATGTCTTTTTACATTTGTCATTATTTTCTTTCTTTTTTTCTTCTTTTCTTTCTTTCTTTTCGAGTTTCATTTTGTTTAAAATATCCCCCAGAAATGCTTTTACTATTAAAAATAAATGTTCGGAACCTTTGTTGGGAATTTTTTGGCAAGAACCTAAAGTAAATATTGAATAGAGTGAATTTATTTCAGGAGTAAAATTCAGTGTAATATTCGACTCGAAGCCAAGGCCGTTTCTGGTAGATTACGCAAAAAAAAAAGAAAAGAAAAGAAAAATGAAGAAGAAAAGCAAGAAAAAGAAAGAGCAAAAAAAGAAGGAAAGAATCCGAATTTATTTTAGATGTTAAAATTCCAATGCAGACGCTGATTCTTTGATGGTGGGTACGGTTTTTACAGGGGCTGATGCAATTACATTCAGCACGGACAAAGCAGAAGATTGCAAATAAAGAATTGAGAGACGTGAGCAAACTGAGATAGATATATAAATGCAGAGATTTAGAGAGAGAGAGAGAGAGAGAGAGAGAGAGAGAGAGAGAGAGAGAGAGAGAGAGAAAGGGAGAAAGGGAAAGAGATGAACAGGCTTAGATGGATTTAGATACATCAGACATATATAGATATAGAGAAAGATATATATATATATACGTATATAAATATATATATATATATATATATATATATATATTATATATATGTATGTATGTATATATATATATATATATTACACGTATATACGTATACGTATATATATACGTATACGTATACGTATACATATATATATATATATATATATATATATATATATTATATATATATATGTATATATATACATATATATATATATATGTATATATATATATATGTATATATATATATATACGCGTATATGTATATGTATATATGTATATACACACATATATATAAACATGTATATGCACACATATATACACACATATATACATATATACACACACATATATATGTATAGATATATATATATATACACACACATATATATACATATATATATGCATATATACACATCCAAATCCCATCCCTTTCTCTCCCCTTACCATTTACCTTTTCACTATAAAATCAGTATGTACAAGCACTTAAGTCAATAAATTTTGAAAAAGCTTCTGCCAATAACGAGGCGGAATATCTATTGAATTTAGTTGTGTTGTTATATCCACATTTTCCCTCTATTCTCAACCACATTTTGTCGGATTTATAAAATCTCTCACTATATATATATATATATATATATATATATATATATATATATATATATATACCAGGCGACTAGGAATCGCAAGGTTCCTGGTTCGATACCAGTCCCCGCTAACTCAGCTTATAAGTAGCACAAATTGGGTAATCTGATCTCTGCGGTAAAGTGTAGAGTTAATGGTAGGTGTGGCGCTCCACCCCAGCAAAAACAATCTCCCTGCAAAAAAGGTGATAGACAACCTCTCTGCCAGCTGATACCGGAAATACAGAATTTAACACCATGTCACATCCTGCTCGTGTGGAGGTGCTTTTATAATGTATTTTATTAGATTAATACTTAACTTCTTATATCTTACAAAGGTTTTTCTTAGACGGTTGAGGTTCCAGGTTTAAAACGGTCCTCGCCAGCTCAGTGGATGAGTTCCACAAATTGGATCTGTGTGGTAAAATAGGGAGTTCATGGTAGGTGTGGTGCTCCATCCCAGATGAAAAAACAATCTCCCTAGTCTAGCGCTAGGGAAAAGGGGATAGACTCCCTCGCTGATACCGACAATAGGCCACTACGCTTATTCTACTTATACTTACTCATAGTTTTCCTAGTATACTTAACTTCATTTACGACACAGCCACAAATGAAGACTCGGTAAGAATCGAACTCAGTACACTAACGAATTTGTTGGCAAGATGAGCTAAGGTAAAAGTCATCGGGATGGCCTAAAGTTGGTATCAGCCAGAGAGTGTGGGAGTTTATCCCCTTTTCACTAGTGCTAGACCAAGGAAATTGTTTTGCATCTGAAGTGGGGCGCCACACCTACCATCAGCTTCTTACTTTACCGCACATATCCCTGAGCTACTTATGAGCTGAGTTGGCGAGAGACGGTATCGAACCAGAAATCTTGTGGTTCCTAGGCGGACGCTCGACCGACTGAGCTAAAGCGGCTAATGTAGACTCCCTATATACGTACGTACGTATGTGCGCTTGACCCCCCCCAAAAAAAAAAGACCCCCCAAAACAACAAAACAACAACAACAACAACAAAACAAAAGTTTTACGCTTCTATAGTTAAATCAGGATATAAATAAACGAAATAACACAAGTTCATCCAAGTCAGTATTGAAACTAAGGCAAATATATATTTTTTAAATCAGGCAAAATTCAAAGAAGTGAATTCGAATAGAAAAAATGTGTGTCGACTTTAAAAAATAATTTCAAAACTTGATTTGTAAAACCTGGCCAAAACAACAGAAGCAAATGAAAGAGTTTTTTTTAACTAGCAGGGTTACTCGGCATTGCTTGGCAAAGTGCACAATTGTTGAAATAAACCTGATGCATGAGGTATAATCAGAAAATATTGAAACTGCGTCTTTAAGTTAAAATAACAAAAAACAACTAAAATCTAAATTCAAACTTTAAATAAAGAAAGTGCACAGTTGAACAACCTCTCTAAAAAGGGGCTGATGTCTAGACACCCAGAATACAGTCTAGACAGACATCCACAAAATGTTCAGGTAAAAAACAAAACAAAAACTCCGAAAGAGAAATGTATTTCATTTGTTCGCAAAGTGACTATGCGACCACCGCGGAAAAAGACCCATCATTTCCATCACATGGTAAATAATCTTTAACAATTTGTGGTGTAAATTCAAATATTTATGATAAACGTAATGTTATTGTATTTTTAAAATCGTATATATTAATATTATTCCCTTTGAGAGATGGAGAGATAACGCTATCGACGCTATTCTACGTAAGTGTGTCATGCTATAGTTTTAAAAGTTCTCTCTCTCTGTCTCTGTCTCTGTCTCTGTCTGTCTGTCTCTCTCTCTCTCTCTCTCTCTATATATATATATATATATATATATATATATATATGAAAAATAGAAATTAGAAGCTAATTAACAATGCAATGGAATAGTGATGAAAATTATGGTTATTTACCTGTTTCCTAAATATTTTCGGGATAAAATCCCATTTTCAAAGGTTTTGGAGGTACTTGTGTTTTTTTAGTACTTATATTACGGCGCTGGCTCAAACGTTTGTTGTTTATTAAGTTAAATAAAGGAACGCCGGATGTTGCAGTGAATTCGAAAATGTTCGGGTATTTGAGACTGCACGCGCGCACGCACGAACGAGCCGGCGATTCACCACGGAAATACCCGAAGATTTTCAAATTCACTGCAACATCCGGCGTTCCTTTATTTAACTTAATAAACAACAAACATTTGCACCAGAGTCGTAATATAAGTACTAAAAAAAAAAACACAAATATGCATAAGCCTGAACCTGTCCTGGAGAATAAGACGCATAACATTATCTGAGACTTCGAGGTACAGGCGGATCACCTAATCCCGACCAGGAGACCAGACCTAGTGTTGATTGATAATAAGAAGAGAACCTGCAATTTTGTGGATTTTGGCGTCCCAGCCAATCACCGATAAAAAAAAGGAAAGAAAGCGAAAAGATAGACAAATACTTCGACCTTGCCAAAGAACTGAGGAAACTGTAGCACATGAAGGTGAAGGTCGTACCAATTGTAATTGGTACCCTTGGAACGGTCCCTAAAACTCTGGAAAATAATTTGGGTAAATTGAATATCAGAGGAAGAATCGTGCCCATCCAAATTACACACTGTTAAGATTGGCTAGAATACTCAGAAAGTCCTGGAGACCTGAGGAGACTTGCTGTCACTCAGCCTTCATTGAAACACCGGCTACAGCATGTGTGAAAAACTCCATGATAATAATAATAATAATAATAATAATAATAATAATAATATAACGTACATGATATTCGATATATTTATCCACAGATTAATACACTTGATTTATAACTTTTCTGGGGTTTCATTAACTCTACCCACCCCAATAAATCAAACACACACAAAACAACAACAAAAAACAAAAAAAAATCGTAATTGGTTGAGCTGTTTTTCGCTACCCGACGAGCTAAATGTGACACAAGGTTGTTTAATATGGCATTGCCAGCGGTGGGTTTAAAATAGTTTAAAATTCAGTCGGCATTCCACTTTTGGGGCGCCTCTGGCACCGGACAATAAACCTAGCTTTGTCACTTTTAGACAAAGGGTCAGGTGCTGTCTGGGAGTATGGCACAATGGAACCAAGCGAGAACCTTTTTTTTTTCGCTTCTCGGCCCTTCAGCGCAGATACTTACACTTTTATCTATGCCCGGGCTACTAGTTGCTATTTGGTTAGGCTGAGAAATTTTCAACACCCTTCGTATATTTTTGTGCATTGTGAAGGGGAGTAAATATTTTGATTACAGGTTGTTATAATTTTACTCTTGTTGTCATGGCAACGCGTGTTTTCTTCTTGTCTTCTTGAGAAAAGAAGAAAAAAAAACTCTCCAGGGGGCTTTATCTTGTGATGTAAGACAAAGATTTCTTTAAACTTGAAGCATTTGTTTAAAAAGGAAAAGATGCAAAAGATGAACAATAGACGCTCTGTTCCGTCTTCAAATTCCACTGATGCGCATGCGCTTCCAAGTACATCTCAGATAGTTAATGCCGACATTCTTTCGTTATTTATTCTTTTTTAAAATTGACAACGAAAACTTTTTAAAAAAAGTATCAGAGTGTTGTCTCAACTTCTGATTTCTTATACATACACGTTTCTTTATCTCCCAAGCAGTTTCGCGGGCTATTGAGCTTATTATTTGATCACCGGAGTTAAGCAGCGTTGAGTCAAGTCAGTGTTTGGATGGCCAACCGTTTGGGAATAGGGGGCTGATTGGTTGGCATACCAACCCGTCTAGTGTTATTTTATTCCGAAAACGTTTGTTTTATTTATTCTTGTAGGGTATTTAATTTTAAAAAAAATTCTTTTTTAAACACATTTTTAAAACTCATTACTTTAAAATTTATTTAACCCATAGATGTCTTATATATCTACTAAGGTACAGTCGGAGTATTCTATAGCCCCAACCGACAGGGCAGAATACCCTTAGAAAAGGTTTAGTTGTTTGTGTTGACTTTTTCTGATATAAGGTGTGTGCTGGACGCCCGCTCCTACTTATAGACTCGCCGGCAACCATGTGACCAAGCTCTTGGCCAATCACTGGTAGTACTCTGCCGCAGATATTGTTATTTATACCGGCTGTTCTGGTCATACCTACACATATTGCTTTGAACCTTCGTGGACGATGGAACATAGGATTATATCACTGGACCTTTGACACTACGTAGGATTCATAACTCAGGACTTATTCACTTACCAAAGGACTTATTTACTTTAAGTCCTTTTTAACTGGCCAAGATGGCGGTCAGAAAATTAACAGTTTGTTTTGTTTTAGAGTATATCAACACGTTTTGGGTCATTTAATGCCAAATCAAATCATCTTTGATAAACGAAGGATTCAGGTTGCTTACAACACCTTCTTTTGCTTAAGTGGTCAACTAATTAAGTATTGAACCTGTTCACTGCTGCTTAACATCGGTGATCTAGCGGAAACCTTTACTTTAAGTGTGATTTGACTGTAATATATCATCATGCTATTACAATGGTTGGTTGTTAATTGTTTGGTTTTCCGGCATATCAACACTTTTCGGGTCATCTAATGGCAAATCAAGTCATTTTTGATAAGCAAAGGACACTGGTTGGTTACCATAATAAGTGAACAGAAAATTCGTCGGGTCGGACAGCCGGATCTCTCCACCGAAAAAGACGTTCTCCCAGCAGCCAAAGATCCCAGACAAAGTCCTTGCCGCCTACTACAATTTTTTTCCAGCAGTCCTCCGCCAAAGCTCACTCACCTCTTCTTCCTCGTCGTACGTGAGCGTTTTCTTCAGCAAGATCAGAACGCAACTGTCTTGGTGTGGAAGCAGGCCTTAAATAATCATTAACTGCTTTAACTAAAATCCCACATCCGGGTCAATCGCGCAGTCTAGGAATTTGCATACGTGCCAATGAGGTAGTCTGACGTCGAACCACGATCATAATCGAGTTCAATCTGTTTAATTGCTCGCTACACTCCCTCTATCTCATTTTGCACGACAGACATGTTCGCGCGCGCTTTGAGCTACCATGTGCGTAATTTCTCTCACCACACTTACAGTACCTGTTGTTTCTTAAGTGGTCACCTAATTAAGTATTGAACAAGCTCATCGCTTCTCAGGAAAACATGAATCCAAATATTTGACTAGCAATGAGTAAATAGTATGTATTTATCCAGCTTCTCCGCATGAGCAGGATGTGACGCAAGGCTCACTTTTCAAGCAAAGTTTAACCGGTTTGAATTCAGAGTTTTCCTAAACGTAATTGCGTGGTTGGAGTTGGAACTTGCTTACAACGATTTCTCAGTCCAGCACGTTAACCACTGCACCACGAGGATTTTCCCTGTAAATTCAGGGTGTGGCTTCAGGAGTGTATTGATCGTAATGGAAAACATTTTGATTATATCTATTAATACACTCAAAATTTGAACATGCAACATTTGACAGTCCTCATTGTTTTTTTTTAAACAAGTTTTAATAAATGCATGACTGTTATTATATATCTATATATAGTTTGTTTTATTCTAATACATATTTAAAGTTTAAATTTCAAATTGTTTTATTTTATAATCCTTTAATGAATTTGATGATTTTACTTACTTAGGGTACAAACTCGCTGACATTGAACTTTTTACTCCCATCCCTCAGGCAATATGTTTCAAAAATCTATTTTTACATCGCCCGGAGGGTGTTTTTTTATTTTGTACTAGTAATATTAAAAAACAAAGTGATGACAATAACAACAGAAAATGGTAAATATTATTCTTTGTTATAGTAAGATTTTGAATAGGATGTACGTTACTTCTTTTTTTAAAATTACATTCAAAATACAAGAGATCATTCTACCGGACATTATACAAATAGCAACTGTCGTATATTTATTTATTATTATTATTGGCATTTCAGTCTCGGAAGACTATAATAAAGTTTTTTTGTGCCCCTGGAGTTACAGCGCCTCCTGTAACTGTGAAGTCTGATGTTTGAAAAACATTCTCGACCACAGATGTCGCATTCGAAGGCTGTCCCTGAAGATGTTGATGTAAGTTTTTATCATAAAATATCTTGAGCTCTGTTTGCTATGAAGACGTCTTAGGGTCTGGTTTGTGCAAGAATAAAACATAGATAATTAGCTGTTTTTAAAATAGCAGGGGTATTCGGCCTGTTTCTTCGCAGTGAGCATTTCAGTTTGTTACCTGGATTAAGGTGTAAAGGTATAATTTCTGATAATGCTGTCGAAAACACATTCTGGCTTATGTTTCATAATGAAAACTTGGTGAATAAGGCATATTTACTTCTAAGTTTCTCTTGATACATACTGACTGAAATAGAAGCAGAAGTAGACACACAAACACGCACACAGACAGACACACTCGAGCACCTAGATGAACATACAAACATAGTTATGCAGTCACGTAAACATTATCACACATACACATATTCACATACATGTAACTACAGGCACATGTAAACATACTAATGATTATATGCATGCATACTTACCTGCCTATATGTATCATACGCACATAAACACAGTCATACACATAGGCACATATTACACGCACACATACATAATCACATATTTACACACACACAGACAGATGCACAAACGCCTTCGTGAACATACGCACATGGATATACAGTCATGCATACATTATCACACATACACTCCTACACAAAGGCAGATACGCTATACTAGGAACTACGAAAAAGTTTCAGGAATTTAAACAACACTCTCGGAACAGATGTAGTACGGGCAATAATACTATCCCTCGCGAGCACGTGTGTTGCTTACAAGAGTAGTACTACGAAGGTATCGGAGAAAACAAGGTGTTATGACAGGTAAATTCATATCCACTGCATAAATATCATTCCTCTTCCGTTTTAGTGGTAGCCTGTATACATATCTAAACATAAACATCCCTGGAATTTAACGTTTTTCAATGACTTTAAAATATTTTGGACTGATTGCATATATATCCTTAAATGCATTCGCAGGTAGACTATCGCTAATCTTCGGGATCTCGTGTTATTGTGAGAAACTCGAGTCGGTATATTTTAAACGATCCCATATTTTAAATCATTCGATTTTAATCATTTCACACACACACACACACACACACACACACACAACACACACATATATATATATATATATATATATATATATATATATATATATATATATATATCCAAACGGAGTTCAGACATGTAGATAAAAATTCACCTGAAGATCGGAAGGGTAAACTTAATTGTGAATTTTTACCCTGTTTATTTTATTCTATACTTGAAATACCGTGAGATTGTTCTACATTCATATGCGTAGGGTACTATATTTTATTGATTTAGAACAATTTCAGTGGTAAATTTTAATTCTCTCTCTTACTATCTAACTATATCTATCTATCTATCTATCTATCTATCTACCTATTTATGGACTTACCAATCCCGCTTTAACATAATAGCTAAAATTCCCTTTGGTTTAATTTGTTTTCAAAAATGAATATATTAATCTGAATCGGTCATTATGATTAGAAGACATGTCAAAACTTGAGACAAAACACAATTTCTTTGCCTGACTGATTTTACGTCATGTTGACACTTGTGTTATTCTTGTTGAAGTTATTTTAGCAATTATAGACTCCAATTATATTCGGTACAAAAATGTATCTTCACAATCATTTTAAACAAACACAATCTTCATTATCTCCTGTAGATCTATGGACATATGAATGGAACCCTAATGGGTACTACCGTTCTGAGTAGGCATGGAACTGTGAGTAATGATAATGACCAATTGACTCTACACTTGGCACTGGGTGAAGTTTAGAGTAATACGTAGGACCCACCGAATACATCAAATATCAAGAAAATGACAGATAAGACATAAAGTATCAGAAAAGGACACTCAAAAGATAAAGTATCGGAAATGTCCAGTTATCAAAAGGAAAAATAATCTTGTGTCACATCCATTCTGTAGCGGAGGGGTTGGGTAAATACAAATTTATTGTCAGGATTTGAACTCAGATGATTCTATTTTTTCAGTCGATACCATGCAGTCAATGAATGAATATATATATATATATACTTTGGTGCGGTACCAAGTTTCTTAGTACAAGTTGATTCTAGGTGGGTCCTAATTCTCTACCAGTAGTTTGTTGTAGAGTTCAGGTTCCGTACGAGAGCTCAATGTTTAATTATTGTAAACAGATCAAAGTTATTTATGAATAAAAAGGCCTTAAATATCATGGGTATCGTGGTTATGGACTATTTCCACTCGTAAGTATGCCCACGAACTTCTTCAGACCAATGATCAGTGGTCTGAAGAAGCTGGTGGGCATACTCACGAGTGGAAATGGTCTATAACCGATACCCATGGTATTTAAGGCCTTTTTATTCACAATATATATATATATTATATAGCTCAGTCGGTAGAGCGTCAGACTAGGAACCACAAGGTACTGAATTCGATACCGGCCTTCGCCCACTCAGCATATGAGTTGCACAGCTGTCTGTGCGGTAAAGTGAGGAGCTGATGGTAGATATGGCGTTCCACCTCAGACGCCAAAAAAATCTCATTGGTCTAGCGCTAGTGGAAAAGGGATAGACTCCCTCGTTGTCTGGCTGATATTGACTATAGGCCACCCCAACTATATATATATATATATATATATATATATATATATATATATATATATATATATATAAACTGGCTCGTCCAGAATTGAAATTCAGGTCGCTGAGTCCTTTTCCCCAGTCGATAACCGTTACGCTAAGCGCAAGTTTCTTTTGTAACATAGTAGTTTAAAAGTAGGAGCTCTCTTGCGTCGATTACATTGTTAGCAATAAATATCTTTTTGCGCTTTTTATTTGAGGAAAAACTATTTCTTTTTTGTTTTTTCTTATTTTTTGTACCAAACAGAATGTTCTTTCAACGGGCCATTTAATAGGAGTAATAACGTCAACGATACCCTGCATTCTCAGCTGGAAATAGATAAAATGAAACAAAAAAAAAAGCCTGTCTATTCTCAAACAATGAAAGCGCATCGAACTTAAAGGAGTTGCTATGTCGAGTTTTAAGCGAGTGTTCTGAAAACCGGCAGTTAGAGACCTGGTAGCATATTTGCGGTACAGACTTGGTTGAAAACTTAAATACTGTTGTACCTTGGCTTACAAGTGTCCTAACTTAAATTAATTGTTTAAAACAATAAAGATGACTATAAGAGACAACTAAAACAATTATTCATAGATACATTGATTTTATTTAATTTGATTGTTGAATATCAAAACTGTATTAAATCCAAAAGCTAATAAACACCGTACATTTATATATAGATATCAGCATAATTACCCGGGCCATAACCGGGCCAAAAAGGATTGTAGGAACACTAGAGACTGTGAGAGAAAAGGGAAAAAGAGGAATAAGAGAAGGGGTAAGAGGAAAATAATCTAGCAAATTGCTTATAGAAATTTAAAAATCGCAAAGAATTTGCGTATTACAATGTTCGTTTATTTTAGGACCTTTAAAACTTATATTTAAAATATTATTTAAAAAATGTTACCCAGAATTCCTCAGTGTTTTTAAACATAATTTTATCTTCTAAAAACTTATTTTGTATTAATAACAAAAATTTGAATTCAGTTCTTATTGCTTGTTGGGTTAAAATGATAAGAAATTTATTCGTTTAATTAATTTTCTTTTTTTACCCCAGAAAATGTAACAATGAAAAGAAGCTAAAATTAAACATGTTCTTATTTGTTGGTGGAAAATTTCGTGTATTAATTCAATTGTTATTTGAGTTACGAGCACGCACTCTGTCATTTATTTTTCGCTTTGTGTTGAGATTTGAAATTTGAGGTACAAGTGAGCAACAGATACGCTTATGTTAATAAGTTTCCACATTCATTTCGCCAAAGAAAATAGTATTTATAGAAAAATAAACATAACAGCATATAATTCCTGACATTCTTCTTTTATTATGTTTTTATACAATACATGGTGTTTCTAGTAGGGTTCGAACGAATTGATAGCATTACAGTTTATTTCAATGGGGAAAATTGATTTGATATACGATGAAATTGAGTTACAAGCCGAATGGATTAAACTGGTAAGTCAAGGTGCCCTCCCAGTAACCCAGTGAAAGGTAAGGATATTTTGAGCCATTAAGTCTGTAAAAGAATCATTACTCTTATAAAAGGTATCGTCAATATAAGTAATGCATTTGATTTATTACTTGAGGGAAAAACGGGGATCATACCCTTCCTAAGTCTGAAAGTAAATTTAATAGCGCAACAAGAGGTTGATTACTACGATGTTAGCCACTACGCTATGAACGTAATAGATCAACTGGAATTCAAACTCGCTTCCTATGATATCGCAGTCCAGCATGTTAGCCAATACGCCACTGGGACCCCACCGGTGACTTTTAGGGCTACTTTTAAGATGTTACATTATATTTCAACACAGCCTGAAGAAATCATATGACCGACTTTTATATTCACAGTAGAAAGCACATCGAGATTAGAAACAGAGAAATAAACACGAAAGTGCACGACATGTGTTACGAACTTGATAACGGTATGGCAAAATGGAGAGTAGAACATGATGGAATTCTGCAGACAGCAAGAATTTGAAAATTATTCCTGGTAAAAGACAAATATGTCATTGGATAGTTGGTTTGTTGATTTTTACGGCATGTCAACCTTTTTCGTGCTGTTTATTGCTGATATTAATCTTTCTTGCAAGCAGTTTCAAGAAACGATCTCGCCAGAATTATTCAGACCTGTAGCCGTGTAAGTGCTACTGTATGGCTCCACTAATGAGACTCTAACAAGTGGACTATGGAATTAGCATGCCGAGTTAAACATCCAGCGGAGGCTATTTGAGCACACTTTGTACATATGCCCTTGGAAAAGATATGAACGCATCTGCTCTTACCTATCTATAGGTAAAATAGTCTCAGACGGTGGAGCGCCCGCCAATTCAGCTTATGAGTAGCACAGGGAACTGTACGGTAAAGTGAGGAGCTGATGATATGTGTGGCGTTCCACCTAAGATGTCAAAACAATCTCATGGCCTAGCGCTAGTGGAAAGTGGATAGGCTGTCTTGCTGATACTGACTTTAGGCCAACCGACGACGACAAAGTAGGACAGACTAGGATCCCTCGATTAGAGTAGCCTGGTATTTCATGGATACAAAGACTAGAGAATGTTTGTCATTACCATCGCTTACAATAAATCGACCTTGTGTCGAATTTTATTTAATCGGGAAGGGAAATATTCTAAGATCAGATCGTAGTATCTGTGCGCCTAGATAATATCAGCGTGTGTGTGTTGTGAGTTTGGAAGCATGGCTAGCCCAAGGGTCATCATGTGATGAAACCTGTGTTGGCTGCGTATCCAGTCATACGTGCATACTATATATATATATATATATATATATATATATATTGAGGGGGATAAGCAAATCATACTTTGTTTTGATGTTTTGTTTCCCAGGGCCTTTAATTGTACATAATATTTTTTCAGCACTTTCAGTTATTGAAATTAAATATATATATATATATATATAATATATATATATATATATATATATATATTTTTTAGGATATGTGCTTAATTGAAGTCATACCTAATTTTGAAAATTAATTAGTTAATAATTAATGAATATATATGTTCAAATGTAGGGCTAAACAAATCGAGAAAATGTCATCCCTGAATGTACATTGTCGGCTAAAAGCCAGATCAAATAAACACATTGTTTATTTACTTACTCTCATATATATATATATATATATATATATATATATAGAGAGAGAGAGATAATAATAATAATAATAATAATAATAATAATAATAATAATAATAATAATAATGATAAAGGTGCATATAAAACCCTCGAGGCTACTATGGCAGAGCAGGTTTAAAACCTAACATATCAAAATTATTTTCTTTTGAAGTCTCATGTAGACCAAACAATCGACATACGGGTTTATAAGATATCTATATCGGCATATTTATATATTTTTCTCTGTCTGTCTGTCTCTCTTTCTATATATATATATATTGTGTGTATGTGTTTGTGTGTGTGTGTCTATGTATGTTTGAGTAGACATAGAAATTCATATACGTAGATATAATGAAATTGGGTTACTACAGTACATTGCCAGATGAAGACAAAATGGGGTCAGAATGATTATGGTTGGAAAACACACGCAAGCGCATGATTTGACTGTCTTGAATAATCAGGTCTCAAAATCTTGGCTTTTATCTGGTTCAGTTTTCTGTAGCCAGTGGTAAATATATAAGTATTTAAAAAAAAAACTAGAGAAAACAAACACACACACACACACACACACACACACACACACACACACACACACACACACACACACACAAATGTATATGTATCGATACTTAGTCATGAATTTTTATTCAGAGTTTTTATTGTTATTCTATTTAATAGTTAAACAAGATACATTTTACTGGTTTGGGCCGTTTTTAGCGGTAAATCTTAATTATAATCATAATAAAAATTATAATCGTAATTTTAATTATATATCTATTAATAATGGAGATTCGCTTCCGGTTTTTGTCTGTAACAAAAACTGCGTCACTTGCTTACGTCACATTACCCCTACACATAATCCAACGTCATAACATAGAATAAATATACTCAAAATGTGAGCATGCAATGTTAGACAATCCTCATTGTTTCAATAAATAGATGCCCATCGTTATATATTTATATATAGATTGTTTTATTTTAATATAATATTTAAAGTTATCGGAACTGTTTCCATTTCAAATTGTCTTTCTTTTTTTTTTTTTTTAATCCTTTAATAAATTTGAGGATTTTACATACTTATGGTACACACTCTATGACATTGAATTTTCAGCTCCCATCCCCTCAGGCAATATTTTTCAAAAATTATTTTTACATCGCCCGGAGGGTGTCTTTTTATTTTGCTAGTGTAAATATAATAAAAAATACAATTATAAGAAAACATAATTTTATAATCGAATAAATTGATCTTCACTTTGAATTGATTCTAAATATATTCAATGATTAGTTGAACATGAAAAACTATGAAAAACAGAAAAAGGACACTGGTGGAATATATTTTATGACTTTTTATTCAAAATCAAACATTTGACTCAAACGGACTGTGGCAAAAACGAAAGTTGCGCCATATATTTCCCTCTCTCCATCTTCTCTGTGCGTGTGTGTGGTTGTTTATAATTTGACAGCCACAGGTTATCTATACACATCTGGCCTGTGTCACCGCTCAGGTCAGAAAATATATATCTTGACTCCCACACACATGTATATATTTACATTCAAATAGGGATAAATCTGACAAATCACACGCACACACACACATACGCACGCACACACACGCAAACACACAGAGGCACGCACGCACCCCCCCCACATATATATGTAATATCATGAAAAATTGAAAAAACACAAGGTCATAAACGAGTAATGTTTATTTCGCATATGCTGTAGTGTTTCGATCTGTTTCAATAGATCTTCATCAGGGCTTTCGTTAGTTTGAGGAAAAATAAATATGTCACAGAAAATTAGAAATCTGTGAGACCCTTTTGCTTTGTCGGTCAGTCTATTTAAAAACATAGCAAAAGAGTCTCGCAGATTTCTTATTTTCTGTGATACATTTATTTTTTCCTTAAACTAACAAAAGCCCTGATTGAAGATCTATTGAAACAGATCGAAACGCTGCAGCATAGGCGAAATAAACATTACTCGTTTATGAACTTGTATTCTTTAAATTATTCATGATATTACATATATATGTGTGTGTGGGTGTGGGTGTGGGTGTAGGATTCACTTCCACCTTTTCTTCATATATATATATATATATATATATATATATATATATATATATTTATATATATATATATATATATATATATATATATATATATATATATATGGATGACTATATAGGCTCCTCATCCCTTAGTTAGTTGAACACTTCGGATGGAATTTCGCTGAAAATAGCCAACTAAGCTTAAAAAGACAAGGCTCTCCTATAAAAGGGATGGCGCACTCTCTGGCGGCCTTTACACATAAACAGATGTGTTTATTTATCAGTTAAAATCCTACTTCCAGTTTGTAGTTGATATAAACAACCACACACAGTCCGTCTGATGATGAATCGATCGGATTTCCATCCCGGCTGGAGGTAGCTTGCAAATGTCTAGCCACACTGCAGAGACTTGATACGTCGAAACACGGTGTTGTGGATGACTATATATATATACTTCGCTGTTGTAGCATTAGTAGTTAATCCACAAAGGGCTCAATATTTTTCATAAAACAGAATATTAAATACACGTGTGTACCGATGTACAGATGAATAAAAATATTAACTCTGACAGGTATAAAATCTCTATGTACATTTGGCCTGTGTCAGCGCTAAGGTCACTATAAATCTAACTAACCTTAATCGATATACACGCAGGCACCTGTGTCCCTACACACTATATATATATATATATATATATATATATATATATATATATATATATATATATATATATAGAGAGAGAGAGAGAGAGAGAGAGAGAGAGAGTGCGTGTGGAATGTCATTCTACAGAACCCTTTGACAAAAGATGGAGGGCCACCTGAATATTAGTATTAATAAATAAGGTTAAAAACCACTCAATCTTCATTGATTAATTTTATTAATGAAGATTGAGTGGTTTTTAACCTTATTTATTAATACTGATATTCAGGTGCCCCTCATCTTTTGTCAAAGGGTTCTGTAGAATGACATTCCACACGCACTCTCTCTCTCTCTCTGTCTCTCTGTTTCTCTGTCTCTCTGTCTCTCTGTATATATATATATAGTGTAGGGACACTTTTATTCCTTATGTTATATTTTTTCATGCTTCCAATACAACCAAAAATATTTCCTAACACACACACACACACACACACACACACACACACACACACACACACATATATATATATATATATATATATATATATATATATATATATATATAAAACGTATTTATTTCTATTTACAGAGTTTCGATGGTTACGTACCAAATAATACCGGCTAATATCTATTTTGATCATGTTGTGAAAATTCTGCTATCTTTAGGCTGTACAATACAACTAAATAAGTCGTGCTCATTACACTAGCCAAGAAAATTGTTATTTTCTTAACGGTGACTTAAATTTGAGTGTTGCTTTTGTTTAGTAAAAAGAAGATAATACAGATAATTGAATTAACATTTTCCGCTGCATCTTTTCCCGAAGAAGCTATCCCTTTAGCGAAACAGCATTCTGTCCCTTATGCACTTACCAAACGCAAGCCCCCCCCCTCCGTTAGAGTGTAGCCGTTTTATTTTCTGTCAGGGTATGTTTCTAAATATCCCAGTATGTCATGTTTAATATCCAACATCAATTAGTTGATCTATTAGACAGTTTAAAAGAATATTAATTGAATATCATCTTTTTATCAAGGGAAATAATCTATCTTAAAATTGTATTAAATCAAAATGAAGATTTCAAATAGAAATTTTGCTCTCTCCGACCATCAAAATTGCTGGGGGGGGGGGGGGTCAAGTGAAACTGAATTATATAACTTCATATACAGGAGATTTTCTCTCACAGAATATCAGTCTGGTTATTCATATTCTTATTAGCATTTTTGTTTGTTTTTATCACTCCATCTCCATGTGCTGCTTATTTTTCAGTATTTGGCCATATGTGGAGGCGCTGGTTGGTAAACGGTTATAGATTTAGGAAATGTACGCGACTTGCGTTTTCCGTGATAATTCTCCTGATAAAGGTATAAATTATTCTTTTCTTCCTTACTCTCAACTATGGACAAAATACTAAGGAAGACTGAACTCTTTAGCCCTGGTAAAGCAATCGATTTAAGAGAAGGAAAATCTCTGAATTCAAAACCTGGGGAATGTTGTTCGGAGAATCTATAGTATTCCTTATACCTCATTCTTTTCTTGCTATCAGCTCATCCAAAGAGTGTAGGTGATTCTATTGAAGCTATCACCACTATAAACAAATCACTTCTCCCTTCATCACCATTGCTCCCTGGTCCACTCTGACCCGGAGTGGTAGTACCTGTTAGGGTCCCATCTATGGGTTAAATAGAATAAGTGAATTTATAAAAAATTGTATTATCCATTAAGAATTGATTATTTCAAAACTTTATCGGCATTAAATGACCCACTGAGGTTGATATGCCGTAAAACCAAACCAAACCAAACCAAACAAATCACTTGTGTAAGTAGTCTACTGGTTTATCTTCTTTAACTGAACTGTTGGTCACTCATATGTTGTATGCGATGGAAAGCACACACACACACACACACACACACACACACACATATATATATATATATATATATAAAGAGGCGCTCATTTGTATAATAGTTATCGCCGTTGGAAATGAACACAGCGACTACAGTAAAACTCTTTGCATTTCACAAAGCGCTAATACTCTTCCAAAAGATATGAATCCAACCATTCTTCCTAGATAAAATAATTGTACAGACTGAGCTCTTTAACCATGGTATGGAAACCGGTCTAGAAGAAAGAAAACATTGAATTCAAACCTTTTAAACTCCGTTTAACAATTGACCTTGTGTCACATCCTACTCGTGAGGAGACGTTATATATATATATATATATATATATATATATATATATATATATATATATATATATAAGCAAAAAAACGAGGTAAAAAGATTGTATACGAAATCGCATTTTGTTAAATAAAAAAGCCCTTGTATTTTCTCCTGAACCAATGAGATCTGTCTTATTAATCTTAGTCTAAGAAAGCCCCAGTATCACCAGGAGTAGGGAGGGTGGTGTTCTTTGCAAATGGATATATAATAATAATAATAATAATAATAATAATAATAATAATGATAATAATAATAATAATAATAATAATAATAAAATAATACGACCGGGTTGGGAAGGTGATCCACTGGGAGTTATGCAAAAATTAAATTTTTAACCATACAACAAAATGGTATGCATAAACCAGAATCTGTTCTTTTAGAACGAAACGCACAAAATTCTCTGGGACTTTGAAATAAAAACGGATCACTTATCCCAGCAAGAAGACCAAACCTAGTTTGATAAACAAAAAGAAAGAACTTGTCAACTGGTTGATTTTGCAGTGCCAGCAGATCACAGGGTGAAGCTAAAGGAAAATGAGAAAATGGACAAATATCTGGACCTTGCCAGAGAACTGAAAAAGTTATGGAACATGAAATTGAAAGTGATACCAATTGTGGTTGGTGCACTTGGAACAGTCCCAAAAGGATTAGAAAAGGGTTTGGAAAGTTTGGAAATCAGAGGAAGGATTGAAACCATTCAGAACACTGCACTGCTGCAATCTGCCAGAATACTCAGAAGAGTCCTGGAGACCCGAGGAGACTTGCTGACCTCAGACTCCAGTGAAAGACCATCAGCTAATGCTGATGTGAAAAATCAAAAGGAGTAAAATAATAATAATAATAATAATAATAATAATAATAATAATAATAATTATTATTATTATTATTATTGCGCTATATTTTTAATACATTGAGCAGTTTGGGATAATTTACACACGAGGCAACCAGAGAGAATCGAACTCACTAACAATGGTCCAGTGCGTTAACCATTGCACCACGCGAGACGAGTTGGTTTATTCAACCGTATATCAATCACTCATATGCTATTTTATGCCAAATTTCATTTGTAAATGTTTGATTATAATCATCTACTATTTACATTTTCAAAGTTCCAATGCAATCATTTTTAATCAGCCGTTTTTATTTGTTCATATTAATGATAATTTGTTCAGACACGCTTATATGATTTCAACTGTTACATATAATTAATACATAATTATGTTTTCCTGTAACTACTGCTATTTACTAAGACTACTACTACTACTAACAATTTGTTTACACAGAGTTTTAGATTTTCAGGTATACTCATTTAATACCAATGAATATAAAATGAAACTGTCTGATTGGTTGGTTGGTTGGTTGGATTTTACGGCATGTCTCTCTTTTTGGGTTATTTTATGCCGAAGACATTGTTTTATTCATTTTTGATGGTTGCTGAATTTAAATAAAAACTCAATTTTTAAACACATTTCAGATAATTCATTTTCTTATATTTGACCCATAAATAGGACCCTAACATGTATTAACACTCCGGGTCTGGGTGAAACTGGGATTAATGGCAATGAAGGGTTACTCCACACTTCCCAGAGTTCCAGAACAGGAACTTCACCTTAAGTTGCAATTTACACTCATTCCCAAGACACTAAAACCCCTCAGCCACCGACTTCTAGCACATATATGATAAAAAGAGTTGGGGCTTGCCATAAGGCAATAGGGTCAGGATTATCATACAGGGGCTAGGGCTTGATGTGACGAGCTGATTGATTGTAGCTGGCCTCTCCGACCGCCCGATTAGCCTAATTAAGGGCCAAAGTGGATTGTTGCAAGTCATGGACTGCTCGGTCACCAAGATTCCGTCCTTAAGTATCACATGTCGCCACCCACGGTGATCCCATAGGGAGTTTTTTTAAACTTCTTGCAGAGGTGAACTCAGTGTTTTTGTCTGCCTCAGACAACAGGGAGTTGATCTATCTGACCCATAGATTGTAGGACCGGGGAGTGGACCTGGGAGTAATTCCAGCGAAAGGTTTATTCACACTACTATGCGAAAGGCAAACAGCTACGTCAAGGATTTTGAACTCAAATCACCGAGTTCATTTCCTACGAAGATAACCATTACACCAAGCGCCACCACTTTTCTTTTTTAGGAACATGAAGATAGAACATTAATAAAAGTACAACACTTCCTAAGCAAAAGTTTTTAGAGTTTTCTCATTCGTATTTGTGGCAGGATGTCAGCTGAAATATTTTCACTGTAGATTTATGGTTGTACGGGTGCATTTTTATGCTAAACGTTTCAACATATTCTCGAGAAATGCATCCGCATACAGAGACGAATATTTGCCCATGCGTAAAGGAACGCGCTCACTTGCAAGTCAACTTATACGCATGCGCAGATATGTAGGCTCACGCTACACACACACACATACATATATACATACATACATACATTCGCACCACCTGTACATACAACACATGATTATTTGAACCTATTCAAATGTACAGACGTTTGACCCTAAACTGCTCTCACTTAGGGTTAAAGCTCTCCCCCCACACTAAAAAAAAAAAAAAATTTTCTCGGCTAACCACGTTGACTCTTTCAAATTGGTAAATATCAACTGAATGGGGAGACCTGCTGTTGTTGAGATAAGTAATTTACATTAATATTTCTGAATTGTCGAAGTGTTTATTCTCTAAGACACGTTTTCGTTCTAATTATTCTATTGTTATTACTAAGCTTTAACTCGAGCTTTATTGGAAATATTAACCAATTTTGTGTTTTTCCTTTCATTTTACTTGCTTAAACAAGCAAGGTATCTTAAAAAAAAAAATAATTCGACCCTAAACTGCTCTCACTTAGGGTTAAAGCTCTCCCCCGACACTAAAAAAAAAAATTTCCCGGCTAACCACGTTGATTTGCATAGTACAATATGCAATCAACACAAATATTTGTCGTACGTATCAATCATCATAAACGACTAAGTCGGAATTCAAATAATCATTTCTTTAAGAGCTAATTAAGATTATCTATTCATTTATAAAATTATCTAAATATCGAAATTTGTCATCGTTAAATATTGATATCTTACAGCTATTAATTTTTATTTTGAATAATTAAAATTAAAGTGAATGATTAAAATTTACCGTTAAAATGCTATGAATCCATAAAACAGCAGAAGGATGCAGATGAATATCACGATACTTCACTATACAATTAGACGAGGTAAATTCCCTCACGACTGAGTTTCACGTTGGCGATCTAAAGATACAGTGTGAATAAAAGCTCATCTTGAGCTCGGCTTTGTGAATTTACCTGCTTTTATTTCAAAGTGGAAATAATGTTGTCTTACCAAAGATAAAGAGCCCAGTCTGCCCAACTATTTTACCAATAGGTGAGGGCAAAACAGAGGATTCATGCCTTTTTCAAGGCTAATAGCACGAAGTGAAACAAAAACAGCCTTTTCCAGGGTTAGCTTATATATATATATATATATATATATATATATATATAATATTTAATATACCAAGCGTGTTGGTAGATCCTTGCGGAGAGAAAAAACCGGCAGAGAGTTTGATTGTAAAAATATACTACCAAACATCAACCAGGAAGAAAAAAAATTTTTGAAAAAAAAGAAAAGACCAAGATATTCGTACCAACAAAAAATAATCTATTGGTATAGTATTTGGCCAAAAGAAAAAAACAATTTATATGCATATATATGTATATAAGATATATATATATTCATATACCGCTAGGAGAAGCTAATTTGTAAAAAGTGCTCGATACCTAAGTAGAGCCAAGTAATAATCCTTATTACTTGGCTCTACTTAGGTATCGAGCACTTTTTACAATTAGCTTCTCCTAGCGGTTATATGAATATATATATATCTTATATACATATATATGCATATAAATTGTTTTTCTTTTGGCCAAATACTATACCAATAGATTATTTTTTGTTGTACGAATATCTTGGTCTTTTCTTTTTTTTCAAAAATCTTTTCTTCCTGGTTGATGTTTGGTAGTATATTTTTTACAATCAAACTCTCTGCCGGGTTTTTTCTCTCCGCAAGGATCTACCAACACGCTTGGTATATTAAATTTAGCTCTAGTTTTAACTATTGAGCACTCCCTTAGCTTTGTTTGTAATGGAGCAAAAAAATATAAACTATTCGTACAAAAATATCCCGATCCCAGAAAATCCTAAATATAGGTTAGCCCTACTTATTACTTATATATATATATATATATATATATATATATATATATATATATATATATATATATATGAAGTTAAGTAAACAAACAAATGTGTTTATTTTTATATGGCTTTAAGCCGACAATTTTTGGAGGATATGTGCTTAATTGAAGTCATACCTAATTCGGAAAGTTAATTAGTTAATAATTAATGAATTTAGGCGGGCATATATGTTCGAATGTAAGGCTAAACAAATCGAGAAAATGCCCGCCTAAATTCATTAATTATTAACTAATTAACTTTCAGAATTAGGTATGACTTCAATTAAGCACATATCCTCCAATATATATATATATATATATATATATATATATATATATATATATATTATATAAAAACTAATTGGACATGCAACTCACTTCATTTTTCCAAGTCTCTTGTTCTTTTGAATAAAAAAAACTTCCGGCTGTAATTGACCGCCCGATTAATTCTGCTCCACCCCTTTATGTGGGTGTGAGTATGTCAATGAATGGGTTTGCGTGTGTAAACAGAAATATCTATACCCCCCTTCTTTCTCTCTCTCTCTCTTTCTCTCTCTCTCTCTCTCTCTCTCTCTCTATATATATATATATATATATATATGTGTGTGTGTGTGTGTGTGTGTGTGTTGAAACAACGTCGTCCTTTCTCTATAGATACCAAATGTCACCGTAAGGCCCAGAGGCATCCCACAATAATTCCCTAACAAAGAAAAAAATCAGGTTAGTGTTCCCACGGGGCCACCCTGGGGCATTATATGTAGAATACTGATATATCTTTTAAAACCCTGTACAACTTTTTTGTCTCAAGTGGACCACTAACAGCTAGATGGGAACCATAAAAAGTTACCATGTTCTGTTTTGAATAAATCCTGGAATCACCACCTCATAATACAGCAGCTATCGTCCACTTACCTCCAATCTCAAAAAGCATTCAAGTAAAACAAACAAGACATAATAGACATGCAGTATATACTGCATAAAATATTTATCAATTACTTATATCTTAGTATTATCTGCGTTATTCGGACTATTGTCCCCATCTTCATTGTTATTTGTACAACGTTTCGGCCGATATACCCTCCGGCCTTCTTCAGGTATTTCTTGTCGGACTCGGGAACCTTCTCGGACTCTGGAACCTTCTCGGGCTCGGGGACCTTATTTTCGAACTCGAAGAAGGTTCCCAACTCCGAGAAGGTTCCCGACCGACAAGAAATACCTGAAGAAGGCCGGAGGGTATATCGGCCGAAACGTTGTACAAATAACAATGAAGATGGGGACAATAGTCCGAATGACGCAGATAATACTACTCTTCAAGCCTCATCTCAAACATTCAGGGAAATACTTATATCTTTATATTCCTTGTATAAATTAGATATTTTAAAAACATTATAGGTATTTACGCAACCTGTTCGCCACTGGTAGGATGTGACCCAAAATCAAAGTAATGGGGCTTTCAGTGTGGATCGAACTCACACTTATGTAATTATAGATCTACATAGCTCACTTGCTAACCATTACACCATGATATGATATCTAAAAATATGTATAAGTATTCATTCTATAGAAAGTTTTGTCAAATTTTAAATTGCATTCAAATTTAAAAGACGACGACATTAAATACACTTATTTACTCAGTTGATCCGAGATATGGCACAAGGCCAAAATTATTGGACACCAGGTGAGGATCGGAATCACTAACAATAGTTCGCTAATCCAGCTTACTGACCATTACACTACATCACGTCGGGGTCACCATTTATGGGGCTAGGTTAAATTCGTTTGTACTGGTATCTTGTCCCCAATAAAACTGGATTTAATCCTTGTGGACTGGTCAGCAGAAATGGAATTCAAGAAACGAGACAAAGGCAAAAGGTAGTTTTACGACTTAGGCTTTATTGAACGAGGCATAGTCGTCTGTAGCGAGGGAACATGCCCCCCGGCTAGGAAACGATCACACTCAGTTGCGGCCTCGAATGGGGTAAGGGAATCAGTCCTTTTTGTCAGACATGCGCAGAGGGGTCCTTCGGGTCATAGGAGTTTATTGTTTTTTATTTCATTTTTTATTTTCGATTTTTTAAAAATCCCGACAGTGCTATTTCTTACTAATCTTCGCTTGGTTATGACACAAGACTGGAAGTAGGAGAGAAGGCAATGAGAAGCAAACTCGCTAATATATATATATATATAAATATATATAAGTTAGGGTAGCATGTATATTGAGTTAATGGCGCTTGATACGCCTATACGATTATTCAACCCATAGGTTTAATAATCGCTTAGGCGAGAAACTGTCAGTAATCAAGCGCCGTTGACTTCATGTCCACGCTACTCTAACTTAGATATAAATGGTCTATCCGTGATATTGAGTACTGTTTACTTATATATACAGCTCCCATATATATATATATATATATATATATATATATATATATATATGTATATATATATATATATATATATTCTACTGAAAATATCAGAAAATGTTAATACAGTATGATTTTTATAAGCTTCTGTTTACATATTTGGTCTCTGTCTGGTGTCGAAATTATATAAAAAATGTCCAAATCTCTTGATATCCGTAAATGTATACATTTAGAGTACTTTGTTTATCATATATATATATATATATATATATATATATATATATATATATATATATATATGCTTCGTTTATCATATATATATATATATATATATATATATATATATATATATATATTGACACTAGGCTAAGACACCATATACAGGTGATGCTTATTAAAAACAGGATTTATTGTGTTATCCTGTTATCCTCAATAAAACATACACAAAAGAAAATTGCTACCTAAACATAAACACACACAGTCAAATATATATAGACACACACAATTAAAAATGTATATATATATATGTTAGGGCCAGGTTAGCTCAGTCGGTAGAGCGTTCAGCTAGAAACCACAAGGTTCCTAGTTCGATACTGGCCCTCGCCAACTCAGCGTATGAGTAGCACAGGGATCTGTGCGGTAAAGTGAGGAGCTGATGGTAGGTGTGGCGCTCCACCTCAGATGCTAAAATAATCTCCTTGGTCTCGCGCTATTGAAAAGGGGATAGACTCCCTCGTTATCTGGCTGATACTGACATTAGGCCACCCCGACGACTTAACTTAACTTAATATATATATATATATATATATATATACTCAGCGTATGAGTAGCACATGGATCTGTGCGGTGGAGTGAGGAGCTGATGGTAGGTGTGGCGCCCCACCTCAGACGCTAAAATAATCTCCTTGGTCTTGCGCTAGTGAAAAGGGGATAGACTGATGGCTGATACCGACATTAGGCCGCCCCGACGACTTTGCTATATATATATATATATATATATATATATATAGCCTTTCTCACTCTTTTTCTACACAAGCACACATATGTAAGCATATGTTAATTGATTGATTGATTGATTATTTTAATGGCATGGCAACCCATCTTGGTTATATTATGCCTAGATGTTAGGGAATTGCATTCATTGACTGTTCATATTTATCTTGCTTCTCAATAGATTGATTTTGCAC
>CM042147.1:40224057-40236557 GCA_023376005.1 Doryteuthis pealeii | reverse complement strand
GTAAAATGGATATGAATCCGACAATATGTGTAGAAAGTTTGTAGAAAAACAAGATGTTAAAATGAACAGATTTCTGTCAGCAAAACTTTTAACATCTTGTTGTTTTTTCTACAAACTTTCCACACACA
Source organism: Doryteuthis pealeii (assembly GCA_023376005.1). Classification (NCBI taxonomy): domain Eukaryota; kingdom Metazoa; phylum Mollusca; class Cephalopoda; order Myopsida; family Loliginidae; genus Doryteuthis; species Doryteuthis pealeii. Next base: position 40,236,429 of record CM042147.1, on the reverse strand, counting down.
CACACACACACACACACACACACACACACACATATATATATATATATATATATATATATATATATATATATATGTGTGTGTGTTTGTGTACAACAATTAAAAGATGAAAAAAAATTTCTTCATCACAAATACAGAACTTCAGTAAAATTAGTAAATATCTACATAAATATATTGTTAATTTAACAAAATATGAAACAATAATCATATATATATATATAATATATATATATATATATATGTGTGTGTGTGTGTGTGTGTGTGTGTGTGTGTGTCTCGCTCATATATAATGTTCTGACAACTTGTATATGTATTTACCAAGCCCGTTCGCCACGAATAGGATGTAACACAAAGTCGCAAATATAGGTCATCTAGCGAGGATCGAACGTGCTTTTCAGTAGTAATAGAGCTTCGAGACTAGTTTGCTAACCATTACACTGCAATGGGGCGCATTCTCTTTGACATCTTGTATTAAACTATTTTATCTGCTTTGTAGCCCTGAAAACAATAGATGTAAACAACCCGATCTTCAATAGCGTTTCCTTAGATATTTTTGGTGGGGATTGAGTTAAACACTCTGCAAAATATCGAGAACTTCGACAGTAAACAAAAATGGCCGATCCAGGCACAGCCGATCGTGTGCATTCACAGTTTCTCATTCTATTGATCAAACATAATATTAACAAGTAGATGAGAAGTGTTGAGCGAAAGATGTCACATTAAGTTCATCTCACGCTTAGAAGATTGAAAACATTTTTCTAACAACAAAGTGAATTCGGTGTCCGCTTCTACAAATTTTTGGATTTTTCTATGCACTGAATTAATTTGTCCTTGAAAAACGGCAAATAAATAAAGTGCATTTCTAAGTCAAATGAATGGCTGCATGAATGAACCTAGTGTATGAGCCACTCATTTATGGTGCTAACATGTTGTCATATATGACACGTGAAAATATATATAATGTAGGCGCGTGGTCTAATGGTTAAAGTCGTAGGAATTGGACTCGTCGACCCGAGTTCAATTCCTGGACGAAGCTGTTTGCATTGCACATGGCGTTAATACCCTTTGGAAAGGTATGAATCCAATTCTTCTCCCAGATATGGGTAAATAGCAGGGCAGACTGGGCTATTTAACCATGCCTAGGTTACTAGTCTAGGAGAAGGAAAACTCTGAATTCAAGCCAGTTAAACTCCATTTAAGGAATTGACCTCATGTCACATCCTGCTAGTGTAGAGGGGTTGCTATAATATATATATATATATATATATATATATATATATATATGCAGATGAGAATAAAGAATCGTGTAAAACCGATTTTTAAATCAAGTGATCAAATGCAGGCCAGCAGAGCAGTATAAAAACAAAAGCTTTTTACTTTTCTCTCAGGACAACTTTATCGAAACATCTAAAACAAAGAAATAATCTAACTATCTCTCTCTCTCTCTCTCTCTATATATATATATATATATATATATATATATCAACCCCTCCGTATGAACAGGATGTCACACAAGATTAATTTCTTAAACGGGGTTTAACAGGCTTGAAATCAGAGTTTTCCTTCTCCTAGACTGGTTGCATAACCAATGTTAAAGAGCCTAGTCTGTCCTACTATTTACCCATAGCGGGAGGGAGAATCGTTAGATTAATACGTTTCTCAAGGCTCTATATGGAATGCACACTCGTCAAATCAATTTCCTACGACAATAACCATTACACCACGTGTCTTCACAATATGTAAATGAATATATATATATATATATTATATATATATATATATATATATATTGAATACTGAGACTTGTTTCTTGTTTTTTTAGTTTGTTTCTTGGTCAATCTGTTTGCAGCTTATGTTAAAATGAGAGTGTGCAATCTGAGCGCTCTGTCTAGGTTCAAGATGTCGTTCATTAGATGTTTTGCTTAGGATCAGAGTCTAGTATCTGTACATAGGTAGATCTAATTTAATGTATTACAGTGAATGGAAATAAAAAAGTTCTAAAAATCATCCATGGATTTAAATATCTTATATTATTTTCATTGTTTTTCCTATTTATTTTAAGGCCGCGATAAATTTTAGACATTTCGAAATAATAACAGCATATTTCATGTCTTATAGATTTCAAAATGGTTGTAGCGGTTTTAAGAGATCAGTTGAGCGTGACACTTTAATCCAAGGCAGAGTAAACAGATACTACACTCTGATCATATGCAACATTGATGGTGAGTGACACTAATTTTAGGCAGGGTAGACAGGTACTACACTGAACCTACATGCTATACAAACATTATTATTATTTCCGTGGACTTGTAATAATTCGATAGTCGGGAATAGGGGTTACCGAAGAGATTTAGAGTGAAAATGCGTTAAAAATAAATGTGATATTGTTTGAGGGTCAGATTATGCACCTTTTTGCAGATAAAGTGACATTTGATTCGAAACACAACTGGCTTGAGTTAACAACAGCACCAATAATAATAATAATAATAATAATAATAATAATAATAATAATAATAAACGGGAATACAAAACTAGACACGACTGGGTTGGGATCCACTGGAAATTTTGACCATACAACAAAATGGTATATGCATAAACCAGAATCTGTTCTTGAGAACGAAACGCATAAAATTCTCTGGGACTTTGAAATAAATACAGATCACCTTATCCCAGCAAGAAGACCAGAGCTAGTGTTGATAAACAAAAAAGAAAGAACTTGTCAACTGGTGGATTTTTCAGTGCCAGCAGATCACAGGGTGAAGCTAAAGGAAAATGAAAAAATAGACAAATATCTGGACCTTGCCAGAGAACTAAAAAAATATGGAATATGAAAGTGAAGGTGATACCAATTGTAGTTGGTGCACTTGGAACAGTCCCAAAAGGATTGGAAAAGGGTCTGGAATGTTTGGAAATCAGAGGAAGGATTGAAACCATTCAGAACACTGCACTGCTGCAATCTGCCAGAATACCCAGAAGAGTCCTGGAGACCTAAGGAGACTTATCGTCACTCAGACTCCAGTGAAAGACCATCAGCTAATGCTGATGTGAAAACTCAAAAGGAGCAAATAATAATAACAGACCAATTCTTGGACCTGGCCAGCGAACTGAAAAAACTGTGGATCAAAAGGCAAATGTCGTACAAATGATAATAGGTGCCCTTAGAACGGTCTCCAAAGATTTGGAAAAGAGTCTAGATAAATTGGAAATCATCTAAGAAGAATCAAGATCCTCCAAACAATAGCATTGTTAAGATCGGCTAGAATACACTGATGAGTCCTGGACACTTGTTGTCACTCTGACTCCAGTAAAGGACCACCAGCTGACACCAGTTTGAAAAACTAATAATAATAATAATAATAATAATAATAATAATAATAATAATAAAGAACATTCACTGGCATTTTCAGATACAAATAGATATAACTTAATGCTGACCAAAAGACCTGGCCGACTATTATGTAATAGACGCAAAAAAATTAACAATCAGTAGCCTTCCCCATTTCAGTAGTAAAGGAGAAAATGGATAAATACCCGGACTTTGCCAAAGAGCTAATAAAAAAAGACATGGTACATGAAAGTGACAGTGATACCAGTTATGGTTAGAGAACTTAGAACAGTTCTAAAGAACCTGGAACAGCGACTAGAGTAACTGGAGATCCCGAAAGAAGTAAAAACCTTCCAGACCACATCATTGCTGAGATCTGCTAGAATACCGAGAAAAGTCCTGAAGAGCTGAAATGAATTGATATCACTTGGACTTCAGTCAAAACCGATCAATTTCAACTGGTGTTAAAAAAAAAAAACAATAAACCTCGTAACTGTGATATAATAATAAAGAAGCCCATCTGCATGAGCATTTCACAAAACAAATTAAAGAAATTATGCATGCGGTGACGTGGATATGGCTACGCTGAGGTAACCTAAAGAAAAAACCCGAATCGCTCTTGACAGCAGTCTAGACCAATGCCTTAAGGACCAATTACGTAAAAGATAAATAAAACCCAGGAGAATAACAAGGACATGCTCTGTGGGGGTGGAGAGATAAGACAATCTAATATATAATCAATGAATATAGAAAGATTAAAAGAGCAGACATAACAATGAGGGGAATGCGATTCCTTGAGAACTGTGCAAAAGATCGAATTTTGACCATACAGACCAATGGTATATACACTGAGCAGAATATGTTATGAGAGATAAAATACTTAGGGATTTTGAAATAAAAACGGATCACCCAATCCAGAAGACCAGCCCATGTGATAGTTGATCTGTTGGAACAGTGAGGTCCATCAGCAGACATGTTCTTTTCTTCTTGTTAAGAACATGTCAGCTGATATACCTCACTGTTCCAACAGATCATAGAGTGAAATTAAAGGAAAGTGAAAAAATAGATGAATACATAAACCTTGCTCGAGAACTGAATCTTCCCGAATCTGTGAAACGTGAAAGCGACAGTAGCATCAATAATATTTGAAGCATATAGAACACTTTAAAAGTACTTGAAAAATAGATTGAGTGAATTGGACATCTAGAGCGTCCAACGCATACCACAATTGAGATCGGCTTGAATACTGAGGAGGGTTCTCGAGTATTAAGATGTGTTATCACTCGGACTTGACCACTAGTTGTGTGAAAACTCCCAAAGAGTAATAATAATAATAATAATAATAATAATAATAATAATTAGTTGAATTGAAGCGATGCTGAAACTATAAAAGTTGGATACGTTTTGGGGATACTTGTTGTTACTCGAGTCTAACAACAACCTATAGATAACATGAATAGGAACTTAGACCTTGCCAAAGAACTGGGAAAACTGTAGGACATGAAGGTGAAGGTCGAGCCAATTGTAATTGGTGCTCTTGGAACGACCCATAAGGATCTGGAAAAGAATTTTGGTGAATTGGAAATAAGAAGAAGAAAGGAGACTATCCAAACTACAGCATTGTTAAGATTGGCTAGAATATTCAGAAGAGTCCTGAAGACCTGAGGACACTTGCTGTCACCCAGCCTCCAGTAAACTCCCGGCTACGGCAGGTATGTAAAACTCGATGATAATAATGATCATAATGAAAGTGACAATTATACCAATTGTAATTAGTACCCTAGGAACGGTTCCCAAAGGCGTGGAAAAGAGATTAGAGAAAACTGGAGGTCAGAGGAAGACTGGAGACCATCAGGACCACTGCACTGTTAAGATCAGCTAGAATACATCGAACAGTCCTGCAGACCTGAGGAGACTTGTTGTCACTCAGAATTCAGTGAGGAAACACCGGTTAAAACTAGTGTGAAAATCTCGCTAAGAGTGATAATGATAATAAGATAAACTGGATATTCAATAGAGGGTTAAGTATGTCCAGAGACTGGCAGTGCTTGTATGGGTGACGAACGTTAGAAAGTGGTTCAAGATGGAAAGCGACCAGTTCTCACTCATACTCAGTGACAACCACCAAACACCTGGCATGGACATACAAATTATTATTATTATTATTATTATTATTATTAATATTATTATTATTAATAATAATAATAATAATAATAATAATAATGCGAAAAAAGGACTACTTAGAGCTGGTATGAAACACTTGCAAAGTTGACGGAGTGGCCTATTATCGGGACTAGCCGGACAGCGAGGGAGTCTATCGCCTTTTCGCTAGCTCTAGACCAGGAAGATTTTCGCTGATGTGGAGCGTCACACCTACCAACAGCTCCCGCTTACCGCAAAAACCAGATTACGCAATATGTGCTACTCATACGCCGAGTTGGCGGGGACCAGTATCGAACCCAGTACCTAGTGATTCCCAGGCGGGTGCTCTACCGACAGAGCTAAACTGAAGTGGGAATTCGGAAAAGGGTTAAGATTGTTCAGACCACGGTAGTATTGATTTGAGTGAAGATACGCAGAAAGTTGTTGGAGTTTTAAGGATATTAACTGTCACTCAACCCCCGGAACAACCTCCTGGATCTTAGTGTAAACATGAAATTGCATGAAGACAAACAAATGAAGAAATTGAATATTCAAGCGACTGTCCAATCCACGATAGGACTGATCAAAACAAGGATACACACAACGTTTTAGGTTTGGAGTGATTTGTTGTCACATGACACTCAACAACAAACAACAAACACCGGACACCTGTTATGACTATGTAAACGAATAATAATAATAATAATAATAATAATAATAATAAATGCAACAGGTATTGTATATAAGTAAATAGATAAATAAAAAGAAAATAATGCCATGCATCTGGAACTATGAAGTAATATTGGTACGTGCTTAATAACAAGTGACTTACCGTGGGGAGTATTAGAGTACCCACAGCTTCGATGAGTCCCCTTAATTCGAGGCGACGTTCCGTATGGCCATCCTGGCCTCCTTCTGCCTCGGAACCAGCCGACGAAGAGGCTGTAGAAATGTTACTAATTTTTCTCTGTCTTTTTCCGGGACTTGTATTTGTAGGAGTGCCGCAAGAAGCCGGTCTGTTGGAGACCTGTCCATTGTTTTGGCTGTACCGAAGGTACGGCGGATGTTCTCGTGATGGGGTACCGTATGGTGACACCGGGCTTGAAGTGCCCGCACTGTCCGGTGTGTGGCTACGGTCCGGGGAATTCATTGAAATGCTCAGGTTATTGGTCTGTATTACCCGTCTCTTGCCGGCTAGTTTAGTCGGTGACCAAGGGTCAATGTTGATTGTGTTTTTTGTCTCTCCAGCATCTTGAGTGAGTGTTATGGTCTGGGTCACTAAACCTGTAGTGCTGACAGCTATGGATGGGGTTGATATTGTCTCTGATGATGAAAAGGAGAGACAGGTGCCAGTTGTTGTTGTTGGGGTGGTGGAGGTCGAGGTGATGGAGGTGGTGATTGGTGTCTGGCCACCTTCCTCTCTTCCTCCACCTCCTCCTTCTGCTTCTCCCCCTTCGGCTCTGCCTTGGTGCTCACTGTCACGGTGACCGACGTTGTCATTGTTGTTATGGTTGTTGTTTATATTGTTGTTGTTGTTGTTCGGGGGCGCCTTGTTTCTGTATTTGGTCGACGCTGGCACAAGCACCTGACTGCCCGTGCCTGGTGCTTCATCGTTTTGCTGGGGGACCCTGTTCGTCCCGGATCTCTCCAGCATAGCTTTAAATGGACATCCACCCTCCATCCGTCTCTCGGAGTATAATCGGGTATAACGAAACGGGTGGCAAGACGAAACAAGGAAACGGAACGAGACAGTGGACGCTGTTAGTAAGAATGCGATCGTCAGCCGAGTGAAATATGGTTGACAGCCACAACAACAACAACAATAATAATGATAATAGTAATATATTTCTTATGTAGCAGATACTAAGTAAAACGAGTTGAAACATAACATCATCGTGCTGAATGATTCCTTTAAACTTGGAAGAACAAAGTAGAGAAAATTGTTAGGGGATGTCTTCAAACTGTTTCGAAACGATATTATTAATTTAAATTCTATGGAATGTGACCGTCATTATTTTCACTGTCATTTTTTTTTCTCTCTCTCTGTAGGTAACATTTTAAATAAAGCAATATACATTTAAGTGTAAGTATTTGAATATACACGCGAAGTATATTACTCTACTATTACAGTTGTATATACCGAAGTTTTTTTTTTAACGTGTAAAGGCATGATTTCGTTCTTTGTATAAATATACATATATGTGTATATGTATATATACATATATATGGTAATAGAAACCAACGTAACAATCAGCAAGTAGAATAAAGTATTATCCTTTACATCTTGGACGATCCTACGTAGGAAGTTTTTGATAAGTAGTCCATTTTGTTTGGCTTGTATTACTGTTGTTGGTGTGTATATACTGGTAGAAACATTCCGTTGTTATTTCTTCCTCGTGGTTGTTTTGTACTCATCACTTGGTCGCATCCCATATTTTCACGGTCTTTATTTCGTTTTTTTTTTCTTTTCAATCTTTTAACGTATCCATAAAAAAGGCATGTACCGTTATTTCCTACCTCTCGTCACGATTAATGACGATGATCACTTTTCCTTTTTTTTTCTCTCCTTTTGTTTACATTCCGTTCATCATCACTTTTTTTTTTTTTTTTTTTTTTTTTTTTTTTTTTTTTTTTTTTTTACTACGGTGAAGTGTTCACCTATTTTCTCAGCTTCCTATGTATGTGTGTCTTAAAATGTTATTGCTAGACAAGCCTTCTTTGCTAGGAACACACGTTCACACATACCCACACCACGCCAGCGCACACACACACATTGAGAAACACATAGACACACAGACACAGTTACGCAGTTCAATTCTTTTTTTTTTCTTCCCTTGGCCGTTTCCTTTCGATTATTTGTACAATTTTCGTAAAACTAACTTTTGTTTCTGTGTGCGGCTATATTAAGTACTACAGTACATGTACAGTAACTGGAATCTAGTGTTTTTGTGGGGCGCAGACTATCAGAATCAACGCTCTTTATTTTAATGTAACTAAATCACATTGGAGTTTTGGAGCCGCCGTGGAGGTTCACTAAAAAAGTTTAAGAAAAAGAACGAAAAAACAAAAAACAAAAAAAAAAAACAAACAAATAGACGAACTAAAAATTATTTAACTAAATAGAAATAGCTGGAATATTTGAAACACGTTCGAGATGAGAGAGAAGTTTTTTAAGTAAAAAAAAAAAAAACAAACAAAAAACGTTCGTGATTTGTTTACATAACAAAATGGTAAATAATTCCTGGTTTATATTTCTTTGATGATTTATTTTTTTGTTTGATATTATTATTATTTATTTTTATCTTTTTACTATTTGACTGATTTATGTGTAAAATAATTGTGTTCATATTGACAAATCTAGTTACAGTACGCACATGTTTTTGTTTACAAATTGTTCAAATTTAAAGGAAGTTTTTCTTTTATTTAATTTCTACATTCTACTGTGAAAGTAAGTTGTATATATGGAGTATTTTTATTTGGTAACTTTTTTTTTCAAATACTTCTCACACAATGACACACGTTTACTTTTGGGGAATTTATTTGTTTCTGTTTAGAAATTGGTTTTGTTTAGATCGAATTAAAAACAAACAATAAATAAAACCTAAACTTTATTATATATATTTATATATATATATATTTTAAGTAAAGGGTTTTTAAATATTTTTTTCAAATTAAATTTTCTTAAACGTTTAAGGATTAAGAAACAATGAACTTTGGATTTAAAAAAGAAAATATAAAAAAAAAACAAACTTGCCCGCAATTCGAAACCGTAACTCCTACATCAATCTGATTAGTTTGAGATCAAACATAACGTTAAAATTTGCCCTAACAGACACACATTATACAGTAGGAGAGTAAATTCTAAATTCTAAACATATATTTCTTTTCCCCTCTTTTCTTGAAAATACTTTTACTGATCAAGCGCAGACATTTTGTTTTTTGAAATTAAGGAAAATAAATAAATAAAAAAAGAAAAGAAAAGAAAAGAAATTTCTTCCCTATGTGTGTCCGCTTGTTTGTGTATCTTCTTGTGTGTGTTTCCTTTTTTCTTTTCTTTTTTACAGACAAACAAAAACAATTTCTTCCCGCTTGTTAGCAAATAACCATATTATCCAATAAGCTCTCAAAAAATATTGCAATTCAACTTTTGTTTCAACACGTGTGTGTGTTGTGTAAGCCTTTAAATGAAAACTCCGTTAGAAGAGGTAGTTGCGGGGGCATCTGTATATTAACGCCAGTAGTAGTGGTAGTAGTAACTCTGGTTTTATCAATAGAATAGTTGTGTTTCTTGTAGTAGTTGTTCTGATAGATGTAGTAGCAGTACTAGTAGTACTTTAAGAGTCGACGTTGTTTTGACTTTTCATTTAGTAGTGTTTTATTTATTTATTTGGAGTTCTTGCTATCGTTTGTAATGTCCAGGTCAAAAGTAAATGCGGTCGGATTTTTGGTTTTTTTTTCTTGTTTAAATCTACACAATCGATCTTGATTAAAAATGTACTTAAAAAAAATTACGATGGTAGATGTAATAAAAGTGACCAATGTCCAAGCAAACTAGTTGTGGTAGTGGTGGTGTTTAGAGTGGTGGCGGTAGTGGTGGAGGCTGGCTGAGTTGATAAGTATTAAAAAACTCCATGTTGTAGCAGTTGTAGCAGCAGAAGCGTCAAATGATGCACTCACTTGTTGTTGTTACCTTGGTGTTGGTGGTAATAGAAGCAGTACTAAATGTGGAGGGAGAAGGAGGAGAAATAAAAAGAAGAGAGTGAAAGAAGAAAAAAAAGAAAGAATGAAAGGAAGATGAAGGTGGAAGGAGTAGGGGGAGTATTGGTTAGCTTGTTGGAAGGAGGAACCAATACATATGTATCATCTTCTCTATCCTCACCTAACCAGTAATGAATACAATCAGGGTAAGCAAGCTTGGTGCGCAGTTGTATGTGTGTGGGGAGTATGTGTGTCTGTCTGTGTGTCTGTGTGTTTGTGTGTCTGTGTGCTCGACCCGTCGATGTTTGGGGGTCTAACAGATGGATGAGAAAGAAAAAAGGGGATGATAAACAAATTTTTTTTTCGAAGTGTAGAGAAAAAGTAAGATAAAGAGAAAGAAAGAAAGAAAGAAAGAAAGAAAGAAAAAGGTCTGATTTCTTTTTTTAGACGTCAAAGAGAGTAAACATGGACAGTCTTCTCTTGTATTGACTTAGATAAATCCAAGAATTACAAAGAACCGAAATATCTATTTGAAAAAAAAAAAAAAAAGTATGACTACTCACTAGCAAAATAATTGATACTCATTGGCTAAAAAAGAGAAAGAAAAACTTTTCGACTCCTAAATTTAAAAAAAAAAGTTTTTTTCAGAAAAATTATTCGCATTTCTAATATTAAAAGGAACGAACATTGAAATAGGTAATGACATTAAAAGAGGATTTAGATTCACAAGAAACTATTCTTCATGATAAAGTTCTTTTCGGGAACTTAGTCTTTAAGTTTAATTTATACATACATAATTTATCTATTTGTCGGCTGATGTTGTAGAATACGCCGACTGCACTTCTGTAGAGGGGTGGGACCTCCTTCCAAATAGAACCACCTGTTGACCGAGGGTGGTGACACATGAGACTTAAGGACGGAATACTGATGGCTGAACCGTCCATGACATGCAACACTCCACTTATTCGGATTAATTTGAGTTATTATCTGTCATGACGTCAAAAACTATAGATGTTGAGAAGACATTTTTTGTGGTTGAAACAAGCAAAACGAATTCAGTTACTGTCGTGTAACGGTATTTTAGATCATAAGAAAAAATCACCACAGACGAGACAATTTATCTAAGACTTGTACAAGGAGTTTGGAATTAAAGGATTAGTATTATCTGCGTTATTCGGGCTATTGTCCTCATCTTCATTGTTATCTGTACAATTTTTCGGCCAATATACCCTCTGGCCTTCTTCAGGTATTTCTTGTCAGATTCGGGAACCTTCTTTTCGGACTCGGGAACCTTCTTATCGTAATCGAGAGCCATCATGGAACTTAACCCTTTATTCAGTCCACGGGTGTATCCTGTTCTCATTCCGCTAACTATAGCTGGGGTAGAGACGTTAAGCTGTGTTAATTATTATTCTATGTTACTACTGTCCTTGACCAGGATTGAACCTGCAGTCCAGAGATAACTGTCACTTAGAACTGTCTTAACCTAACTCCTTTATCCACTAGGCCATGTATCCAATTGGACCTGAAGAAGGCCGGAGGGCATATCGGCCGAAACGTTGTACAGATAACAACGAAGATGAGGACAATAGTCCGAATAACGCAGGTAATACTAATCATCAAGCCTCAGCTCAAACATTCAGAGAAATCTATCTATGCATATATAAAGGGCAATTGTGTGTATATGTATATCCGGAGGAAACTTCGAAAATAAAACAATTGCCGACAAAGTATATATATATATATATATATATATATATATATATATATATATATATATATAACCTAGGCTTGGTTTTTGAGTAGAAATAATCGAGATTTGATTTATATTTGTGAAGATAATTAAAAAATAAAATTTAAATGATGACACCATGGATTTTTTTTCATTTAATATTTTAGATAGTTGACATTAACATTTCTTTTTAGAGTAGCTGGATCAATGCAAGGTCTATTTTTTTACATAGGGATTTAAATGGGGCATCCCACGAGGATTCAACTCACGATTCAGTAATAATGGATCTGTGGAACTAACTTAAAAATCCCCCTCTACCCAGGTGACGCCGGGTAGCCGCTGCTAGTAGTAAACTAAAGGATGTTTAGATAAAAGTAAAAGTTTTGTAAGACAATCAGAACCCGTAAAACAATTGAAGTGTATTCATGCTAATTACTCCCACAGTAAACAAACATGGATGTTCAAGAATTTAAATTCC
>CM042147.1:40201557-40219057 GCA_023376005.1 Doryteuthis pealeii | reverse complement strand
TATATATATATATATATATATATATATAGAGAGAGAGAGAGAGAGAGAGAGAGAGAGAGAGAGAGATAATTGAAAGGGAAAGGTATTAAATGCTGTTCAATATGTAAATTATGAGAGAACAATGCTTGTGTTAATAAAAGTTTGACTACTACTACTACTACCACTACCACTACTACTACTACTACTACTACTACTACTGATAATACTAATAATTTCTGGAGATTTAGAAAGAGCTTTACTGTCATTTGATATTCAGCAGAAAGACTGGCATAAACTTCTGGTGTGAAGTAGAGATAATGATTTTAAATATGACCTTTTATCTAAGCGGGGGCGTCTGAAAAATGACTTCATGGAAAAGTTATCTACTAAATTATTTCACTCATTTATCAAGCATCCTAGTCACAGCTAATATATATATATATATATATATATATATATATATATATATATATATATATATATATAATACAATACACACACACACACACACACACACACACACACACACACACACATATATATATATATATATATATATATATATATATATATATTCATACATTTAGCAATAGTACAATCTTTACAGCTCACTGCCGTCCCTCACAATCCTATAACCCCACCACTAGAACCTTTCCTCTCATGAGCCTTCAAATGACTCATCAAACCCGCTGCAGATCCGCAAAAGTTTGATGCAAATATGACATAAGAAGGACAACATTCCCATTGTATCAGATGAAAAAATTGATGCTTATGCACCACCATATGTCTCTTAAGACCAGAGGCTGACTTACAGACTTTGTTACAGATTGCACAAGACACATTGTTTGTTCCAGGAGTTATCTGATGAGATTTCCTAGGATTGATATATCCAGCCTTAAAAAGCAGAATTCGACCTCATGTCTGACATTTCCAACCCTCCATGGTTTATCCAATATGACAGGTGTATCCCTTTCGAAGTTGACGGTTGAACTTTTCATGCACCATTCTTTCACTCTCAAAACTGGTACAGCCACCATCACCATAGCTGGGGTAGGAGTTGTATTAACCAGCTATGATTAGCGGAATGAGAACAGGATACCCACGTGGACTTAATAAAGGATTACGTTCAAAGTTCCGTGATGGCTCCCGATTACGACAAGAAAGTTCCCGAGATCGAAAAGAAGGTTCCCGAGTCCGAAAAGGTTCCCGAGTCCGACAAGAAATACCTGAAGAAGGCCGGAGGGCATCGGCCAAAACGTTGTACAAATAACAATGAAGATGAGGACAATAGTCCGAATAACGTTGATTAATTTTACTGTGAAGTTATTATAGAGTTGTCATTCGGAGAAAGATGTGAATATTTGTTTGGAATGTATTGAGTCCGTCTCTGTTAAAAAAAGGGTTATAAAAAATCTGAATGCCCAACAAGAATGAATAAAACAAAAGTGTCATCGACTTAAAATACCCCAAGCGTTGACATGCCGTAAAATCTGACCGGGTCACCAACCAGCCAACCAATGACCAGTTAATAATCATAAAATTGACAAAAATTCCTATTTTTGGGATCAGCCGGAGAGAAAGGGAGAATATCCCCTTTTCACAAATGCTTGACCATCGAGATTGTTTTCGCATCTGAGGTGGAGCGCCATACTTACCGTCTACTCCCCACTTTACCGTACAAAACCCAAGTTGTGCTACTCATGCATTGAGTTGGTTACTGCCGGTATCGAACCCGGAACCATGACTCAGCTAAACCGGTCCGGACTTATAGTGTACTTTTCCTTGTTTAACTGTAGATTTGACCTGATATTGAGTTGTTGATGAATTTGGCTTTTAAGCGAGTTTTCTGAAAATTATTTGTATATTTACAACCCCTCTGCATGATAATCATTACACGACAAGCGTCTTTAAAAATCATCTAAGTTAGAAACCTGGTGTTGCTTACTATTCTGTAAGGGTTTGATACGGGAGTAGTTTAGTTATTTATTTCTGAAGCTAATGAGAAATACACGGAGACATAAAACCTTCCAAACGACAAAATATACACGTACATTTCCCGTATAAGAAACTGATCCGAGAAACAGTTTATCGGTGTGCATTAGTGGAGAGAGGCTGCGTGGTAGATGCTGAGAGAAATGTGTTATGTTTCCCAAATACAAATTAAATATAAATATACAAATTGATCACTGGCGGACACAGGTGCAGTATTACCAGATTCTGCTACAAGCAGTGAAATAGGATAATTTTGAAAGCTCGAGGCTACTACATTTTAAATTTCCCTATTTGGAACTATGGTGGAGGATAACTTTAAAAATAAACTGAGCCATCATGGGTTAATAAATAAAAGAAATTAATGATTGATTATTTATATAGGAAATAGAGGAAATTATATATATATATATATATATATATTATATATATATATAAATATGTGTAGTATATTAAGAAAAATGAAAAAACACAGGTATAAATGGGTTAAGTGTGAATTTATTGGCCGACGCTGCAGTGTTTCTATCTATTACTTAGATCATCTTCAGGGCATAAGATAAGAAATTATTTATCACAGAATAACGAGAAAAGCGAGTGGTAGTCCTTGTCATTCAGTTTGTTTAAAAATTATTTGAGGTTTGAAAGAGGAGACGGTTTTGAAATATGACATCAAATATTCTATTTTATGGCCTGAGTATGGGACGTTGTAAGTGTGTGTATCGAAAGGAAACATTGTGCATTTTTTTAGGTATATATATATATATACATCAGCAGAATAAATAACTTTATTTTTGAACATCTGTGTTTTTGATATATATATATAATATATATATATATATATATATATATATATATATATATATATATATATATATATATAATATAGTTGAATGCTAGAGGAGCGGGAATGCGCAGATGAATACAACATGAATAGTTTACCGTTATTGTATAGTACAATCTTATATATATATATATATATATATATATATATATATATATATATATATATACAATATCACCCATGAATAAGTTCAACTTTTAAAAAATTGAATTTTTTAAACCAAAAATACCAAATGTTTTTAACGGAATATTATATCTTATTACAATGGAAATTGTGCGTTTTCTGTCTGTAACCAAAACTATATCACTACTCAAATCACTATTCCCTTAGTTATTAACGTCACATTCTCCATGATTTTATTCTCAATTAAACCTCAATTAAAATGTTTTACATTATTAATACTGTTGGCCGTATTTACATACTGATAGCATGCAATTGTATTTATATATACAACAAAATATCGGTTTACAGTGTGAACGGGAAGGCTAATGTGCATATTGATATTAAAAATTTGATCTTAATAAATGTGTGCTTGGTATTATTGATTTCTAATTTTTTGGTTTTATCGTAATGAATATCAGCAAAAACATCGGGAATACATTTTAAAAGAAATCCATTAGCAAGATGAAATAACTGTAATTTTATTCTTAACTTCCTATTTTAACTAAATAATTACATTAGGAAATCTTAGCAATGAAAGACGGGAGTGATGGAAGAGAAAGTTTCAGTTGTTCTATTTTTCGATTATACCCCCCTATGTTTCAAATCTTTTAATCTGCAGTCTTATTTAGTTCAATTTACCTTTATAATTTAATACAATATTTTATTACATTAAAACTTAAATACTTGCACCTAGAGGGTGAATATATTGGCTAGTTTTCAAAATGTATATCAGATGTTATGATCAAACGCTACAACCAGGGCTGGGACCACTACTCAACTACATGTCAATTTTCATAAAGGAAAATTCCTAGAAAATACATGAAACCTGCTCAGTCAGGGGGTTTGGAGTAGTTTGTGACCAGTCCTGTCTATTGAAACTCTGTAATCAAAATAATATTGCAATATATCTGTTGGTCATAGGAATAACAACCTGGGTGAGTTGCAATCAAAAGTAATTGAAATTAAAGTGAAAAAATACTAATTAAATTTCGTCATCATCATCATCATCATCATCAGAAGCAGAAGCAGCAGCAGCAGCCGGTGCGAGCAGTAGGGATACCCATGACTCTCTCTTGTCAACTGTCAAAAGCTAACTAAATTCTAAACAATGTAAACGCATTTTTCTACCAATTCCGCGCCAGAAAACACTTCCCGGTGCTAATACTAGCATTTGACAAATTATAAACTGGTGGGTTTTGCTTGGAGAGAAGATGGGTGCCGCCAGATAACTGCCATAACCCTGAGTCACCTATCAGTTTATGCTGAGGATATACAAGGTCAGAGATAGATATTCACTTGAAACATAAAGTTCTGTTTTGTTCATTGTGGGAAGACACGGTTTAAGGCCACATTTCTTAAAAACAAGATAAATTGTTTAGATAGACGTGAAAAATCTACACGTCAGCCATTAAAAATAATCGTTCTTTATGACCGAAATTCGTACACACGCACGCGCACGCACACGCACAGAGGCTTATGTATATATATATATATATAAATATACAAATGACCAGATAAGTTTGTAATGGTAATTATACTATTCAGGACCCTTTTATCCACATCATATATATATATATATATATATATATATATATATATATATATATATATGTAGAAAGTTTGTAGAAAAAACAACAAGATGTTAAAAGTTTTGCTGACAGAAATCTGTTTCGACCTTATAAAGAGGTCTTTATCAAAGCAACATTGTAAACGGAAAGATGAAATAAATAATTTAATTTATTTTATTTTTAACATAAAATACGCATTTAAAATTTTTTTGAAAATTCCGGTACTAATCGAGAGCGTTCTGTGCCTCGTGATTAATGATATATTTATTTCGTCTTTCCGTTTACAATTTTGCTTTGATAAAGACTTCTTTATAAGGTCGAAACAGATTTCTGTCAGCAAAACTTTTAACTTCTTGTTTTTTCTACTAACTTTCTACATATATTGTCGGATTCATATCATTTATTTCATATATATATATATATATATATATATATATATATATATATATATATATATATTTTAGTAAGAAAAAAGACTGAACAAACCATCATTTGGCTATTATAGATTTATTTCGGCCGGTAACTACATAAATATGCCCAGTTTCATCTGGTATCCATTACAAAATAAATAGATTTATTTTGTAACTAGAAGTGGCTACCCGGCTTCCTGGGTACAGGGTTTCATTTTTTAAAAAGTTGATCTCGCCGACCCATTATTACTCATAACAAGTTTGATCCTCACTGGATGCCCCATAAAATCCCCACGTAAATATATAACAATATGGAAAGAAATTTTAATTCAATAATTTAGAATTAAAAAAAAAAATATAAATGAGGCGATTAATTCAATCAATCAACATCATATTTCAATTACCTTCTGTTACTATACAATTTTTAATTTTTAAATATCTTCCCAAGTATATATAAAATCTTCATTTTTTTTGTTGCTCAAAAACCAATCTCTGATAATATTTAATGTAAATCTTATTATGGAGATTGTGTGTTTTTCTGTCTGTAACCGAAACTATATTCCTACTCAAGTCACAATTCTCTTAGTTATTGACATCACATTCTCCATGATTTTATTTTTATCTAAACCTCAATTATTAATAAAATTGTCTTACATTATTAATACTGTTAACTATGTCTACATACTAACAACATGCAATTATATTTATATATACAACAAAATAGCGCTTTACAATGTGAACGGGAAGGCTAATTTGCATATTAACATTAAAAAATCGAATTTAATAAATATGTGCTTAGTATTATTGATTTCTAACTGTTTGGTTTTATTTTAATGAATATAAGCAAAAATCTCTTCAATGAATCTTAAATGAAATCCATTAACAAGATAAAATAACTGTTATTTTATTCTTTACTTCCTCTTATAACTAAATACTTAAATTAGAAAAAATAACAATGAAAGACGAGAGTGATGGAAGAGTAAGTTTCAGTTGTTCCATTTTTTATTATACTCCCTCTGTTTCAAATCTTTTATTATACTCCCTCTGTTTCAAATCTTTTTATCTGTATTCTTATTTAGTTTCATTAGCCTTTCTAATTTAATACAATATTTTATTACATTAAAACTTAAATACTTGCACCCGGAGGGTGCATATATTTGCTAGTATATATAATTTACTTTGTTGTTAATTGTTTTATTTTCGAAGTTTCCTCCGGACATACACATATACACAACTGCCTGGAAGCGCGTGGTGTAATGGTTAAAGTCATGGGAAATGGACTCGTCGCCCGAGTTCAAATCCTGGGCATGGTAATTGCATTTCATTTAACGCTAATATCCTTGGGGAAGGTATGAATTCTACTCTCCCTCCAGCTGTAGGTAAATAGTAGGGCAGACTGGGCTCTTTAACCTTGGTTAGGCAACCGGTCTAGGAGAAGGAAAACTCTGAATTCAAACCTGTTGAACTCCGCTTAAGAAATTGACCTTGTCACATCCTGCCCGTGCGGAGGGGTTGGTAAATATATATACACAACTGCCCTTTATATATGTATAGATGACTATCTGACCAAATGCCAAATAACGGTTCATTGAGTTTTTCTTTCTTATTTGTATCCAAATAACTATGTATAAAGTATTCGTATTCGATATGAATAGCTAAAACCATACAACTGTGTGAAAATTATTTGTATTATACATTATATCATAGAAATGTATTTTTAAAAAACTCTTAAACAGCTGCAAAAAGTACGAATATAAACGTGCAATGAACGCTAACATACAGGCATCAAATAACCCTAGACGAGTTAAAATGCCGTTCAAATGAATTATTCAATCAATCATTAATTTTGTATTTCATATCTTTTTAGTCGATTCTGTGCAGGAATCGTATTTTTGAAAAGCAAAGTACGATGATTGTGTCTATGTGTTTACCCATCCCACGGGCATTATGACAATTACGGTCCATTTTTAAACGGAGTTTTCCTTTTCCTAGACAGGTTGCTTTATTTATTTATTTATTTTAAGAAGGTGTTGACTCCATATCCACACTGCCATAGAGCACAGAGACACACACACACACACACACACACACACACACACACACATATATATATATATATATATGTCAGTCAACCACAGACACGTGTTTCGAAGTTTACTTCTCATCAGTGTGGCTCGACATTTTAACAGCTACCTCTAGCCGGGATCGAAACACGACAGAATTTTCGTCTACCAGTTCCTTACCCATGCGGCTATCAGCGGGCCGTTAGTCTAGGGTGAACAATTAATTGCTACATACTTTACGGCGGTATGTTTTTACAATTACGAGAGAACTCTAATCTGTAAACAGACGGGTCACGGCTAATGCCAAACGGTGAAGTTACAATTAATGTCCCCCCACAGTGCTCAACATGGGAGGGGGTACTATTCATTTTGGAAATAAATCTATTGACTTTTGCTCACACCAATTGACCTGTATCACTTGGAAATCAGTTGCTACTTTGCAAGATATCGTGGAAAACTAACTCTTCCATTATCATATATCTCGGAATGTTAGATCTCAACTCATATGGAAGCGCGTGGTGTAATGGTTAAAGTCATGGGAAATGGACTCGTCGCCTCGAGTTCAAATCCTGGATGTGCATTTCACTTAGCGCTAATACCTTGAGAAAGGTATGAATCCTACCCTCCCTCCATCTATGGATAAAATAGTAGGGCTGACTGGGCTCTTTAATCTTGGTTAGGCAACCGGTCTAGGAGAAGGAAAACTCTGAATTCAAACCTGTTAAACTCCGCTTAAGAAATTGACCTTGTGTCATATCCTGCTCGTGTGGAGGGGTTGGTAAATACACACACACACACACACACATATATATATATATATATGTGTGTGTGTGTGTGAGAGAGAGAGAGAGAGAGAGAGAGAGAGAGAGAGAGAGAGAGAGAGAGAGAGAGATCACCTGACTAATTCTATATATATTCTCCTCTATTTGGAAGACCCTATTGTTATAATTACACACACACACACACACACACATATATATATATATATTATATATATATATATATATATATATATATACTTTTCTACAGCATGTGAGTGTCACGTGTACTACCATGTTAACTCGTGAGTTTACACCACACTATATAATTATGATCGATTGACCATTTCTTTCCTTCTGTCTTTTCCGTCTGATGATTGTGCACACCACATGAAACTTCAAGTAACGCACTACTAGTATTCATAATTTGATATTTTGCCTGGATTTTATACCTGTTCTATTGTAGTAGAGTCGAGCATTTTTTCTTGCAAACTTTTCTTGTTAAGATAGCGTGCATACCAAAATTTAATCTGAAGATCTCATAGGCGGGAAACTGACAGTAATCAGCGCCGCAATGTCCACGCTACCTTAACTTAGATATAAATGCTCTATCAATGATATTGAACACTGTTTACTTATAAATATAGCACCCTATATATATATATATATATATATATATATATATATATATATATATATATATATATATGGAAGTAAATCTGGAAATAAATCCGACAATATTATGAAATTTGAAAAAAAACAAGTGTTCCAAAGTGAGATAAATTTATTTATCGACGCTTAAATGTTTCGGTTTCTTTAAACCTTCATCAGGATGTATTAAGGGGTGAATAAATTGATGGATGTTTTATAGATGACAGGAGATAAAAAATCTTTATAATTTTTTTATCTTCTGTCATCTATCTATATATATATATATATATATATATATATATATGCATATATATATATATGTGTGTGTGTGTGTGTGTGTGTGGTTTTGCAAGTATAGCAAACCACACACACACACACACACACACACACCTATATGATTGTCCCGAAAGCGCGTGGTGTAATGGTTAAAGTCATAGGAAATGGACTCGTCGCCCCGAGTTCAAATCCTGGACGTGGTAATTGCATTTCACTTAGCACTAATACCCTTGGGGAAGGTATAAATTCTACTCTCCCTCCAGGTATGGGTAAATAGTAGGACAGACTGGGCTCTTTAACCTTGGTTAGGCAACCGGTCTAGGAGAGGAAAACTCTGGATTCAAACCTATTAAACTTCGCTTAAGAAATTGACCTTGTGTCACATCCTGCTCGTGCGGAGGGGTTGGTAAATATATATATGATTGTCCCGATCTTATTGCTCTTATGGCAAACCCCAACCATTTTTATCATGTATGAGCTAGAAGGCTTTACTTCTTTGTATCTTCGTTGGTCTTCTAACTTGTTGCTTCTTTCTACTTGTCGTTCTTCTAACTAAGGGCATGCTTAATCAACAAGGCTTATTGCTTTGATCAAAGGTTTTATTTGCCCGTTCACTAACCCATCGCGCGGAGTCACAACCAAATCAAGGCACGTCTGTCCCACCGAGGTTTGGTTTCATCTCATGGTGAAGTTCCAGTTATGGAGTTCTGGTGAGTGTGGGGTCACCCCCTTATTGCCTTTACTCTCGGGTCCATTGTGGCCCGGAGTGGTAGTACCTGTTAGAGTACTATTTATGGGTTAAATAGATAAAACATGAGTTCTATAAAAATGCACCTATAAAGCAAAAATTGATTACCAACTGTTGTTTCGCACTCTAACAATTTGTTTAAAAACAAAATATTTGCATACAAACTATCCCCTTACAAATCTTATATACAAGAAATCATCATCATCATCATCATCATGTCGCGCAAGCAGCACGGGTATCCATGACTATCTTTCGCCAACCTTCCCTATTACTCATGGCCCCTGGGGGGTCGTCCGTGCAGCATCCCGAATCCTCGCATAGTTGGTCAATGTAGCTCCTTAGTGGGCGTCCTACATTAGCATGTCCATGTGTTGGCCTCCACGGGAGAACGTCGCTTATGAGCTCGTCCCTGCTTCTCCAGCAGTGTCCTGCATGCCTAGTCCATCTCACCCGTATGGTTTGTGAGATGGGGGGCAGGTGACCATATAGTTGCTTCTTTGTGGGGTGCTGTTTCCACGACTTGTTCAGGACTGCTCGCAGCATTCTTGTGCAGGTCCCATCTAGCTTATTCTCAATGCGCTTTGTTAGGGTCCAGGTGGTGCAGCCACACAGCAGTACTGATATAACCACAGCCTGGAAGAATTTTCGCTTTAGCTTGTCAGTGAGATCAGATCTCCATGTTACTGATAATCTGTTTGCGGCTGCCCATGCCTGTCCTATACGTGTATTATGTGGATGAGATATTACTACCTAGGTATGTGAACTGTTCTACTGGCTTAAGAGGCTTACCGTCAAGTATGGAGATGTCTCCTTTTTCTTTGAAGCACATGAACTCGGTTTTATCGGAGTTCACATAGAGGCCGATATTCTTTGCTGCCTCTCCAGGCTATGCAGTAGGGACTCAGCCTGTGCCTGTGTATCTGTAAGAAGCGCAAGGTCATCAGCGTAGTCTGCATCTGTGACTGTTTGTGCAGGATATCGCCTGCTTCTTGCCTTTCTTAGTGTAAATACAATAAATACTTGGCATTAAATAACCCACAGGATTGATATGCAGTTAAACTAAACCAAACTAACGAATGGTTCAGCTAATGCCTATGTATATTCTATTTAAATGTGTCCTATTTCATTTGAACTCGAAACTGTTGCCTTAAGATCCACCGGCTTTTGAAATAACTTGATTAATTTTGCTGTGGAGTTATTACGGAGTTGTCATTCGAAGAAAGAACTGAACATTTGTTTGGAATGTATTGAGTCAATCTCTGTGTCTGTGTGTTCGTTAAATGGCTACTTGAATATCTTTCTTTCTTTTTCACTCTTTGCCCTTCCTGTAAGTAAAGAGATTTCACTGTGTCTGTGTGTGCGTTTAGCATTTACAGTAAATTCATATTCTCAGACTACTAGATGTTTTACACTAAAGACGGAAGCTGAGTTTCTGTCCGAGTTTACGAGGTTACTAATTATCAATCTACTCTATATCAATACCGTTGTAAGGGCATCCCATCATGGGGTAATGGTTAGCAAGCTAGTCGCACAGATCCAATACTACTGAATATCAAATTCGATCCTCGCTGGATGCCCCTATATTTGAAACCTTGTCTCACATCCTATCCGTGGCGAACGGGTTGGGTAAATACCAACTGTTGAAGTGAGTTAGTGTACTGTTGGTTTGAACAACAGCAACTAGCTAAGAACAACTGAACCAGTGCCAGTTGGTATTGATGGAAATCAAGTATAGTCCATTCATGCATTTGGGTGATTCCATTCTGATATAATGGAATGACCCATCTCCCCCGTACCTTAACAGTGGCGAAGATTCTAGTCACTATTTAGGAACACACATATTACTCTGTGCAGAACTCACTGGAAGTACTTAGACGACGGGCTCTCCTCCTAATACTCACGTGACCGTTACTATATAACACATTCCTTGAGTCCTGATTGGCTGCTTGGTTTCTATGATGTTATGAAGTTTCATACATACCCTGGCATTCTGCAATAGTATCGCAGCAAGATAGATTCGTATTCAGTTACGATTACTTGTTGCCTTGTTTTACCAATTCGACGGTAATTGTAACTAATATGATTATTCTATTGTAACCATCTACCCAATGATTCTATTCAGAACACTATTTTAAATATAGATATATTAAGAATATAGATATTCGATGTTTTTATTTCTTCTTACTAATTATAAATTGGACATACAGGCCAAATCGTAACCATGTACGTAAGTTAATAATTTTTAGTTATTAATATAAATCCATAAATAATGATAAACATGTAAATGTTTGGGTAAACCACTGTTTACAGTTTATAATTGTTACATCATAATTTTAACTTAATTTTGTACCTTAAATTAATGATAGGTAATTTATGAGGAAGTGCGTCCCGGTCTTTTGCCTCAAAAATTGCTACCTCGGTGATTATTAAAATAACGACCCAGCTCAGTCTATTCAAAACTATCCATCTTCATATCTATCTCAATTTGTTCATATTTATCTATATTACTTTAAATATAAAGATTTTTTTATCCATGTTTGTTTAATGTCTTGTTTTTAGTTTAAATAAACAAGAATTACGAAAAAAAAAGATGCGACCCCCCAAATACATTTACTTGTCGAAAATATCTATCTATATCCATTTGTTCATATCTATCTATATTATTTTTTTGTTTATCTATCTATCTATCTATCTATCTATCTATCTCAGTCTATTCTAAACTATATATCCATCTTCATATCTAAACAAGAATTACGACAAATTACGATAAATAAACAAGAATTACGACGAGCTGGCGTTGTTATTTTGATAGTCACCGATAGCAATTTTTGAGGCAGGAGACCGGGACGCACTTTCTCATAAATTACCTAATGATACCTTATATTGATTTTACCCTTTTGGGTTAGAATGGAATAGACACCAAAGTCTTCTTCACAATTTTATATAGATTTTATGATTATTTTGTTGTCTGAAAGAAGGAAAATATTCTTAACAGATAATATTACCTCTGACTAGAACCCATATCCTCTTCCCCCTATCTCTCCCTCAATGATCACTCATACATTACCCATTCATACCTCCTCAAAAAAGAAGCAGCTCCATATTGCTGGTTTACCATGCCAAAAACCCTATACAATCAAACACATATTAACAGAATGTAGCAACCTAAAACAAATACGAAAAAAATACTACCAAACAACAAATCTAAAACAGATATTCTACCAAATAAACCCAGATAAACCTACTCGGATACATAAAAGAAGCACACATCTACAACAAAATCTAAAAATCTTTAAAAAAAAAAAAAATGAAACACAAAAATATATGTTAAAAAAAATCATCTAAAAGTTTCATTCACAAAAGGTAATGAAAATGAAAATGAAAATTAAACATTATCAACAATTCATTTCAAAAACGTAGTCGGCATTAAATGACCCATTGAGGTTGATATGCCGTAAAACAAGAACAAATCAATCAATCAATCTCTCAATGATAACCAGGTTACTCTTCTCTAATATTATTATATCACTAACTAAACTGCATCTAATGGTGAAGTTTCGATTCTGGAACGCTGAGGAATGTGGAGTACCCGTTTATCGCAATTACACCCAGGTCCACCCTATCCCGGAATGGTAGTACCTGTTAGGACCCCATCTATGTGTTAAATAGATGAAAAATGAGTATCAAAAATTGTGTTTAAACATATTGAATACCCAACAAGAATGAATAAAACAAAATATTTTCGGCATAAAATAACCTAAAAAGGGTTGTCATGCCGTAAAATCTAACTAACGAAACAACAAACAAAGCAAGCATAACTTACAACTTTTAAAGTTCCCTATTCTATAATCAAAATTTTTTTTTTTCAAGGTCTGATCAACATATTTTTGAGGTTTAATCACAATTCTATATTCACTCATAATTACATTTTAACATTGAAAGATTAAGTATATTTGAATATGATATTCGCTACTGCATATATTTACATAGGTAAAAATAAAGAAAATGGTGAATTTTACTGTAATGACTTTGGAGAAAAAAAATTGAAATAGGTTGGACTCTGAAAATCTGATTAGAGTTGAAATTTAGATTACAACTTAAAAGGTTCTGAGATAATTGCTTAAGACTGTCCTTGGTGATATAAATAGAACAAGGAGGGAAAATAATAATTTAGCTGATAATAGTTTAAGAGTCCATCTCGCTTCTAAAAAGAATATACACATTAACTAACCATCACCACCACCACCACCACACAAAAACACTCCCCTATCAGCAAATACAAACATCTCAAAACTCCAAATGTACCCAATAATATAAACATAGAGGTCATAAATAAAGGTCAAAACCAGAGACAAAATGTTACGTACTGACGTTTTCACAGTACCAAATCGATATAATGTTGTATACCCTTTCTTACTTCTTTACTTCTTACTTGCTTCTATATTTTGGACATCTATTCTTCTGGCCGGCTTTGCTATTCTGATCGTCTATCATCTTGGTCTGGTCTAGCGTCTTCTAAGGTCTGGTGTTGACTTGGGGATTCCGGTCTGGTTTCTGTTATGGGGATTTCTCCTTATCAGAAGCCCTGTGTCATTGTTAGTTTTTAGTAAACACAAAGACTTCGATTTTCTTTTAATGTTCTTTATTCGGTAAATCCTCAACCCAGACATAACGCGCGCGTGAGTTCCAGTTTTAGGCAGAGCATAAAATGGCCGCTGCTCTGCCTGACGTATAATTGCAAACTGGGGACTCTGAAAAAGGTCCCACGTAACTTCACATATTTGGCGGGCTTCTATAATTTTCCATAGAAGGACCCGGCCATCGTATGAAAGAGGTCATCCCCTCAGAATTACAGGGGATTGACAATAATCTTATGCAACCGCATAGATTATGTAACAAAAAGTCCACTACTAAGAGACTATTATTTGTTCATTTTCTCACTTGCATGGTTATCTAGAGAAGGCCAAGATTCTCAAAAATAAGAATTTTAGTTGAAATAAATTTATAACCATGATCGATATTTAAGACTTTCTTTTATCTGACAAAAATTAATTCATAGCTGTTAAAATGTAGCCACACTGATGAGAGGTGATACCTCGAAACACGTGTCTGTGGACTTTGGTTGAGTTCTCTAAATAGAGATTTAATTGTAAAATTCACCGTTCTGGCGTGTAGCTAACCATCACTTTGTTTACAAAGTTAGAGGACTAATGAATTCATTTCCGCTTAGAAATGAATCAATTAAATATTCTCCTATATTTGACAGCCGCTACTGGCCGCATGGGTAAGAGACTTGGCTGACGAAAATTTATTCAGGTCTCAAACCCGGCCAGAGGTAGCTGTTAAAGTGTAGCCACACTGATGAGAGGTGAAACCCCGAAACACGTGTCTGTGGATAACTTATTTATTTATATATATATATATATATATATATATTGCATTTTATAACAATGTATTCATATAATATAGTGTAATATTTCATTATAAAATAATTATGTAATATCGTGTATATATATGTGTTATAATGATATGTTAATACAATCGTAAGTAAATAAGTCGACGGGTAGCCTAATGTTGGTATCAGACAGAGAGCGAGGGAGTTATAAAACTAACGAAAGCTCAGATGAAGATCTATTGAAACAGACCGAAACACTGCAGTGTAAGCGAAATAAACATTACTCGTTTGTGAACTGGTGTATCTTTTAAAATTTTCATAATATTACATATATAGATATATAGATAAATATAAAAAGACTGTGATAGATAGATAGATATATAGATAAATAGATAGATATCAAGAGACTGAGTTAGATAGATAAATAGAAGATAGATAAGTATACAAATAGTTAGACAGATATAAAAAGATTGAGATAGATATATTGATATACAGACAAACAGATCAGTTAGATAAATAGATAGATATAAAGATGCAAAGTTAAGAAAACGGAATTGAATTGAATAAATAAGTCATTTGAAAGAAATGAATAGTTTATCAACTCTATTTTGCTACGAAAAAATACTACGAGAGATGTTCTGAATGAAACGAGATTCCCCTGACCACTAGACACCCGTGGATATAAAAGTAATTGACCGTAACGAAGAGCACCCGGCCTATAAGTTGATACTCCCTCGACCTGACACTGACCAACGAAAGAACTGCTGGAATCCTGTGGGTGTGATAAATAGAAACCCCAAAACGTTTACAGCCGCGCCGAATGAAGTTACTGACTTGTATAAGTTTTAATAGTGCACACAGGGAGTGCATTGTGCGACAACCTCATTGTGCAAAGACACCCACAATGTAACACCAACCATACAGTAAAACTGATATTGTACAGCACTTTCCGTTTTCCTATCATATTATAGTACTTAGCTTTTATCTTCTTGTGTCTCTTTTCTACTGGCTGGGCACCTCTGATATTTCTTCTAAGTTGCGTTGGCTCTCTGTGGTCATCTGGTCTGCTCCAATGGAACTACTTGGACTTCTTAATATCCGTCTTCATTGTTTTTTTTTTTTAGTAACGAACAGAAATATGTGGATATTTTTCACACGTTAACCATTACAGATGGAAGAAATAGCCATCTTAGAGACGCGTCTATGTACTTAAAAACCTAAGCTAGAACTCCCTAAAATTTCAAGTTCAACTTCCGCTTCCACAATCCGAACTGACCAACCGGAGAACAGCAAGGTCAGCGAAAGACCAAGCATTGTAAATTTAGAATTAAAGTTATTTAAAAAAAAATAAATCTGCTCTATTATAATACAACACTGACACGGTAACAGACTGAAGAATTTCTGTTTTATTTTTAATTCCAGCTTTATTTAGCAGAGAAAAGTGTTAAGTATCTGGCCGCCATCCTTGGCCAGTTGTAAAGAACTTAAAGTAAATAAGTAAGTAAGTCCTGAGTTATAGAATCCTTTGGTAAGTGAATAAGTCCTGAGTTATAATCCTATGTTCCGTCGTCCACGAAGATCCAAGTAGTTATGATTATGTATGACCAGAACAGCCAGTATAAATAATAATATCAGCAGCAGAATACTGCCAGTGGTTGGTCAAAAGGTTGTTCACATGTTTATCGGCGAGGCTATAAGTACAAGTGGCCATCTGGCACACACCTTATATCCAAAAAAGGAAGCGCGTGGTGTAATGGTTAAAGCCATGGGAAATGGAGTTGTCGCCCCGAGTTCAAATCCTGGACGTGGTAATTGCATTTCACTTAGCGCTAATACTATTGGGAAAGATATGAATCCTACTCTCCCTCCAGCTATGGGTAAATAGCAGGGCAGACTGGGTTCTTTAACCATGGCTAGGTAACCAGTCAAGGAGAAGGAAAACTCTGAATTCAAACCTGCTGAACTCCGCTTAAGAAATTGACCTTGTGTCACATCCTGCTCGTGCGGAGGGGTTGGTAAATATATATATCCAGAAAAAAACAACAAAAGATGAACAAAGAATGGCGGTAAATAAACCGCCCAGCTCAAAATAAAATAAAATAAAAATTGATTTGCTGATGCTAATGTTTCTTAATATTATCTTTTGTGTTTAGTTCAGTTTATTATTGAATAACTCTCTGTATTAAATTCTTTTTTTCTTTCTTTTGTAATTTTCTTTATTCCTTATGAGAATTAGTTGTGCATTCCACGATGTTAGCATTAATCAATCACGTGATTTCATCCTTTGATGCGTGTCTTTCGTTTCTATCATTGACACACAAAGAAAATTTAATCATTTGATCATTGATTTATAAGTTGGCTGTTGTATCGATAATTTCATGACTTAATTCTAAAAAGAAATGCATAGATTAAATGGTTTAGTGCGCGCGTGTACAGCGAAATAATATATGTATCTATCTATATATATATATTGATAATAGAAAGTAAGTAAAGTCGTCGGGGTGGCCTAATCTAACCAGGAACTTGTGGTTCCTAGGCGGACGCTCTACCAACCGAACTAAACCGGCCCTATATATATATATATATAAAGGGAAAGGTGACTTACCGGTGAATATGGACACGATGGTTAAGAATTGTAGAATTCAGGGTGGTAAGTCAGC
>CM042147.1:40189057-40199057 GCA_023376005.1 Doryteuthis pealeii | reverse complement strand
TGCTACTGGCATTAATGATCGGTTCCAGACTAAATTTCTTTTTATAATTTTATCTGACATTAGCAGAAGTACCTGGCGTTGCCCAGAACAAAAGAATAAATAAATCCATTATGAAACAAAACAAACTTAGTTTATTATCTATACTTGCAAAAAAAAAAAAAACCCCAAAAAACAGAAACAAAAAACAATGCCCCCTGGGTAGTGTAAAAATTAATTTTTGAAAGATATTGCCTGAGGAGGTGGGAGTTAAAAATTCAGTGTCAGAGAGTTTGTATCATAAGTAAGTAAAATCATCAAATTTATTGAAGGAGTAAAAACAAATAAAACTATTTGAAATGGAAACTTAGTTCTGATAACTTTAAATATATATCAAAATAAAACAAACTATATATAAATATATAATAACAGGTGTATATTTCTTATAACTTGTTTTAAAAGACAATGAGGATCGTATAAGGCTGCATGCACAAATTTTGAGTGTATTTATTCTATGTTATGACAATTTTGGGTAATGTGACAAAATCAGTGACAAAGTTTTGGTTACAGACAAATAGAGACCTAATCTCCATTATAAATAGATATTAATACTCATGTTCCTTAATTGTATGACCATTATCATCTTGTGACACCCTCTGGTTAAAAATGAGATCATCCAAACTGGCCAAGATTGAATGCAAAAATGTAAATCCTGATTATCTGGTGTTGCGTATCTGCTGAATTCTTATTTTATCATGAGTGTTGTCACCCCAGCTTAATAAAGGACCCTGCCATTTTAATATCTTTCATCGAAACCTGAAAGCGCATCCAACACCTGGAAGGATCTTCATTGGTGGGCGACGCCAATTTCATTTCGGTCACGAAAGCATCGATGATTAAGTTGAATATACAGCACTAGACTACTTTGAGGCTGAGAACGTTGGGTATTCGCTACTGGCATTAATGATCGGTTCCAGACTAAATTCGCTATTGAGACTCTCTCACCCAACATATGAATATATAAGTATTCATATACTTAAAAAAAGTATTATATAAAAATTAAGTGCTGTGCTGAATTCGGTTATGGGATTTTCCCCGAATACAACTACCTAACTCCGGTTATTATAAAAACATCGAACCATGCGTAGACAAGTCTTGCCATCTTAAATTTCAGATGAAGACTAAGAATAAAGTAATCTTTTTCGAATACTGTGTTATCCTATTTTCTACATATTTATTTATCGGATTTATTTCCATATTTTACCCCCATAAACATATAAGTGATTATAATTATTTTCATTACATTGACATTTTGTTTATATATCCTAGTAGGGATTAGTTTGTTTTTCTTTCCTTTCTTTTAAACTACATACTATATCTTTTCAGGAAAATAACTCAAATTTAAAGCATTATTCTAATTATCAGTCACGTCACCTTAACCTCCCCCCCCAAAAAAAAAACAACAAAAAAAAAAACAAAAAAAACGCTACTAACGGAAAAAAATATTTTCTTTATTACTTTCTCATCTCTCACTTTAATTTTGAAAAGAACTCCAACACTGTTTAGACAACATTATATTCATCCCAATGTCTTAACGATGGTTTTATAAAAAAAAAACCCAAATGTTTTAACGTCGACTTTACCATCTAGAAATAAAATTGGAATACTTTGTTTTCTCTTATTTCTACGCATATATATATGAGGGATAGATAGATAGATAGATAGATAGAGAGAGAGATGTTTGTTTTTGTTTTCATTATATATATACCAACCCCTCCGCACGAGCAGGATGTGCACAAGGTCAATTTCTTAAGCGGAGTTCAGCAGGTTTGAATTCAGAGTTTTCCTTCTCCTAGACCGGTTGCCTAACCAAGGTTAAAGAGCCCAGTCTGCCCTGCTATTTATCCATAGCTGGAGGGAGAGTCGGATTCATACCTTTCCCAAGGGTATTAGCGCTAAGTGAAATGCAATTACCACATCCAGGATTTAAACTCGGGGCGACGAGTCCATTTCCCATGACTTTAACCATTACACCACGCGCTTCCTACTTTTTGTTTTCATTATAGTCGCTACAGCACATTTTTCTTAATTTCTCAGTGTTTTGTGTATGACACTTAACCTGCATCTGAAGATGAGGTTCAAGTTCTGGACATTAAGAGTGTCTGGATTACCGCTTTATTATCATCCCATCCAGGTCCGATCAAATATTATTCATATTCGATAGAACCAGAGAAAACCAGAGAAAATATCCTCTTACGAAACAAATAAACAACATTATTAATATGAACGAAAAATGAACGCGATTCCCTAACTTTTAGACTTAAAATAAACCAAGACGAGTTGATATCACCTTAAAAAAATCAATCAATCGATCTTTATTTGAACTGAAACAAGAATCGTTATATCATCCGGTCTCTTTTTGTCACCTCGACCCAATGCCACTTTTTCCAGTTTCTCGGGAAGACCAGCTGTACCCCGACCCCACTTGATAATATCATTGAAGGTAAGGGAATTGATAGGCGACAAGAAAATGGCAGGAGTTCAAATTCATCTTCCATTGACCTTCAACAGCGATAATTTATAACTTATCCTCTGTGTACTTGACTTGAACTCTTTGAACTCAAAGGAACCTGGGGATATTTTCACTTCAGATTTCTTGGTAGTTGTCGTAGACCACCAAAAGAGATTATAGGATCGAGTATCATTACTGGCTTTAAGAGAGACAGGAAATGTAGTTAGCTTATCTTAATATTACTTACCTTTTAGATAATTAATTTTGTGATCGTCTTGATTCGTCTCAGAAAAAATGTTCTTTTTCTTCCCTGTAGTTGATTGAATATCGCGCGTTTCTTACTGTTCGGCACTCTTACAGTCCGGTAAATAAATATGCGTCTTATTATAAAGATTGTGTGTTTTTCTGTCTGTAAGAAGAGTCATTGGATTGATACTGTTAACTAATACTACATAGCGGTTTACGCTAATTTGTCCGGGTGCTTATTACATAATATATATATATATATATATATATATATATATATATATATATATATATATATGGAAATACGGTGAGGAAATTAATCCGACAATATGAGAAGAAAATATTTTAAAAATATAACAAACACAGGATGTTATGATCAGGAAACTATTTATTTTTGTGTCAATACTTAAGCATTTCGATATATTGTACCATCTTCAGGATACTGTTAAGTAATGTTTATGTGAGGACAAAATGAAAGACGTTAAGTGTATAGGGAATGTGTGAATATGATGTTATAACCGTTAATTTTTATATGCGCGTTTGTTTACGAAAGTCAATGACGTGATCAATGCATGTGCAAAAATGGAAGGTGAAGATCACATGACGTATTCACGTACATGCATACTTCTCATATATATATATATATATATATATATATATATATATATATATATTAAAGGAAAATTGAAAATATTTCCGACTATATGTAAGTATATAAAAAGGAAAAAACAAGATATTTAGAAACACCTTGTTTTCTTAATTTTTATAAACTATATATATATATATATATATATATATATATATATATATATATATATATATATATATGAAGATAGGAGGGTTGGAGTAAAATCCGAGGTCTGTATGAGGTGAGGTAAAAGGAAAAATGAACAAAGATATTGACTCAAACAAGTAGAAGTAGGAGTAGAAATATTTCGTCCTTCTCGCGCGAAGAACATCTTCAGTCTGACTTTATTCAAAGCAAAATACGTACATTAGTATTTATAGAAGAGAAAGTGAGTTAGTGGTGGAATTGAGGGTAGGGAGGTTAGGGAGGATTTGATTGAAACGAGAATAGCATCATATAAAGTGGAGGGGGAGTTCAGAGGATATATATATATATATATATATATATATATATATATATTTATTTAATTTTCTGAGTTTTTAAAGATCAATGTTTATTATAAACAGCTACACAGGTGTCTTGCTACAATCACCAGGTTGTTAAATTAGATCCCATGGTGTCTTCAATAAACACCAATGATTGCGGCAAGAAACCACTCATAAATATTAGCTCTCACAGCACGATATATATATATATATATATATATATATATTTGTGTACGTATACACTTATATGTGTTTATGCGTATATTCATGCACTCATATATCTATGTGTATATACATAGGCACGCACAAACACACATACACACACACACACACACACACACACATATATATATATATATGTATGTATATATATGTATATACATGGTTTAAATAAAAGTAACGTTTAAAAAACATTTTTTATTTTAAACCAAAAATACCAGTATTTTATTATTTCTAATCGTATAATATACGAGGATTATTCAATAAATAAGGTGAAATAGAAATATTAACATTATAGTTAGTAACATACTCTGTACAAATCATGTGTGTCTGATAGGAATACTTGATATCAAATAAACATTTACTTCCCTTAAATATTCTTAAGAAACTACAAATGTAAATATGCATGAAATAACCACAGACAAGTTGATATGCCGTTACAATAAATCAATTAGTCAATCGTATGGTCGGCCACAAACAAATTATCAGTCATATGGAGGTCCGATCTCCCTGACAAGCTAAAGCGACGGTTCTTCCAGGCTGTGGTTGTATCAGTGCTGCTATATGGCTGCACCACTTGGACTCTAACGAAGCGTCTTGAGAATAAGCTAGATGGAAACTGCACAAGAATGCTGCGCACAGTCTTGAACAAGTCGTGGAAGCAGCACCCCACGAGGAGACAGCTGTACGGTCTCTTGCCCCCCATCTCACAAACTATCCGAGTGAGTCGGACAAGGCATGCAGGACACTGCTGAAGAAGCAAGGACTAGCTCATAAGCGACGTTCTCCTTGGAAGCCAACACATGGATATGCAAGTGTGGGGCGCCCAGCAAGGACCAACATTGACCAAATATGCGAGGACGCTGGTTGCTCCGCAGAGGACCTCCCAGGTGCAATGAATGATAGGAAGGTTGGCAAGAGATTGTCATGGATATCCGTGCTAATTGCGCGACATGATGATGATGATGATGAGGTGAACATCCACTAAGTGGTAAAACCTCTTAGCTTTCCGTCTATGGGTGAAACAGATCTGTTATAAAACAAATACATAAAAATGTAACTTTGAATGTACAATAAACGCGATTTCCTAACCTCTAGACATAAACTAACCCCAGGCGTGTTGTCATGCCATTAAAATCAATCACTCAATTACATTTTTTTTGGTTTTTGATTTATATAAAACCGATTCATCCTGGCTGTAAGTGTAAGTCACATCTATTGAAACAGAAGAGAATTTTAGCTGATATCTTTCTAACAATCAAAAGGGTAGGGATCGTCCAATGGCGGCATTAATACGAGAACTGACAACGTGATTCATCTTGTCAGAAGAGAACAGGAATACGGAAATGTTACGGGATGGGCAAAGGTAGATATTTGAACAAACAACCACATTAAAGATTAAGCAGTGTCGCTCTAAGTTCAATGATTCGTGAACGGTCCGAAAATTTTGTTATAAAAGTACACGCACACCACAGCTTCAGAAATATCAAACTATAGAGCAGCAAATTGAGTCTTACAATGCATAAATAGTGATTTCGATCCTCATTGGGCACCCGTAGCCTTGTGTCAGATTAAATTAAGCATTGTAATTAAACAAATCTAGACATCTCTAAGAGTTAAGTTTAGTAGTAATTTACTAAGATTAGTGTAGAATAATCATACTAAGTTCCAATTACCGTCGAATTGGTAAGACAAGACAACAAGTAGCTGTAACTCAATACAGATCTAACCTTGTTGCAATTCAGAAGAGTATTTATGAAGCCCCATGCCATCATAGAAACCAAGCAGCCAATCAGGACTCAAGGAATGGAATCACCCAAATGCATGAATGGACTATTGAGTCCCATAAGTACCAGCTATCTTAGGCACTGGTTCAGTTGGGCTTAACCAGTTGCTGTTGTTCAAACCAACAGTAGACTGACTGACTGACTGACTGACTTCCATAAATCTAATTTAGTACAAGACCAGATGGATGGAACACACAGTAAGAATCGAATTCATTAAAATTGGTCCGCTAACTTATTTTATCAACCATTGCACTATGCAAGGTACTCATTCGGTAGAGCGTTCGGCTAGAAACCACAAGGTTCCTAGTTTTATACCGGCCCTCGCCAACTCAGCGTATGAGTAGCACAGGGATCTGTGCGGTAAAGTAAGGAGCTGATGGTAGGTGTGGCGCTCCACTTCAGACGCAAAAACAATCTCCTTGGTCTAGCTCTACGGAAAAGGAGATAGACTCCCTTGCTGATTGGCTTATACCGATTTTAGGACACCTCGACTTTACTTTTTAGGTACCTAAAGCTAATGTTAGCAAACCAGCCTTGCAAATCTCGGTTAATGATACTCATCACCTAGTGCTCTTCTATCATTGCCTTGTGCTAGACAAAGTAAGCTTAGTAATGAACCTACTTTATGCGTCGACTCGAAAGTTTGTTAGTAAGCTAGTCTTGAAAATGGGTCTGCTATAAGGTGTATGTTAGTAAACTAGTGTTGCAAATCATGGTTAATAATATTCAATATCATCCGGTGCTCTGCTTTTGTTGCCTTGAGACAAACTAATGTTACATAATTATTAGATTCTTAATATTTATGTACAGCAGTGTAGAAATCAAAATGGCTGTTATAAGTTGCAGTCCACGGCCTTGAAGGCTGAGTGACAAGGCTTGACCTCATCCTGATCCTTTCCGGTGGATACCGTGAGAATCGGTGGAGGAGACCCTCTTCCGGTTTAGATTAGAAACCACGTCGGTGGTGAGTCGTGTATTGTACGCTCCGACTCGATCTGCGCAGGTAGTCTGGTGGGGATTTCGAAATAAATATGATCTAAGTTAAATCGAAGTCTTGTGTTATCTAAAAACTACCAATGACACAGGGCTTCTGATAAAGAGAAATCCCCAATGGAAGACCAGACACGAAGTCCCCAAGAGAAGTGACTAGAGACGCTAGAAGAACTTAAGATATCAAAGACGCCAGAAGAAGAATAGAAGTAAGTAAAGAAAGGGTATACAACACTAAGTAAGTTTAGTAATGAACCTACTATAGATATATGGTATAAAGAAGAAATACTGTTATGAAAATGCATATTATCTATGTATTAATACTTGTGTTCCTTAATATTCCGAGTATTATCATCTTAAAACATCCTTTGGTTAAAAATCAAAACGTCCAAGATGAAATGCAAAAATGTAAATCCTGATTATCTGGTGTCTGTTAATCGCCGAATTCTTATTTCTTAAGAGTGTCGTAACCTCAGCTAAATAATGGACCATTCCATTTTTATCATAAAGAAAGAAAGGGAAGAAAAAGGTAAGACAGATATAAGAGAGAGAGAGAGAGAGAGAGAGAGAGAGAGAGAGAGAGAGAGAGAGAGAGAGAGAGAGAGAAAGAGAAAGAGAGAGAGAGAGGAATATAGAGTGGGGATGAGTGCACAAAAGTGTTAACGATAATGGTATAAACCAGTCTTGTAAATCACGGTTAATAATATCAATTATCTTTTGGTGCTCTGAAATTGTTGCCTTATGCCAAACTAGGTAAGCTTAGTAATAAACATACTTTATGCGTCGGCTCGAAAGCTCAAGTTAATAAGGTAGTCTTGCAAATCACGGCTATTAACATTTGGTGCTACTTTATGCATCTTCTATAGGGCGTATATTATCAAAATAGTCATGAAAATCACAGTTAATAATACTTATCATTTAGTGCTCTGCTAATATTGCCTTGTGCCAGACTAGGTAAATTTAGCCTTTAATATACTTAGCTGGTTTTGCAAATCCCGACTATTAACATTTATTGTCAAGTAGTGCTCTATTTTTACTTCATGTCAGATTTGGTAAATTTAGCAATTAATCTAATTTATGCGTGTGCTATAAGGCATATGTTAGTAAACTAGTCTTGTAAATTACGGTTAATAATATTTAATATCATCTGGTTGCCTTGTTCTAGATTATGTAAGTTTAGTAATTGTTATAGGTGATACACCCTATAAGACTAATGGAATGCGCCGACAGGTTACTATAAATAACAGGGATAATTGTGGCTTAACAGTAAGCCAATGCGAGTATGCCAATAACTCTGTTCGTCGGACGTAATTTCCACATCTCTCTATTGTATTTGTCTACTTTCTGTTAATACATTTTCTACATTTGTTACCCGTCGTTTTGTTCTTATTTGGCCCCTTAAAACCTCACAACGGTAATTAAACTACTTTATGAATCAGCTCAAAAGCTTAGGTTAGTAAATCAATCTTGCTAATCAAGATTATTATCTATTATCAATTGCTTCTCTGCTAGGGTGACCTTGTGCCACACTAGGAAAGTTTAGTAATGGACCTACTTTTTGTATCTACTCGAAACCTTAGATTAGTATGCTAGTTTTGAAAATCACACCTAATAGTATTCATTATCATCAAGTGCTCTGTTTTTGTTTACTTGTGCCAAACTAGGAAAATTGCGATTCTCAGGCGGATACTCTGCAGACTGAGTTACAGAAGCCCTTATCCGTACACTGCAAGTATTGAAAATTGTATTGCATATCTGATAAACAGATGTACGAGGACATTTTCGAATACAAATATATCGTTTGTTTAGATAGCAAATTGAAGATTTTGTGGCTTACATTAGTCATACAAGATTTTTATCTTACGCAGATACACCCTTGTACAAATTAATTGAAACAAAACGAATAATTCCGTTATTAATGTA
Source organism: Doryteuthis pealeii (assembly GCA_023376005.1). Classification (NCBI taxonomy): domain Eukaryota; kingdom Metazoa; phylum Mollusca; class Cephalopoda; order Myopsida; family Loliginidae; genus Doryteuthis; species Doryteuthis pealeii. Next base: position 40,190,291 of record CM042147.1, on the reverse strand, counting down.
ATATCTGCGATCTCTCTGCAAGACTTGCGTGTGTGTTCGTGCGGTGTTACAATTTTCGTACGCTTCCTTAGAATAAAGTTCATCAAAATCAATGACCGTAGGACAACTAATCGACAGTCGAGACAATAATGTCAGGGCGTGATATGTAATCACAGATGATGCAATATTTTTCAAGGCTAAACGAATTTCATCATACAGCCCGAAAATAGATATTGCAAAATACCTAATCTGAGCAAAAAGTTGGAATCGATTGCAACCTGTCACTCCTGGGGTCGTGGTGTAATGGTTAAAAAGCTAGTCTCGTAGGCCCATTACTACTGAATAGTAAGGAGATCTTCGTAGGATGCCTCATACACACAAATTTGTGCAACATCCTATTCGTTACGAACGGTTTAAGTAAATACCTACCCCAGGGTTTGATAGCAAAGACATTTATTGACCTGTTATAGAGTGAGGATGAACGAATAACTTAAATGTAAGAGTGGCAAATCCTTAATGGTGTTCTGGTTAGGTATTTACCCAACCCGTTCGTCACAGGTAGGATGTGACACAATGTCGCAAGTGTGGGGCATCCAACGAAGATCGAACACGCTATTCAGTAGTAATGGATATACGAAACTAGCTTGTTGATCATTACACAACGATGGGTTGCTCGTAGTGGTGATCTGGGTATGGTTGGTTGGTTGGTTGGTTGGATTTTACGGCATGTCAACCCTTATTTGGCTATCTTATGTCGAAGACTTGATGGGTATTCAAATTTTTTATTTGAACACATTATTTAAACTCATTTTTCTATTTAACTCATTGATGGAATCCTAACAGTATTACACAATTAGATTGTACATGGGAATAATGGCAATAAATGTGTACTCCACACACTCCTGTGCTTCAGAATTAGATCCTCTCCATTAAATGCAGTTTAACATCATACCCAGGACACTAAGACCCTCTGGCACCACCTTCTATCACATCTATTAATAATGGAGATTCGCTTCCGGTTTTTGTCTGTAACAAAAACTACGCCACTGCTTACGTCACATTACCTAACATAGTCATAACATAGAATAAATACACTCAAAATTTGAACATGCAACATTAGACAGTCCTCATTGTTTTTTAAAACAAGTTTTAATAAATACATGACTGGTATTATATATCTATATATAGTTTGTTTTATTTTAATATTTAAAGTTTACATTTCAAATTGTTTTATTTTTTAATCCTTTAATGAATT
>CM042147.1:40166557-40184057 GCA_023376005.1 Doryteuthis pealeii | reverse complement strand
CTGGGTTAACTGCTACTACTACTGCTCTTAAACAAGGATGGCGTTGGCATTAAATGACCCACAAAATTGTATATGCCATTAAACAAGAACCCGAACCAAACCCGTGCGGGGTAAAAGACATATTAAACATTGTTTCTACTGTAAAAATCTAAAACATGGTAATATTACTATTAAAAACACCCCAGAAGCTTCATTGAGCATGATAGTAAGTAAAGTAAAGTCGTCGGGTTGGCCTAAAGTCGGTATCAGCCAATCAGCGAGGGAGTCTATCTCCATTTCACTAGGGCTAGACCAAGGAGATTGTTTTAGCGCCTGAGGTGGAGCGCCACTCCTACCAACAGCTTCCTACTTTACCGCACAGATCCCTGTGCTACTCATACGCTAAATTGGCGAGGGCTGGAATCGAACTAAGAACCTTGTGGTTTCTAGTCGAACGCTCTACCGACCGAGCTTACCCGGCCCTTTATTTGATTTTGATTCTCACCGGGTTCCCCATACCTGTGGCGCTGTGTTAAACTTAGCTAAGCTTAGTAAATGACTATCCTTAATAGTACACCCCCTGTATGTAAATCAGTCTTAAATATCCGCCCTGTCGGCTGGGGCGTTAGAATGCACCGACTGCACCTATGCAGAGGGGTAAGACTCCCCCAATGGGGGCACCTGTTGGCCGTGAGTGGCGACCCGTGATGCTTAACTGATGAGCAGTTCATGACATGCAATACTCCACTTTGGCCTTATCTTGGGCTAGACGGGCGGTCGGAGAAGCCCCCTCTGATCAATCTGCTGGTCACGTCAAGCCCTAGCACCTATATGATTTTCCCAACCCTATTGCCCTTATGGGAAGCCCCAGCCCCTTTTTATCATATGGGTGCTAGAAGGCGGTGCTGAGGGTCTACATGTCCTGGGAATGACGTTAAACTCTATCTGATGGTGAGGTTCCAGTTTTGGAGGTTTGGGGAATGTGGAGCACCCCTTCATCACCATTGCTCCTGGTCCACTCTGACCCGGAGTGGTAGTACCTGTTAGGGTCCCATCTATGCGTTAAATAGAAAAATGTATTTATAAAAAAAATGTATTATCCATTAAGAATTGATTTAGTTCAAAACTTTATCGGCATTAAATGACCCACTGTGGTTGATATGCCGTAAAACAAAACAAACCAAACAAACCAAGTCTTAAATATATTAATTATATTGACTATAAGAATAACCTTTACTACATTTTTCAGTGTTTATTATACAACAAAGTGACATAATTCTTTAACTTGCAGCAAATCATTATTTTTCCAATAATAAAACTAATCTTATAATGAGTATACATATCATATAGTAAATCTGTGTGCCCCTCTGATAGGGGACCCGGGGAAATTACTCCCTTATAAACCCATCCCTGTTCCTTGTGTACGTTGTATAAGTAGAATAGAGTGATCTGTCTCTGTGTCTAGGCTGAACAGAGTGATCTGCCCTTGGCTAAATAGACTAGAAATATACAGACAGAGGAAACCATTTGCATTGTATTATTAACGTCGGAAAGAAACGGTGACCACGTCTTTTGTTATTCATACTAGCAACAGAAAACACCCTCCAGTCGTCGTAAAAATTAATTTTTGAAAGACATTGCCTGAGAGGGTGGGAGTTAAAAATTCAATGTCAGAGGGTTTGTATTATAAGTAAGCAAAATCCTCATATCTATTAAAGGAGTAAAAAAAAAAAAAAAAAAAATTACAATTTGAAATGAAAATGAAATGTTGCGAGCATGTAATAATCAAACAATTGTTTTGAATATTTCCACATCAATTTTACACAAAATCGTAGGTATTTATTTATTTGTAAACTTTTTAGTTAACTACTTGTTACAGTAAAAAAAAAGGACGAGAGTAAAAAACAATTTAAAAAAATGCTTACTCAAATTTTGGGTGTATATAGCATAAGAATATTGTGACGTAAGCTGTGACGTAGAGCTATGACGTAGTTTTTGTTACAGACAGAAATACAGACAATCTCCATTATTAATAGATACGTCAATAAAAATAAGTCGGCAAAGTGGCATATTATTGGTATCAGCCGGATAACACTATTCCCTAGTGCTCGGGCAAGGAGATTGTGTTGCATCTGATGTAGAGTGCCACACTTACCGCCAGCTTTCTACTTTACCGTACAAATCCAAGAAGTGCTACTCATGCGTTGAGTTGGCGAGTGCCGGTAACGAACCCGGAAACCGGGGTTTTTTTCATGAGTAATTAAAAACAACGTTAGAGATAGCATCATCATCATCATCACCAAGTCTGTATTTACCACGTACCCCACGTGTACGGGTTAGGCTCAAGGCCCTATTAATGTGGGACCACCCACGAACCAAAGCTCATGGGTGGCGGGTGCAGAAAATGCGTGAATCCCGTCGGCATTCCCACTCAAGGGGGCGCCTCAGGCACTGGGCAATAAACCCAGCCCTGCCCCTTTAAATCGAGGGAGCAGGTGTTGCCTGGGGGGTGGTCCCCTGTGATCATGCCGTTAATTTCCTTAATAGACACAGGCCCCGAAAGGCTCGTGTTATCGTGAAAATTCAAGTCATCACCAAGTAGTGCTGATAGCACAGAATCCCTTGACTCTTTCTCACTATCCGTCCCTATCAGCTATTACTTCTGGCAAGTCCTCTATTCTGCACCCAATGTCCCCACAGAGTGGATGAATGTACTTTGTTTGTCAACCAATACTGGTATATCCATTTGTAGTTCACAGGAGTTTGTCCCTGCTTTTTAGTAGTGCACAGAATGTCTTGTCCATCTTACTTGGATAACTATGTGATGGAAAGTAGGTAGCTATACAGCTGCTCTGTTGTGGAGTGGTACTTCTTGGATATGCTCAAAACAGCACGCAGCATCGTTGCATTGTCCCCATTTGGTGAGTGCTGATATCGAAGCAGAACCTTGTGGTTCCGTGGCGGATGTTCTACCGACCGAGATAAACCGGGCCTTGGGTACGTAATTAGTACTAAATATTTTAGCAAGACATCGGAAAGTAAGTTTAAATGATTAAATGTGATTTAATCCTAAATTAGCAACGTCTACTGACATAGAAGTTTGAATGGTTTCAATGATAGGCAATTAAAATAAAGATTAAGGAAAAATCTCAGTCAACAAAATTAATAATCGTTTAGGATGATTAATATCTAATTAGTTTCTTTATCACTTTCTTTTCTTGCAATTCATGAGTTGTGAATCGGAGTTGATTAAAATCGCAATTAACTTGTTCTCATTCATCCAATCCTTTTTTAAAAGTGCAGTTGGGTTGATGAAAGATACTTTTTTTTTACCGCATGCCGTTACCATTGATTTTTATTACGATTAGGTTAACGGGGAAGAGGTCGAATGTGTATAATGTGGGGAGATGTCTAAGTGCTTTTCCTTTTCTGACCATTCAGTCCATTGGAGTCGGGGGAAATAGAAGCGGAACCCTCATCGGAAGTGTGAAGATCTTCACAGGAACATTCATTTCCCAACAGGAGCCTGTCCCTCCTTCCCCAGCGGATAGAAAAATGTGGCAAGGTGGTGTACTCGATTTGGATGCCCTTGACCGTTCATGGCTTTTTCTTTATTTTTTTTTTTTATAAATGAATTGTCAGACCATTACTTTCTTATTCTCTTTCGTTGCCAATGCCTTTAACACCGCGGTGAATACTAATAAGGTATAGATCGAACATCATACAAGGAAACATTTCTAGTAAAAGAGTTAGTTAGTCAGAGAGCCCCTCGCCCCCCCCCCAAAAAAAAATTGAGCTTCCAATTCCAAAGATTGGCCGAGTTATGTTGAATTTAAACCCAAATAATTTGGAGGTGGCGAAAAAATGGCGACTTTTTGTTATTTATTATTGGATTTAACCCTGAAGATCCTAATGGTGAAACTCGAGTAGGTTTCTATTGTATCCATTCTTTAATAAATTTGCTCTACTTTGTATTGAGCACTTTGTATTTGTTTTATCGCTGACTTAACCCCTGGATTTTGCGCACCTTCAGCGATCGTGCCCATATTCACCGGTAAGCCACCTTTTCTCTATCTATCTATCTATCTATCTATCTATCATATACATATATAATATATATATATATATATATATATATTAGTTATGAGAAATGAATTTTATAAATTATATGAATATGTTAATACCTTTAATAATAAGATAACATTGATGTTTGGACCAAATCTTTCTCCATTAAAAAAAAAAAATGACTTACCTCGCCCATTATTTCCCTGATAGTAAAATTGGCGCCAAAAATGTATTTTGTAAAATATAAACAAAAATGTGACACAAGGCCTAAAAAAGGGGATGCTTGTCATTTCTTGTTTAACTATTAACTTAACTATTTCCATTCGTGACCCTTTTCATATCAAAATTTTCTTTAAAAGAAACTTTGTCATATATACAGTGTCACATTGGGATTTTCCCACTTATTGATATTCCTATGAATTTTATAAATTTCAGGCCAGGCCATTTCATCGTAGTGGAATGGTTAGCATGCTAGTTCCGCAGATCCATTACTTATGTAATAGTGAGCTTGATTCTCGTTGGGTACCTATCCTTGCGATCTTGTATTATATATTACCCGTGGCTAACAGGTTGGGTAAATATCTACTCACCCACGCCAGGGCATTCCATCGTAGTGAAATAGTTAGCATGCTAGTTCCACAGATCCGTTACTACATAATAATAATATGTAGTAATAGTGAGTTTGATTATCGGTGGATATTACATGCTTTCGATCTTGTGTCACATCCGTGGCGAATCAGTTTGGTAAATACCCACTCTTCTTCGGTCAATAGATATTCGTTTTGATTGTAAATAAACTTACGTGTTTCAGTTTTGACCGATTCATCTGAAAAGGTTTATGAAAATAATCTGCTTTTAAAACTAAAGCAGCAGGAATGATGTAAACAAAACTTCGGTTATATCTCTTTGTCCTTCCGCTCTTAGATAATCCAAAAGCTTATTTGTTTAGTTGGAGCAATAAAGTCCGTGTTGCAGCAAGGATGGAGATGTAGCAGTATTGTTTTGAGAAACAAGTTTCCAGCATTTATGAACCTTTAAGAAAATAACTTCTGTAAAATGCTGGCACAAGTCGAAAACAAAACATTTGGAATAAAACTATGTAAAAGTCTTAGGAAAACTGCGGCCCTCATTGTTGGGGGCGCGTAGTATAATGGTTACCGTTGTAGGAAATGGACACGGCGAGACGAGTTGATAATCTGGAGGATGCTGTCTGCATTTCACATAGCTCTAATACTCTCTATGGTGAAAACTAGGGAAGACTGTGCTTTTTAACCTCGGTATGGCAATTGGTTTAGGAGAAGGAAAACTCTGAATTCAAACACAAGTGGGCTCTTCTCGTTATTAAAACAAAAACTATTTTAGTATTATCTGCTTTATTCGGACTATTGTCCCCATCTTCATTGTTATTTGTACAACGTTTCGGCTGATATACCTTCCGACCTTCTTCAGGTATTTCTTGTCGGACTCGGGAACCTTCTCGGACTCTGGAACCTTCTCTTCGAACTCGGGAGCCATCACGGAACTTTGAACCTAACCCTTTATTTAGTCCATGGGGGGGATCCTGTTCTCATTCCGCTAACCATAGTTGTGTTAATTCATTATTTTTCTAACTGCTTTCGATCAGGATTGAACTCGGGAACCAGAGATAACTGTCACTTAGAACTGTCTTAACCTAACTGCCTAATCCGCTCGGCCATGTGTCCAATTGAGTGTGAATTTTGGGAACTTATAAACCTAATGTCTTGATTTGGCTAGAATATCTACCTATTTTACTTATGTATGATTTTTTACCAAGACTCATATTGTGTGTGTTTTTTGTTTTTGTTTTTTTATCGGCCGAAACGTTGTACAAATAACAATGAAGATGGGGACAATAGTCCGAATAACGCAAATAATACTAATCTTCAAGCCTCATCTCAAACATTCAGAGAAATAAAAACTATTTTGAGAGCTTCCAATCTCCGTCCAACACAAGTAATTAAAGTCAGATACGAACCGTGTTACTTTCTGAATGGCCCGCCTAATTTTACGACGAAAATAAAAACATTTTTCGTTTTGTCAAATGAATAAATTAGAAACCAATCTCAAATATTTATGAAGATTATATTAAGGATTCTTTTATGTTAATATTACACTTACTGAATGGTAAGCCTATCAAATAAGCAGACCAGTTCTCATACTTAAGTAGCAATATATCATACACAGAAAATCATCACATAGAAAAGGCATAGACTGCTATAGACAGATTATCGATCATGTGGATATCTGGCCTCTAGGATAAAATAGTGTGAATTCTACAAAGTTGTAACCATATCAGTGTTAATGTTTGGCTGCACCATTTTTACAACGAAACGATTGGAAAAGAGCTAGATTGAAACTACACAAGGATGCTGTGAGCTGTCTTGAAGAAATCCCAGTATTCTTAAAAAAAAAAATAATTTGTAGACATCTTGATAATAATTTGATTTTAATTTTATTCATTAAAAATCTTTTAGCCTAGATAAGAATTTTAAAAATTCAGGTATTTTAATTTTAATTTTTCATTATTCATTGTTTTTTTTTGTTGTTTTTTTTTTTTTCAAATCTATATTTTTATTATTCTTATTGAATAAACCTTCTGGTGAGCATTATCCTTCCAGATATTTTAACTTTACATATAAGACTCATAAGGTTGTTTCCTTTGTCTTATGTCATTAAGAACTTTTATTTTTATCTCTTATAATCATAATGAAATACTTAATATTTTATTCTTTTTTTAAACACTTTATTAGCGATCAATATTTCTGCTTCGTTCAAGACCATTGTGTAGAGTTACTACTGAATAACGAGATCGATCGTCGCTGGATTCCCCATATTTACAAAATCCTACCAATGACAAACGAATTGGGTTAATACATACATTGTACAGAGCTTAATTTATGAGGTGGCTCCTCCTTCTACTTGTGAACCTGGTCTCCCATAATGATGGGTAAATAGTCGTTTTAAAAAGACAGTATTTACCGAATATTTATCCATCAATGGAGGAGATTAAGTTCACTGATAGAAGTCAACAATAAACGCTAAATACAGGATTGTTTAACCCAACGGTTTAACTCAATCGGTAGAATGTCCACCTAAGAATCGCAAGGTTCCTGGTTCGATACCGGCCTTCGCCAACTCAGCTTATGAGTATCATAAGGATCTGTGAGGTAAAGTAAGGAGCTGATGGTAGATGTGGCGTTCAACACTAAAATAATGTCCTTGGTCTAAAGCTAGGGAAAAGGCGATAGACTCCCTCGCTGATTGGCTGATACCGACAATAGGCACCCGCCGACATTACTTACTTATTTACCCATAGCTTGGTGGTGGTGGTAATAGAAGAAATAGATTCATGCCTTTCTTAAAAGGTATTGATGCAAAAGTGAAACGTAAACAGCCTCGTCCAGGATTTGAACTTGGATCCCGATAACTGTTAAGCGTTAATCCACACGCCTCCTTCTAGGTTGTCTTAAGTACCTTATAAATAACTCAAACATTTGACTTTTTCGCTGATTGCTGACCTTAAGTCCATAATAATTCGTTGGATGTAAACATCCTTAGCTACAAATGACTTTTTGTTACAATCGATTTTATTGATTAATAATATTTATTCAATGTTTGTATGTTAAGTAAAAGAAAAAACATCTGCTCTCTTCCCAATAATTTATTATTTCTTTTGGAGTTTTGCCCAACAGTCAATCGTGTTGAATGTGAGATTTGAAGGCTTAAAGTTCGTTCGAAAAAGGAAAAGCTAAAATAAGAAGAAAACATTAAAATCTTTCGCATTAAAAAAGTCTTAATTTCATAATAAAAAATAATTTTGTAATCCTGGAGAATACTGATAGCAGTCTCTCTTCACAAAGATTTTCTAACGGTCCATTGTTGAGTCGGAAAGTGGGTTGTTGAGAAAAAAAAGAAAAGACGAAGGTATTTACCCAACGCGTTCGCCATTGGTAGGATGTGACGTGAGGTCGCAAGTATGAGTCATCCAGTGAGGATTGAACTCGCTTTTCGGATAAAACACAAAATGAAAATGAAAGTAAGCGAAACAATAGACAAATAATTGGACTTTGTCAGTGAATTAAAAAAAAAAACAACAACTGGGGAACATGAGGGTGAAGAGGATACCAATTGTCATTTGTGTTGGAATTTTTGTAAGATATAAGGTGTGTACTAAATGGTCACTTCTAAATATAGACTCGCTGACTACCACGTGACCAGGAAGGCAACCTCTTATCCAATCACTGGCAGTGCTGCTGCTGCTGTTGTTGTATTTATAATGGCCTGATTCTAATCTTAGCTCATTGCCACTTGGATCTTGGACGTCGGAACGTGGTATTGTATCGCGGGACTTATTCACTTACTAAAGGAAACAATACCACAGGACCTATTGACTTACTTACTTATTTACTTTAAGTTCTTTTAAACTGGCCAAGGATGGCGGCCAGATACTCAACAGTTTGTGCGCTGAAAACAGTTCCCAGAGGTTTGGAAAAGAGACTGGAGAAATTAGAGATCAGAGGTAGAATCGAGACCATCCAGATCACATCATTAAGATCGGCTAGAATACTCAGAAGAGTCTTGAAAACTTGATGAGACTTGCTGACTCCCAGATTCCAGTAAAATACACCGAGCTGACGATGGTGTGAAAAGGTCACAAGTAGTGGAATAATAATCGTGAATAAAGAATCCACTATATGGAACTGCTCACCTACTTAAGAGAATGTTATGAGAATGTAAAGAAAATATAACATAAGAAATTGTGATAACAAAATGGTTATATTCACTACCTTTCCTTATCCTTGACCTTAGGAAATAGTTCTGTAATGGATTGTTCTTTATAATATATGATATTATATGATATTATTGTCTTTATAATATATTATTTATTTATATTATTTATAATAATATTTATTTATAATATTTATGTCGTATTGTATAAAATATTATTTATAATATCTATGTCGTATTGTATAAAATATTTATAATATTTATTTATATTATTTCATAATATTATATGATATTATTGTCTTTATAATATATATCATTATAATGAATAGTTCTGTAATGGATTGTACTAAATAGAAAGCAAATTATCAAATCCCCACTAGGAGACAATACAGTGTTAATTAACAAGAAGAAAACTTTTCCACTTGTGGATTTAGCTGTCACGCCAGATCACAGAGTGAAAACTGGCCAAGGAACAGGAATAAAAACCCAAACACTGTGGAATATGAAGATAAAGGTTTTACCAATTGTAATTGGTTTACTTGGAACAGTTCCCAAAAGTTTCAAAAAATAATCTGGGTGAATCGGAAATAAGAGGAATAATTGAGACCACCCAAACAACAGCATTAAAGAATATTCAGTGACGGGGAGACCTGAGGAGACTTGCTCAACAAAGACGGATGTGAAAAACTCTCATAGAGTGAAATAATAATAATAATAATAATAATAATAATAATAATAATAATAATAATAATAGGATCACCTTATCCCAGCAAGAAGACCAGACCTAGTGTTGATAAACAAAAAAGAAAGAACTTGTCAACTGGTGGATTTTGCAGTGCCAGCAGATCACATGAAGTTAAAGGAAAATGAAAAAATGGACAAATATCTGGACCTTGCCAGAGAACTGAAAAAGTTATGGAATATGAAAGTGAAAGTGATACCAATTGTAGTTGGTGCACTTGTAACGGTCCCAAAAGGATTGGAAAATGATTGGAAAGTCTGGAAATCAGAGGAAGAATTGATACCATCCAGAACACTGCACTGCTGCAATCTGCCAGAATACTCAGAAGAGTCCGGGAGACCTGAGGAGACTTGCTGTCACTGAGACTCCAGTGAAAGACCATCAGCTAATGCTGATGTGAAAACTCAAAACGAGTAAATAATAATAATAATAATAATAATAATAATAATAATAATAATAATAATTGAAAGACCATCAGCTGACGTTGAAAAACTAATAATAAAGTTGATAAAGTCAGCAAAAATACTGAATATTTGAGGAGAGTTGTTATCACTTCAGTGGGAATTGCCGCTGGCGTGAAAAACTCGCAATACGTAAAATGATTATAGAAAAATGCTTATTCATAGATATAAATTCTACCAGACAAGAACACATCTGTGAAAGAATTTCAAAATCAATATTCGTACAAAGATCTGGAAAATAAATCACAAAAAAATGTGACAACTAAACGAAAAACACTAAAAGTGCTAATTTGAAGAAAACAAAATCCTGAACCCAGTTTTGGTACACTTGGATCAGCTGTTTTTGTTGAAAACAAGATTACAAAAATACAGCACTCTCTCTATGCTAATCAGAATTCCCCCCATGGACAGTTTTCTTCTTTGCTAAACTGACAATCGAGCTCAAGGGTAAAAATTGAAGTGGGACACATTAAAATAGATACGATGACACAGCTGCACACCATATCAAAACACGTGTTTCAGAGGTGCTTCGAACAATCTTGGTGCAATAAGTAAGTTGAATGTTAACATTAACGCTTTATTATGGAATAATGCTTATTTGAATAGAATCAGCGATCCTATATGAAATACTGGCTAAAGCTCTTTGTGTATCCCTTTGCTTTAATCAGTCTACCAGAATGAAATTTTGAATTCAAACTAGGTGTATTCAACTTAAAAAAATAACCTTTTGTGGAGGTGTTAAATTAGTATATTAACCTGTCACTAATTGTTCTTTTCTATCACAAAACTTTAGTCCCGGTTATTTTTAGTTCACAGCAGAGGGATTATATATATATATATATATATATATATATATATATATATATATATATATATATATATATATATATAATATAATAAGATAAATATATAAAGCTTTTACATATCTATTTATTAGGTGACAAAGGTACGCCATTCCAGCAAAAGCTGAAACAGTGACCATCCCACACTATATATATATATATATATATATATATATATATATTGGTTTGAAGCTTGATTCTGAAGGCTATCACAATGCAGGTGTAAAGAATAAGGTAACAATGGTGTTGTGTGTTAACCTGTATTTTATTCTTGAATTTTCGAGATAAAATCTCTTTTTCAGAAGATCACTGGAACTGAAGTCGTCTTGTTAGGGCATTTCTAGTTAATGTTTCTAGTTTTAACAAGAAATGCCACTAACATTAATGCAACTTCAAAATCAACCTCCAAACCAATATATACACAATTCTTCAAGCAAATTATAAAACTCTCTCTTATATATATATATATATATATATTATATATATATATATATATATATATATTGACAGGTTGTTTTTTATTGTTGTTTTTTATTGTTGTTTTTTTATTGTTGTTTTTTAAGGTTCCTTCAAATAATCAATTTACCAGATATAATAGCATAACATCTAACACAAATTGGTGTTCACTCGCCCCGTGTATTCTCCACGACCAATGAAAAAAATTGGATTTTATTTTCTTAGAAATGGATCTTAACATGGTTCATATCATAGAAGATAAACAAAAGACTCCGACTCAATTCGCTTTAATTATGGTTGAAAGAATTTCCTTCCGATCTATAACCGATGAAAAAAGAGTGACATCGAACAAGGGATAACATCAAATAAGGGATATATGACTTATGTATCTTATTTTATCCTATTACTTCTCAACACATGCAAATACAGGAAAGAAGCACCTATATGCTTTTGATAGTTAAATCAACCTACTCAAGACGTGTACTTAGATTACGTGATTGATTTATGTTTTCTTTTCATTCGATTACATTACGTTTCTCTAGAAATCTCTTTCTCTAAATTCAATTTTTGTTAAACCATATAACGCAATATATTCTATAATGCTGGCTGTTGTGAACAACATCTTAACCAGCAAAATGTGACAAAGATGACAGTTACTTACTTGTAACAAATGTCTATATCAGCAAAGAACACTTAATTTTAATATGTTCGACAAAACAAATAAAATTTTCACTTACTATATATATATATATATATATATATATATATATATATATATATATGTATCAGGTCCATCTCCCAGATGTATTTCTTTATCTATCTATTTATCTGTCTATCTATCTATCTTAAAGGTTGTTACAACAATAATAGTAATAATAATAATAATAATAATGATAATAATAATAATAATGACGACGACATCAGCAACAATAACAACAACAACAACAATAATAATAATAATAATAATAATAATAATAATAATAATAACGACGACGACGACGACAACAACAACAATAATAATAATAATAATAATAATAATAATAATAATAATAAGGGTTTGGAAAGTCTGGAAATCAGAGGAAGGATTGATACCACCCAGAACACTGAATACTCAGAAGAGTCCTGGAGACTTGAGGAGACTTGCTGTCACTCAGACTCCAGTAAAAGACCATCAGCTAACACTGATGTGAAAACTCAAAAGGAGTAAATAATAATATTAATAATGATAAACTGGGGATATTGCATACGAGAAGACCATGACATGGTTAAGAAAGAGTAACATAAAGAGAGAAACTCAATCTCATTTGATAGCAGTACCAGATAGTGCCATAACGAGTAATTATATCGAGGTGAAAACTGGTTGACTGCCTGTAGCGTAGTGGCTAACGGACTGGACTGTAATATCGTAATAAGCGGCTCAAAGCTCCATTTGCGCCATTCTCCAGTGAAATACCACCAGGTAATTATGGTGGTAAAAACTCGCAAGGAATGATATAGTAATGATAATGATTAAAAATTATCTTATCAAACCAAACAACCCAAAGGATTTTTTTAGGTCATTTACGATATTGATTTTCCTTCCTTTTGTTAAGTTAAACCATCGATCTTTCGTCGCCGTAAAATTAACGATTTATCAAAGTTGCCAATTAAATGACCTTATCTAAATATCGATTAAAGAGATTGATGTGGTTCTAGTGACTTTTTCAATTATTTTTTCATACAATAAAGTAATTACCTTTCCAATTCGATGTCTGTTGTTATTCATGACACGTTCTTTTCTATGTACGGTGCTGTCAGTTATTAGGATATTGTATTTCTTCATGATGGAATTTTTCTCCTTAAAAACTGACTCGGCCAATTTTCGCTTTCATATAATTAGTCGTTATGGCACATTTATGGTGCAACTATTAAAAGAGATTCAGTTTCTCTCTTTAGGTTTCCCTTTCTTAGCCATGTATCGGTTTTCTTGAATTGATACAAGGACTTTTTAACATATGGAACACAAAAAAGTGCAAAAAGTGTGTAATACCTTTGGAATTTCCATTTCGGGGCGCCTCAGGCACCGGGCAATAAATCTAGCCCTGTCCTTTTTAGGTGACGAGTGCGGTGCTGTCCGGGGGACTGCCACCTGGAACTATGCGATTTAATTTATACCTTACTGACCCAGAAGTCGAAGCTCCTGGACACAGGACACTGTGCGGAGTAAGGTGATTGGTGAGTGTATCATCTTTAAACTTGTGATGAAATATCGTGAACAGATTGAATGAATCTAACACTTGGTTTACGGAGTACTGTCTTCTTTTGAAAAGATTAATCACGAGAAACTATGATTTAAATATCTTCACAATTATCATAGCCGTAGCTTTGCCTCAATGAAGTGAATCAATACGAGGTGATGCTGAAAAGTTCTCGGACCAACCAATAATCTCATTACAGTTTTGTTTTATTGGACTTTTTGCAATGGGTTAAAGAAAATTCCGAAATAACGTGCCAAGTGTGTTGAATTAAGGACCGGGTTAGCTCAGTCGGTAGAGCGTTCGGCTAGAAACCACAAGATTACTAGTTCGATACCCGCTCTCGCCAACTCAGCGTACGAGTAGCACAGGGATCTGTGCGGTAAAGTAAGGAGCTGATGGTAGGTGTGGCGCTCCACCTCAGACGCTAAAATAATCTCCTTGGTCTAGCGCTGTTGAAAAGGGTATATACTCCCTCGCTGATTGGCTGATACCGACATTAGGCCGCCCCGACGACTTTACTTACTTTATGTAGAAGAAGGTCCAGGTTAGCTCAGTCGGTAGAGCGTTCGGCTAGAAACCACAAGGTTCCTAGTTCGATACCGGCCCT
This sequence comes from Doryteuthis pealeii, assembly GCA_023376005.1. Classification (NCBI taxonomy): domain Eukaryota; kingdom Metazoa; phylum Mollusca; class Cephalopoda; order Myopsida; family Loliginidae; genus Doryteuthis; species Doryteuthis pealeii. The sequence goes on along the minus strand of CM042147.1, from coordinate 40,169,919 downwards.
CACCAACTCAGCGTATGAGTAGCACAGTGATCTGTGCGGTAAAGTAAGGAGCTGATGGTAGGTGTGGCGCACCACCTCAGACGCCAAAAAACAATCTCCTTTGTCTAGCACTGTATATATATATATATATATATATATATATATATATATATTGGAGGATATGTGCTTAATTGAAGTTATATCTAATTGGGAAAATTATCCCCCTGATAGACGCCCTTGCTGATTGGCTGATACCGACTTTAGGCCACCCCGACGACTTTACTTTACTTTCTATGTAGAAGAAAATATACGTTTAATGAATCTAGCTATTCTCATCTTGATTGCCCAATAACATTTAACATTACTCATTGGTTGGTTGGGGTTTACGGCATATTAACCGTTGGTTGTTTTACGGAGAAGATGTTTTTTTTATTTTATTCATACTTGTTCAGTATTCAAATCTTTAAAACTCATTTTAATCAAAGCTTTTAATATATTTAATCTATAGATGAGACCCAAACAGGTAATACCACTTCTGGAACTAGGTATAATGGAAATAAAAGGTGACTACCACTCTTGGTCACGGGGGACCTGGGTGTAATGACAATGAAGTGGTACTACCCTCCCCAGAGCTCCAAAATTGGAACCTCACCACAAGATACAGTTTAACATAATTCCAGGACATTAAGACCCTCAACCAACGCCTTCTCTCACTCCAAACCATGCTTGTTCTTAAAGTCATCATCTGATGGAAGTGTTTTTTGTTTTTGTTTTAGCGGCAAAATTGTTTATTAGCAGCATGCGTATATAATATACAAAATATAAGTTAAAAAAAAGGAAACGAATCCGACAGTATGAGTATGAAAAGGTGGAATGAAAACATCACACAATGCTGTTAAAGAGAAAACAATTTATAATATAATCATTTTTAATTTTTTTATAAATCAAAACAATAAACCTACATTTTTATTTTAATGGGAAGTAAATAATGGTGAAAATTGGTGAATAATGTAACAACTTTCGTTTTTTTTTTTGCAAAATTAAGGTTTTTTGTTTTTTAACTGATTTGACATTTATCTCCAACCCAAACACCACGGAGTAAATGAGCTCTGATGATGATTTTTGTAAAATCGAAATATTGATCAATATCAGCTATGATTATATTATAAATTGTTTTCTCTTTAACAGCATTTTGTGATGTTTTCATTCCACCTTTTCATAAATATACAAAATATACATTATTGATGAAAGGAGGAGGAATAAAGGAAAGGGTAGGAGGAGACCTCAAAGTAGTTTTGACTAACGAGGAGAGATCCTCTTTTGTTTGAATCCAGATCTTTCCGTCTCAAAGACCGGTTGCCAGCCCAAGATTAAAGAACACAGTCTGTCCTACTATTTACCCATAACTGGGAGAAGAATAGTTGGATTCGTACATTTCCCAAGGGTATTAACGCTACGTGAAATGCAAACAACCTTGTCCAGGATTTGAACTCGTCTCGCCGTGTCCAATTCCTACGACGGTAACCATTACAACATGCACTTCCGAAATATTACTATTGTTGTGGGGTTTTAAGGGGTCAAATAAGAACAAAACGACGGGTAACAAATGTAGGAAAATGTATTAACAAAAGAGTAGACAATTACAGTACAGAGAAGTGGGAAATACGTCCGACAATAGAGCTATGAGCTGACTCGCATTGGCTTACTCTACAAGCCATAATTGTCCCTGTTACTTATAGTAACCGTCGGCGCATTCCATTAGTCTATAGGGTATATAATCTATAACAACTATGAACTTAATACTCATGCAATTAGTCAAGTCACGCTGCAACCATCGGTTCCCGCTAGATCACTGAAGTTAAGCAGTGACGTGCCTGTTCAATATTTAATTGGGGACAACTACAACTACATGTCATGTAAGCAAACTGAGTTCTTTGTTTATCAAAATGACGTGTTTCGACATTAAATGGCTGGGAAAAATTTGATATGCCGCAAAACAAAAAAAACAACTAATATGGCAGCAATCTCATGCGCTTTGTCGATTTTTAATTTTCCATGCTATTAGCCGCTAAACCACCCCTGCGCCTCCATATGACTTTCATGTACTTGAAACGTCTGTAAATCACTAGAACTTAGTTGAACAATAAACGACTGTCTTATTTGAGAAATATTTGATTGTATCAAAATCATTTTCGTTTTTATATATTTTTGATTAAAAGATTATTTCTGTACGCACTGTATTATTATTACTAGCAAGAATATGCGCCCGCCGGGCATAATTATTATTATTATTATTTTTTTGTAATTAAATATATTAAATTAGTAAAACTAAGCAGGGACGTAGTTTCGGTTACAGACAGACAGCGAATCTCCATTATAATCATTATCATAATAAACTGTTTGATTGCCATACGGAACGATGGCCTAGAAGACCAATTTCGTTGGTGATCGTATTTTCTATCCATCTTTCAGGTAGTGATATATATATATATATATATATATATATATATATGTATGTATATATAATGTGACGTTGGCATCTGGCCATATAGTTTTAATTAATGATACATCGATATATATTGAGATATGATATACACTGACGCGCAAGTGTATTTCTATTCTCTATTTTCTATTTTCATAACTTAACGTTGTAAATCACTAGAAATCCGAATCAAGCGAATATCTTATTTAAGAAATATTTGAATGTCTCAAAATCATTTCCGTTTTTATATATATTTACTCAAAATATTATTTCTGTACATACCATATTCTAATAATTATTTCCTTGAGTTGCTGTTTGCTACACTCGTTTAGCAAGTTTTGCACCTGAGACTGGAGGTAAATGAAGGTTGTTATTAGGAAATTATTGACTATATTAGATTGAAAGAGTTTTTATAAGTGATCATTAGCAGAACCTTTTGTATTTCATATAAAGGTGAATTTCCTCAGATATTTATTGTGTGAATCGGCATTTTTCTTAATCCTTCTCCACATTCCTCCCACAACTACTGGAAAAGGAGGGGAAATTTATGATTCCGATTTACTTGCAATTTCGTTTTCCAGACTATTACATTTAAAAGTTTATTAACAAGAGTGAGTCAAAAGTTTTGCAATATTTTGGTAACGTGATGCACAATTCGATTTCATTAGATGCTTTTGCCGAGGTCATGAAGGTGACGAACCACACCGGACTGCGAGATACCGAGCTCGCCTGATACTGGTCTGTCTCATTCTGTTCATATCTATCTATCTATCTATCTACTAGCCCCCCTCTCTCTCTCTCTTATATATATATATATATATATATATAATATATATATATATATATATATATATATACTGTAGTGTGAGATGGTCACTATTACAGCTTTTGCTGGAATGGT
>CM042147.1:40161557-40164057 GCA_023376005.1 Doryteuthis pealeii | reverse complement strand
TCTCAAATTAGATTTGACTAACGAGGAAGTCATTTTGATTTGAATTCAGTTTTCCTTCTCCGAGACCGGTTGCCTAACCAAGGTTAAAGAGCCCAGTCTGCCCTATTATCTATTCATAGCTGGAGGAAGAATAGTTGGATTCATACCTTTTCCAAGAGCATTAGCATGGAATGTAAACAGCTGCTTCCAGTATTTGAACTCGTCTCGCTGTGTCCATTTCCAACGATAGTAATCATTACATCACGCGTTTCCAACAAGGTTATCTATTATATTTCTATTGAGATTATGGGAACTTCACATTTTTAATCATCAGATTAAAAAGTTGATTCTAAATAGAAATTAGGTGTGGGGTGTCCCCGTGGCGTAGTGGTTAACGCGCTAAACTGATATCGTAGTAAGCGAGTTCAAACCCCAGTCACGCTATTTCTTTCACTTTCGGTGTCATACCCTTGTAAAAGGTATAATTCCCTTCATCCACTCAGCTATGAGTCAAATAGTACGAGTAATCTTCTTTTACAAGGATGGATTTGGCATTAAATAACCCACGAACGGTGATATGCTATTAAACAAAGTAACCAAACCAAATCAAACGAGAGAAAACGTCTAGAATTCAGTTGAGAAAATGCAATTGCTTCTTCGAAAGAAAAGTCAGTGAAAATAACTGACATAAAAGTGGTGGAAGGCGTTGTCAACAAGACAGACATGCGCAATACGGTTACGGAAATGAAAACAACAGTTGAACGTTTTACAGAGTAAATAATGCAAAAAAACCCAAAAAAATCCGAAAAGAAATGGGTATGTTTGTAAAGTTAGAAGGTAAACTATTACGCTTAGTTAATCATTATTTACCATGTCAAGAAGAAAGACATCAACACGAAGACATGTTGCAATCAAATATATTTAACAATCAGGAACAAAGATTTACCAAACATTTACTGTCGCGAGTCTTTTCCTTCATTTATTTGTCTTTGTTTATTTATTGTTTATTTGTTAGTTGTTTTTTTTTAATTGTTTCGGGGTTTGTTTTCTTGTTTTTTTATATTTTATATTTTATTTTTTTTGTTTTAGCGGTCTGTGAATCTCTTTCTTTTGTTTGTTTTTCCTTTTTATCTTTCTTATCTTTCTTTTCTTTCTCTTTCATTCTTTCTTTCGTTTCCGCTGTCCATGAATCCTTTCTTTTTTTTCTTTTCTTTGTTTATTCCTTTCTTTTTTCATTTTCTTTCTCTCCTTTGTTTCAGCTGTCCATGACTTCTTTCTTTCTTTCTTTCTTTCTTTCTTTCTTTCTTTCTTTCTTTGCGTTTTTCATTCATTTCCGTACCCATGAAATATTTTTCTCTTTCGTTAGTTCTTTGTTTCTTTCTTCTTTTTTTTTCTTTCGTTTTCATCGTCACTTTCTTTCCTTTCTTTCTTTTGTCCGGTTTAATTGCTACAGGTTTTTATTTATTTATTCTTTCATTTTTACTTGCTTCCATCTTTTAGGCGTTCCATCATGGTGCAGTGGTTAACAAGCTAGTCTGCTAGTCTTGCTAGTAAAAAGTGAGTTTGATGCTCATTGGTACTCCATACTTGCGACCTTGTGTCACATCCTACACGTGTCAAACAAGTTGAGTAATTATCTTCTTACTTCCAGTTATTTTTCTCTATCTCTTTATTTTACGTGTTTAGCTTCTTTATTTCTTTTTGCCTCTATTTTTTCTTCTTGATGTTACCTGCCCCCCCCCCATTGCTTTCTTTCTTTCCTTCTTTCCTAACATTCATCTCCGTTCCTTTGCTTTTCTTCTCGAAACATTCAGTTTTCTTACAATTGTGGCATAACGATGGTTACAGTACAAGAACGGTGTTTGTCGCATAGGCCAACTCAAGTTGTAGGAGTAATAGTCGTTAGTTCAGAAACAACATACAGGCAAGTTGTATAGTCCCAAGAGTGTGTGTATTTATTTCTAAGCTCGTGGGTTCTTTTTAGAGAAAGATAGAGAGAAAGAGAAAATTATTTTATCTTCTCATATATTATCATGTTTTGTACTGCTTTCCGAAACCCAATACGGAGGACCAGCAGACACGCCTGCTCTCACCAGAGCCCAGCCGAAAAAGAGGCAGATTATCTTTCCCCCGTTTCTCGTTCCGGCGTCTCATCCATTTCCGGTCAAAGCCTGGAACTTCAGTTTTTTTTATTTTTAAATCTATTTCTGGGGTCATTCGTCGGTCAATTTACTGGCACCCCGCTTTGTGTTTACTCATGTTTTTAAATGTTAACCTTTGTTTGTTCTTATTTTTTCTTCCTCTCTTTCCTGTCAATACCAAAATTCTCCGTAGACCATAATAATTACGCTACACAATGGTTTTGATAAATCTCTGTAATTCTGAAATTAGATGGACCTTCTCTTCCTTTAACGTTATATTATGACTGACTCTTATTTGTCATGCAATTTCCATTGAATTAACACTTGAAAATATCAGCTACTAACACCTTAGCCTTTAAGTGAATATATTTAATTATAAG
>CM042147.1:40129519-40161457 GCA_023376005.1 Doryteuthis pealeii | reverse complement strand
AATTATTTCTCAAATTTTTTAATAGTATTTCTGTTCATTTTAAATTAATTACATTGCCAAGAGGCGTGGATTTTATGGTTGTTATAATATGTTTTATGCAATATAATGGATTTCTTTTAATCATTTGATCTCGCTTCTATTGATGTACTAACGTAACTTTATGAAATCTACCGCGCGCTCTCTCCTCTCTTCGTCTCATATATATAATATCTATATATATATCTTATATATCTCTTCATATATCTCTCCTTACTATATGATTCTATTTACTTATACTTTATATATATACTTATATGTACTATTGCCAGAGTAGTTTGGCCGCTGTGTACGTAATGTTTTTTTTTTAAATGTCAATTCATCTATTTATCTTTTACAACTGCCTAGGAAAATGATATCTCTAACCACCATAGTTTCTGATAAACCTTATTACTCTCAAGTGAGAAAACTTTAATATGCACTTCTGTAAGAGTCGCTGCATACATTTTTCTTTATTCGATAAAATTAAAACTTTCAACTCTCTCTTATCGGATATTACTTTATCACTATTTTCCGTGAGATTACAAAAGCTCACGCAATCAGTGTTTTTATTCTCTCTCCTGTATGAATACTATATAATTCTACAAAATTATAATCAGAGACTCTGTTAAAAAGATGTAGGTTTTCTATATGCATAATAGATTGCTTATAGAATGCTGATTATTTGTCAAAAAAATACTAGAGAGGACATTTTTTATCTCCTGAGCCTAATCCCCTTCAGATGCCTGTGCTTTCATTCGTTAACATTGTTATTGCTATTCTATTTAAAGCATTTAATTTTAACCTCTATAGCATCAATAATTTTCCTCCTCCACGATCAAGGATTCTTACATCTTCCTTTACTTGCGACACGATGTACTCATCCTAGTCGACGTTAGGAGATCAAACAGGTGATGTAATCATATTCATTACGAGCTCGAGTCTTTCGTCTTAGTAGGTAGAGATTCTACACGTAATTTTTTTATTTCATTTTTCTAAAACATTTTTTTCTTCCCCTTCGAAGGGTGCGCGCTCGCACTCAGCATAACATACAAACGGTGTTATGGAACGGATGTTGACCATTCTAAATGGTCTGATATAATATTAACTGACCAAGCATAGCGAAGTAGAACAAGCGCACATTTTGCATATCCTAAATCGACAGAGTGGACCTAGTCGATTGATACACCAGAACCACAGCGCGGTACCAAGAATCAGGAAGGCGTGATGGGTCTATATAGGAATGATGAACATGCTAATTTACTTATTAAAGAGGTGTGCACTAAGATAACTTTTACATTCATATATACAACAAGACATGAGACATCATTACCGATAAAACATGCAAACATGGCTCACAATTTGCCTATACTCTGAAGAAATAAATTATTTTCACTGATCTGCACCATCACCACACACTGATAAAAAGGTGTATTCATACCTTCTAAATTATTCATTAGTAATTTTGCGTCTTATTAAGATTTTTTCCGAATATGAGCAATTAATTGGATAAGATCCCGTTGTCGTATATGCTATTTCTTGTTGTAACTTGATCAAATTTCTTTTATCTTTCAGTTGTTAATGTAAGAGGCAACGATACTATTGAAACGGCGCACTAAAGTTTTTAAAGTTAAATGAACTACAAAAAATACACCATAAAATTTCTTATTGCTCACCTCCGGAGAGCAAATCCATGCATAGTTAAAGGCTTTAATATTTTAACAAGGTACGAAATAACTACTTTTGAATCATAATATGGAGCGGTTATATTAAATTTAGGTTGGCGCGTTCTCATTAGTTATATAATTTTCACAAGCAAAGAATACAAGAAATCACTATCAGCGGTTTTGATTTTAATGCAATTGGATAACCAAATTCATGATTCCATTTGTAAATAACGTTTAATTGTTAATATAATTATATTTTCAGTGTTCCATTGTTTTTGGTTTTTTTTAAAATTACTTTGTCTTAACATTTTATATTATATTATAAATCATCGATCGTTTCGCAAAACTCTTACTCACTGGTATCCTTCCATCAGTAATCTTACCTCTATAAATATCAATAACTTATACTCCCACATGTTGCACTATGGTTTCAAGTATTCTTAATATGTACTGTAATAGATAAGACTCAATGTTAGATCTAACATATTATCATATGGTTCTCCAAGTATTCCTTATCACTATCAATAACTTATACACATTTATATATGCTGTTTCAAGTAATTCCTCTTAATGTATAAAATGTCTAAAAACTTATTTACACACATATATTGAGTTCGAGGTAACTTAGCTATTGGTCCTAACTTCAATAACTTATACACCATTATAACTGGTTTCAAGGTATCTTATCTGAAGATAACTTTACAGAATTTCGTATATATATTGGCTTTACATAAGGTATTTACCTTATCTAATATCATATACTCTATACACCATTTATCTGGTATTTCAAGTATTCTTATCTAATATCAATATGCTCATAGAGACAGTCTTGAGTGACAGCATGATAACATTGAAGAGCAAATTGGCAGAAGAGATATATCCCATATTTTGTTTGGCGAAGAGCAGTTTGTAGCATGGATGAATTCACATGGTGCTGTGAGGCCTTCAGTACTTGCTCCGGCTATTATCTACATCATAACGCCAATACTTTGGTAGAATCGCAGCTAAGTAGTTGTCATTATTCTGGAGGATATTCAAAGAATCTTAAATGTTTGAAGTGTAATAATTCTTAATAACACTGCATCACATTAGTTTGATAACCACATCATAGCCTTCCTACAACGTAATCTATATTCCCCTCTATACAATAAACTTGCAATACCCCAGTTAAATGGTCAAGAATTCCTATCTACATTAAATTATATTTAATAATAATAATTTGAGGACTGTTTGAGATTACAGTAGCTATAAAATCAGACATACTTAGAAGGAACTTATTGCCACTCAAATCTATTTGAAACTATCTATCTAATAGCAAAATAATCATTAAAAATTGCCGCCGGTGCAATTTAGTGCCATACTCCAGGATATTCACTTTGCTCTAATGAGTATTCTAATTGTGAGATTAGGTGGACTTAATTACTGTATTCTAATCTGATATCATTAAATTGCATATTTTTTCTAATGGATCTAGTTAGTATTCAGGCCTTTGAGAGCTAATCTAGTTATGCTTCTCCATCCTCGCAATTTGCAGTTTCTTTTAGATCTTCTGAGGTCAAATTACTGGATCAATCTTTGTAAACGTAGTTTATTCAGATTGACGGTTCTTTATTGTGTTCCAAGTGTGTCTGGTGATATGAAACAAGCGAGAGAGATTGTGAGACTCGAGTTTGCTGTCAAAGTTTTTTAATAGACTACTTGGAGAGTCTTTCAATTCTTATTGGTTTTACGAATATCAAAGTGACCTATTATTTTGATAGTTGTAACTGAATACCAATTTCTTTGCTTCAGTCATACATAAGAGCATCAGCTTGGTGATGCTGATAATCCACAAGTGAGGCTCATTTATGTCTTCTCAGATCCTGGATCATAATCGAATCGTATATCTATCTTTATTCTCGGGATCCCGCTAGATCAATAAGTAAAGTGTATAATCGTAGCTTAGATTGAATATAGAAGAATATATCGGGTGCATGGATTTAATATAGAACATAGATAGATATATGTTGCTGCGAGAAGGTACCAGACAACAAATTGAATATAGAATATTATCTTAATCAAGAGGATTCTATTATTAGAGAAATAGGATTAAGATACCAGGCGATCATTACTGGTATTATATCATGAGAGCAAGACCCATGGTTTGATAGATAATACTATATTATTCGTGTGTATGTATAAGGAATTATGTATTGTTACGCATCCCAGAATCACTGCCATTCGTTCGCTTAGAAGAAATCAATTTACTCGTCTCATTAAGTTGAAAATTATATCCGAAACAGAGAAAAAAATTTATATTTAAAGAATAATTTTCTCTAAACAACTGGACATTCATAAACATTGTAGAGAAACGGAAACTATTTATGACAGTTTTGCAGCCTGCGTAGACGAACATATGAGACTCATAGAGATATCTGTGTAAAAAAATCTAGCAATATCTTTATCGAGACTCAAAATAATGCGTTATTTATCTGACTAATAAGCCTCTTTAATACCGTATTAGTGTTGACCAATATGGTGTAATACTGCTTTTCTAGTATATGAACAGAAATTTTAGAAGGGCATACATCAAAATACAAAAGTTGTATATAAATACAACAAGAATGGATAATGAAATTAAGTTATCAAGTTCAGTACGTAATTAAGGTAGTAATGTAGCTATACATCTAATCCTACCTAATACATTCTATAACGTAATGATAACCTAACTTGCAATTTTTTGCTATAATTTATATGAATAAAGATTCTATCGAATACTATAATATCGTTATTATGTATCTGAGAATATCATTTATTCGCATTGTTATTATTAAATAGTATTACTTGGATTACGCACCTATATGAAGAGACAATTAGATGAGTGTGACAGTTGAGAGAAAATGAAATATATACACCACACCTATGAGAGTTTAATAAAGCATGTGTTGGGCACCCCGGTCGCTTTGGCAACTATATACTTCAATACTTGGGGAGGATCCAATAATCCCTCTCCTCATACTAGCACTGGCTGAGGGCACACCCGGGCACAGCATCTTAAACGTAAAGAATAACAAAGCAAAGAATGTAGTGGAGCACGACTGCAACAATTACCGAGGGCAGTTGTGCTCCTCGCTCCTCTATTCAATATAGGGCTCCCTTCCTCACTTTGGGTAGATTAGACGCGACAGATTGTCTTAACCAACTGAGGCCCGCGGTCCTGAAAGCTCTTGCAAATCTCGATCTTCCAAAGATCCAGTATCGGCTTCCGACAACATCCGGTCAAATTAGACTTCACGTGTGGACCAGAGCTAATCATTCTGTCAACGTGAGATTGCGCCCCTATTTTTCAAACCGTGGTCCAGCTGCAGACAAGTATTGATTCAGAACATGCAGATGCCACTCAGCAGCACCGGCATATTCAGATATATAGACGCTAAAGAAAAGGAAGAAATCGACAATATAGAGAGACAAGACAAGAAGAGTGTTCGTGTCATTTCTCTGTGTGAGAAAGATGCTAAGAGTGTGTGCAGATATGCACACTGAATATATAATTGGGCTGAGTCGTAGTGTCAGGGCCATCAGTCGACCCTCCAAAACTTGAAAGACATAATCCATAATTTTCCGGAAAAGTGACTCCTTGCATGCAACTCGCAGAAAAAAGTGGACCACTACGCCGCCCATTCCCACTACGTATCTTTCAAGTATGGATGCGCACCCAGGATGCCAACTTGACTATACACACATATAAATAACAAAACGCAACTCAAGACAAGAGATGACCAGGTTGAGTCGCAATGCTAATTCCTCGTATGAGTATATACTGTTTGAAAGTAATTATTAATTTTTATGCCTTGAGGTTGTGATATATCAGATGAGAATGGTGCAATCTTTTCTTCTAGTAAATCTTCCTGTAAGGATAATATATCTGCTATTTATTTGGTAAACTCATAACTGTGATAGTGATAGATGTTACTCCAACCGTGTAACTGCTAGTATCGAATCTAAAATCAGTTGTTACCTATAATTCTTGCTCTACCCATATAAAGGAGGTCTGACTTCGAAGATATAATAGTTTGGATTCCTATACCTACTCAATGGAAGTTACGATTCTTGGAGCACTGACTCTATTAGGTGCATCGAATAGTAGAAAGGGCCAGACCGTATGACTACATTATCCAACTATGATTGTCAAATGAAAATAAATTTAATGTGAATCATAGTAGTTCTTGACAATAAGAATAGAGAGTTCTGCAGTTCTGAAAAGACTCAGTTGAAATTTCTAAGACAATAACTCATATCACCCAGACCACTCAGTCACAAATGTTATACTCACAGTTAGAACCGATTAAATAGATTCATGGTAAGATACTAATATGCGCATATTGGGAAAATTATAGGTACTCCTAAGATCCTATACTATCTCTCTCTCTCTCTAATATATATATAAAGATATATTTAAAAATCTATCATAATATAAAAAAAAAAAAATGAAATAAGCCTTTCTGTTCTTAGAATACTGTCAAATTTAACACACTTCGTAGGTATTATATATAAATATAAAGAGTAATGTAATGAAGATAAGGAATAGTAAATATTGCATTATTTAATCAGGAGATCTTAAAAACAGACATATGAGGACAAAAGAAACAATAATGCGAGACCAGACCGGGAATGCACACCAATATTAATTATATATATTATACAGCCCAGAGAAAGATATAATAAGGAATAAGATATTAAATAAATATGGAAAAAACATTTTAAATAAAACCCAAATACAAATAGAAAAAACAAAAATACAACCAAAAAAACCAAAAAAAAAAAAAACAATACGCATTTATCACAGACTAGGTGAGAGAGTATTTCATAAAAAAATAATAAAGAAACAACAGATAGCGAGAAGTGATTTTAAAATATTATTAATAAAGGCGACAGTATGAATTAGATTAAGGTTATTATCTGTCGACTCGATAAGTGGAAATAATGATAAACATTAAACGACCCGAGAAGAAGAACCAAGATTGTCCTCGTTCTCAAGATTCATTTAGGTGCTGACTCTCCATGTACATTGTCAGTGTGTGAACAGGCATGAATATTTATTCTCTCCTCATTCCCCGTGAGTCAATGGGTAAATATATGTAAAAGGTCAGACTGGGCTTATAATGTATTATGTACAGAAAGCGTTTCTAGATGGAGGTCACATACATATTGTAAATTCAAAACAGGACTGTTCACTCTGCTTAAAAATTTAAACCTCTGTGTGGTGTGCGTAGTGTAGTGTCTCTGGTGCGTAGCTTGCTGTGTGTGGTGTGATAGGGTGGATAGTTTGGGTGTGTTATTAAATACTTCACATATAGAGTAAACAAATCAGATATCTAAAAAAGATGTAAAGTGAAGTACTGACAAGAGATAATGAAATATATGAATAGCTATCGACCACATAACATACTATTTCGCTGGATCAGTAGTCGAAACAACGTACATACAGCACATTCAACTTCAAATAAAGTAAATTTAAGTCTCACGTCCAAGCTGAACCTCATTCGTCATCTCACCACATCACATCACCATGCACACCACACGGAGTGTCTACTCACAAACGTCACGTATATAGTGATATGATGATATTATAATATTTATATACATATAAACTCTAGCTGAATTGTAATTTGATTTTAATACTATTAATCATTTGATAAAGTGTATAAGGTTTGAGAGGTTACGTAAATATATGTATGCAGTAAGGTACAAGTGTTCAAATATCTTAGTAATATATAGTCACAAATTAATAATATTATATATATAATCAATAAAGGCTTAATAAAGTAACATTTCACTAAGCTGAGGGTAATGAAATAAGTACATAAGAATATATATTACGAAAAAGGAAATTATAAGTTAATAACAAACATAAACTTATTCCATTACGCAACTCCTAGAGAATGCATACTCATGCACAGACAGGAATACTATAAATCTAATTTACACAAACTAGATTAGTAATTATGTGCCACTAATGCACATGGTAAGAGAAACAAATGAATTTATAGCTAACCTGATGTATTAAGATAAGTAACACGGTATGGGAAAGCCATATTCGAGTTCCTAAAGAGACAATGATAAAGCAACATAAGTTCCCAGCACTGAATGTCACTCCATGTACTGATAATAAGCTTGGCAGGGGGTGACAACGCCTCCTACTTAATTAGTATATACGAGGCTTCTTCACCTTATAGTGAAGTACATTAATCTAGAAGTATCATATATTGTATGATTATGTAATGGTAAATTTCTTTCATCCTTATCTTTCACTTCTTACTATCTTATTATTATTATGTGAGGTTCATTTGCTAGTTTTATTAATTAACTCTTGAGTCTCCACTTATGGGTCAAAATACTAGTCTTTGATTAGGTGGAGATAGATATAATTTTTTTTATAAATGTGACCTACTTGGTGACAATATATCCGATAGAATACTCAAATCAATGGAGGCAGACAATTCGGCTTAAACTAGTAATATGTGCTTGATACATGTATGTGTTATTAGTTTTCACATCTATCAATATATTATTTTTGTCTCACGACGCAAATTTTCATTACAGCATCTTCAAAATGATAATATCTTTTAGCCAGGGAAATGAAAGATTCTTAGATGAAAATTACAAAAAATCGTAAAAGAAGTCGAAAGATGTTGGAAATCAAAAATAATATTTATGCTGGTGTTATATTTTGAAAAATCATAGCGGAATAAAGAATATATATATCAACATGCTTTTGCTTAGTGGCTATATGAGTTTTCTCTATGCAAAATAGATCGATTAATGTGTAGTTATTCTTTATACGAATAATCTAAATTTATTAGTTAGATCGTTTATCGTGCCACTACCACTTAACATATCATTCAGCCCTATTTTGTCATCCCCGCAAATGTAAACGGTAGTCGTTCTGAGCATGCACAATTTACATATGAAAGAAATTAAAAAGGCCTGTCACATTATGTATTCTTCATCAGATCAGCAGCGTTTGCAACCTCGCGTGGATAAAATATCTTATATGATAACATTTTTTACTGGTGTTCTTGACTATCTGTGTTATTGCTGTATATAGGATATGACTCAAGCATACACATTCTAATTAAATGATAGTTCTTATGCTATATGGATAAAAAAAGCCAGATGTTGTCTATTACATGAATAAGTCGATATTGATTTCAAGAGTACTAACTTACTAATTAATAGATTACTATTCTATATGAGATCTTTTTTTTTTGTTCTCGTGAGTAAATTCTTTCGATTTCTCAAGAATATATTATCAGTCTTTCTGCTTTTGTGAAAAATACTCTGTAAAATGAATGCAATGGGAGCTGCACAAATGAATCGGCAGAATATAAAATCGACAATATTTTATTACATTAAATAAAAAATATAAATCACAATTAAAATAATTAATTTTGTTGGTTTATAATTTATATATAATAAGAGATAAAATTTAATGAAAATATTATCATTATAAAAGTAATTCAAATAAATACTCAAATATGAGCACACTTCACAATAGGCATCTGGTTCACCTGGTCTATAGGTTCACTGCTAAAATGCGCAAGCTGATATGTCTAAAAGATCATATATTGATAGGACACCAAAATACACTAATCTCATAGCTACAGATCTTCCAATAAAACAATTAACCATGTTAGACACGATCAAGAATAATGATGCGACTCCTGAGTGCATGACTACATTGTGCAATTATCATTTGCTCCTTTCATGATCATGATCTGATTTTATCATTGTTGTGGTTTAATAATCTATAATACTAAAAATATGTAAACTATACGTATCTACTATACCTTATATTTCTCTTAATTAATACTAAGATCTATTATTATTGTTAGAAATGGATAGAAACGCACTTATCCAGAATTCGAGTTTTCATAAAAAAATAATTCTCCTCAAGGACAGGGCGCACACCCTACACTTATCCTCAGTTGATGTAATTTCCTCTGATTGATAAAATATTTATTTATTTTCCAGCTCAAACTCTCGAATACATAATTTATATACGCGCATATAAACAATTTTGAATGAATTAAACACTCTAGGTAGACCCTCCAATATATTACCTTTCTCCTCACAATCCTAACAAATAACTACTTGACAATTAATAAATGTACTCGCGCTTGCATATTATTTACATAATATTCGCAGCTATTTTGAAATTATTTAACCTCGCTAAACCGCCCCTGTCTATCTCGTTTTTTCCTAGTAGAGCGAAAACGGAAAAAGTTAAATCAAGCGGAGTGAATCAGATACACTATTATATATAATAATATTATACTATTTACAGTCAAGAGTGGTTTTATAACAATATTGGATCAAATATATATTACTATTTGATTTCAATAAGTTAGATTTTGGAAAATAACATCACCTAACTATTATATAATATCTGTTAGAGCTATACACTGTATGATAGGAATCAGGATTTTATTTTTATAGGTGGTGTCAAATCACGCAGATTCACTCATAGCCGCCTTCATTTTTCTATTCCTGCGTAGAAGAAAATGTGAACAGCACATAAGTTTAAATTTTATTGAGAGAAATATTATCATTAAAGATCTATTATTTAATTATTTTGGGTTGCAGCCATTGAACTCGGTATCCCTCCGCTCTCTGACAACCGTAAAATAAACAAAAATAAACTGTAACTTGAAAGAGCTCACAAGAAATTGATTGTAAGGATGCCGTCAGTTTGGTACTCTTGGAAAGTGCGTGTAATAGTGTAATAGGATAAAGAGAGACGGAGGATGGCAGTAGTTCGCGCAAAGGTCCACGTGAGGAAAGATACATACAGCAGATTGGGGTTAGAATAACCACAGAAGTCTTGGGAGAGATACACTGATATGTGATAGGCAGCTAGCAAACGCTGGTGTGAAAAACTCCTGAATCTTGAATAATACATAATAAGTAATAAGTCTCTGTATAAATAATAACTTGAATAATAATAATATAATGGGCATCTAGCACTGTGTCTTTGTACTGTGCATGTGTTGTCCAGCATAAAAGTCACGATACAACACGCTCGATTCTGAATTACAGTTTACCATTAGGGTTTAAGATGAGGGTCCGACAACGTGTGTTAGTGTGTGATGTGGTGTGAGAGTGTAGATGTAGTAGAGAGAGAGAGTAAGTACATGATAAGAGAGGAGTGTATGGTTGTGAAGATGGGTGAGTGGGCGTAATAGGCCTAAATCATGACTTTTTTATAAGAAATTATTTGTTATAGTAGCACATAGGTCAGAGGGATAAGGATCACAGACAGTGACCTGGCGCTTTGGGTTAAAAAGAGTTATTGGTCCCTCTAAGCAGGCACAAAAGTGGGGACAACACTGAAACGCATAACAGAGTAAAAGGAAATACGAGGGGAAAATACGAAGAGATTGGAGATATAGAAACCATCACTCACTCACCCTGGGTGTAATACATTATATATCCTAGGTGAACCTAATATGCACCCGGTGGATAAAATGCCAGAGAAGACATCGACCGAGAAGATTTATTCTTTAATAGTGAGAGTTACCAATTTTTATAGTGAGTTCGAAGTCATTAATTAAAGAAATAGATAGATTAGATTCTAGAAATAATAATTTTGAGTCCGACACGTGAAAAAGAATGCCGACCGCCATTTATAGATCAAGTATTAAACAGATATACACATGATTTTGAACTCTCATATCTTGTTTTTTCCTTTTTTTTTTTTCCTAAATATTTTCAAGCAAGTACTTGCTTCAAATGAATTTTATATACACAACCGAGAGTGTTGAAAGATAATTTATATCTTATAATATATTTTCTACTATCTGTATGTCCTGATAATTGCAATCTGTGATGGCCTGGTCCGTTGAATCGGTCTGATCTGTTTTATTAACACTATGCAAATGTTTGTATTTTATGTTTTTTTTTTTAATTATGGAAAAAATACTTTCAAAATAAACTCTGGAAGATGTAGCATTTTTGTGCTTGGATATCATCTACGGTTAGGAAGATAAAAAAAAAAAATTAGAAATATAACCTAGTTATATTTATATACATATTAATGTTGGCATATATTCACGCCTTGCAAAAATATATTATATACCTAATATATACTATTATATATATATATATATATAATATATATATACGACCACACCCCAATTCTATCTGATTAAGCACTATGATGAATTCGTGAACAACCAAAGACACAACTAATCCTCACACCAATCGCAAATATGTATGATAGCTGGAGCTATTTATACCCTCTTTATCTCAGTATAATTTTCAGTGTTACATGAAAATCTGTATATATAATGCTTAGTGGGTAATGGTCATATACTCAGAGATCAGTAGGGATTTTAGAAAATGACAGACTTTTCAAATATGTTAATATATTATATATACATTATTCTATATAGCCCTCAACAGTTAAAACAATTATAATCCTGATGGACAATATTTATATTATTATTTTAATATTTTAGTTAATTCCTTTTACTAACCTAAAGACACCAGTATACAATTTTTAATATTCAAATATTCTAGTGAACAATTTCACTACATATTTTAATAATTTTGATTACATATATTATGTATTTATATTATATATATACTTATAAATAATATATCATTCCGTTATTATATAATTATAATTAACTATAATGAAATTCAATCATAATATCAATCGTCATCACCTCAATTATACAATGGTATTGCACATATATAACCGAATCGGATTTCCCATGAACTTTCTCTCACCACTCATATGGAGTACATTATCGGTCTACGTAGAAAGTCCTTGTTATTGCATTGCAGCTAAACTGATCACATAGTATAGCAGTTTTTTATTGCTCTGGTCAGGTATCTATACACATGTGATCAGTGTATGCATTTGTTTATACAGGAAAAATAACGTTGTCATAGATGAGTTTATTTTAAGCCTTCATCTTAGAGTTCCCTTGTATCATTTTGGGAGTCTATATCTACCACTTCCTTAATCAAATAAGGTTTTAACTTTATACTTATAATAATGAACTAATAACTCATAATTATACTCACTTGAGTGAATAAGTTTAATATTAGCCAGTCTAAATTTATAAAATCTATTATGAAGTTTTATACAATTCTTGCGCTATAAAATCTGCTAAACATAACGCATATGGGTAAATAACGGTGACCTAATGCATTACTGAAGATATAGACTACTTATGTCAGAAAAAGATTCATTGAGCAAACGTATTGGAATTTGAGGCAGAATCGATTGCAAGAATAAGAATTGGGGCCCATTTGTATATGGCCACTGAAGAGGAGGAAATGGATACGTATGACAGATACTGGCGCGCGCTATATACGGTCGGGGGCAATAACGGAATATATTGTGATCCGTGGTTGGTCAGGATCTTTACACCTGTCATTGCTCATATCACTTATTCTGCGCACATGAAAACCATCCTAACTACGCTCAATCAAATTGAGGAACACAATGGTACCACAAAGTCTGATGAATGGCTACTTCAGAGTTTTATTTGGAGGTATTAGAATTGGCCCAATGGAGTTGGGCGTTACCTGGGAAATTGACTAAAGAACGGGGACCTAAGGGTCACGGCTGTGGGTTGTGTCGGTGCTGCTATATGGCTGCACCACCTGGAACCTAACAAAGCGTCTTGAGAATTGGCTGATGGGAGCTACACAAGAATGCTGCGCGGATCTTGAATAAGTCTGGAAACAGCACCCACAAGGAAACTAGTTGCTTACGGTCACCTGCCCCTCATCTCACAAACTATCTGAGTGTGGACGGACAAGGATGCAGGACACTGCTGGAGAAGCAAGGATGAACTCATAAGCGACGTTCTCCTGCGGAAGCCAAACACATGGACATGAGCAATGTGGGCGCCCAACAAAGACTACATTGAACAGCTACGTGAATATGCTGTTGCCTCCGCAGAGGAGCTTCCAGGTGCAATGAATGATAGGGAAGGTTGGCGAGAGATTGTCATGGATACCCGTGCTGCATGCCTGAAGGATTGATGATGATAAGGGTAGAAATGCAAATTGCTGTTTTTTGCAGTCTTTCACGTTGATTTGAATTGAGATGATCATTGATGTTTAGAATTGGTCCATTGATATCGGCCTTACCTGGAAATTGACTAAAGAACGAGGATAACGGTAATAATAGAATTGCCGTTTTTTTTTCGTTCTTTTACATTTATTTGAATTACCAATTCTGCGAATAGATCGCTACTCGCAACCAAATTAGGAACAATGTGACCACCACTCTGATGAGGACTACTTGGATGTTTTTATGTGAGTAGGGTAAATGGCTGTACAGTTTGATTTTTGTGGGGTTGCTGCTTCCAAGATTTGTTCAAGACAGCACGCAGCATCCTTGAGTAGTTCACATCCAGCTTTTTTCTCCAAGTGTTTCGTTTAAGTCAGTGTGGTCCAGTCATACAGTAGCTATGATATGGCTACAGCTTGGAAGAATTGTTGCTTTATCTGTTTTTCCATATGATCAACAATCAGTCCATGTTTTCCCATACGTATATTGACATTGCCCTCTGTAGATGAGATATACTACCTATTCATGAGAACTGGTCTACTAATTTTGGGACTTACCATCCAGTGTAGTGATATCGCCACCTGGTTTAAGACACATGAAAGTTTTTATGAGTTCACCTAGAGACCAATGCCTCTTGCTGCTTTATTAGGAATGATCGGCTTGTGCAGGTGTATTTGCTAGGATGATAGATCATCTGCGTAATCGCATCTGTAATATGACCAAGGTTTTTATAATTTTTTAGAGTACATTATACACTCAAAATTTTATTTTATTAGCAGATTCTATGAATATTTAACTAAAATATGTTAAATTAACGGTGTGAAAAATTAATTAATTAAAACCTTTTATTTTAATCAATGCGTGTAATTTTATGTTTTCTTATTTTAATCATATTAATTAATAAGGTGTGCTATGATAATGTTTACTCTTTGAGCCATAGAGATGAAAAATATATAAGTAAAATAATTAAAGTTTAAGACTGATTTTGAATTCAATTACATTCATTACATAAGGGTATATTTTGCGGGTGGTAGAAGTCTTGGATATAACTTGAGTATATATCACGGCTTCATAAAAGTTTTATTTGATAGTGCATTAAATAAAAAAGTAACCAAATTTAGTTTTCATTCGCCTCTAAATAAATTATTTTCATGGGTTTTGTTTGGTCAGATGGATTTTACGGCATGTCAATCCTTGTTGGATTATTTAATGCTGAAGACATTTTGTTTTATTCAATCTTGTGGGGTATTCAATTCTTTTAAAAACACGTTTTTAATACCCATTTCTTAATATATTAAACACATAGATGGGATCCTTACAGCTATTACCACTCCGGGTCAGAGTGGATATGGGAGTAATGGCAAGAAAGGGGTAATTCTCATTCTCCAGTTCCAGAATTGGAGCTTCACGACTAGATGCTGTTTAACGTCATTCCCAGGACACTAAGACTCTAAGCCATCCCCTTCTAGCACATATATGACAAAAGGGGTTGTGACTTGCCATAAGGGCAATAGAGTAAAGACAGTCATAAAGCTGCTAAGGCTTGAATGACTAACCGATTGATCTTCGACTACCCCGATTAGCCTAAGTAAGGGACAAAGTGGAGTGTGGCATGTCATGGACTGCTCAGCCACCAGGATGCCGTCCTTAAGCATCACTATTCGCCACCCACAACCAACCGGTGACCCCATTGGAGGGATTTTACCCGTCTGCAGAGGCGCAGTCGACTTATTCTACAGCCCCAGATGACAGGCTGTCAATATTTTCATAATCTCCCGAGGCAATTATAAGAGCGGTTGATTAAAAAATACATCAGTTTCAAGATTAACTGTTTTACAAATTACAGGTAAGTTATGAATGGAATATTAAATTGTATATTAACATCCCCTTTCCCAATAAATACCTGGCAATACCGAAACTGACTTAATAAGTGAATATCTGGATCACTTCGGTCAGACATTTTTCTTAATAATAATTTGAATTTTAATCAATAAAAATCTGTTATCATGGATAAGGATTAAAATTTCAAACATTTTATTTAAAATTTTCTTTTTTCAGTATTTTTCTCTATTTTCTAAAATGATATTTTCTTATGAGTTTAAATTAAAGATTATTTAATAATAAGAGATATTTTCGAATTAAGTATCTTTTATAAAATAATTCGTTTAAGATGTAATTGTTTTTTAATGTTTTCTTTCGTGAAAATATGATTATATGCGTCGTTAACAACACCGAAAAGATCCGGATATTTTAGGTCAGAGACAGATTATTCGTTCATTTAGATGACCCGCATTTTTTGAACGGGTTGTATGTGAACAACACATCACTGGTAGCCATCATATTCTCTCAGAAGTTCTGCTAGGTATACGATATCTGACAATCAAGCGAATTTTTGTTCTCCTGTTATGAAGGGATTTATGAATGCAAACGAGTAAATTCACTCCCTATGGACCCCTCTACTTTTATTACCCCTGCCAACATTTTTTCACCTCCAGGGGTCAATGAAAAAAATTAAAATTTGAAAAAAAAAAAAATCTAAAAATATTTAAAAAATTTGATCTCTTTTTTCATTCGTTTACTCTCTCACTTGTATTGGCTGTCTGAAGAAGGCTGGATTCTCAAAAATGAGAAACTTTGTTGAAATAAATTTATAACCACGAACTTGACAGATGTTTAAGTCTTTCTTTTATTAATCGCCCCCCCCTATATATATATTAGTATAAAAGTTTTAGGAAAGTGATTTTCCAAATTGTACACTACACGCAAAAAAGTTGGAAACCACCATGTATTTCCTAAAAAAAAAAAAAAGCTTAAAACACACCTTTAAATTTAAAAAATAAAAATTCCAGTAGTTACAGTGTATTTTTTTTATTACTTTGACCAAAAATAAGCACTTAATTATAAAGAAATTATCATAAAAATATTCTTTGAACTCTACCTCATCAATACTAATTCAACGAATCCGGAGATTGAGACTGTCAAGTTATAATTTCCAAAAATTTTTTTACTTTATTTGACTTGAGGTAATTTTGATATAATTTCGAAAGGAGTTTTGGATCTTTGTCTTTTTGAAAGGTGATTTCTTTTCCAATTCGGCGTAAACCAGATGGCATCGTAAATCTTTGCAAAATTGAATAATTTTCCTTTTTTGTCATTACCTTGTTCAGTCCTCTCTCCATCTAAACATTCCTCGCCATAACAGACTCAGCACCATTCTCAACTGTTGGAACCACGCATTCATTATTCAGTCTTTCCACTGGCTTCCTTCTCACATACACTTTCCTCTTACAACGAAAAAATTCAGATTTGGACTCATCTGTCCACAATGTTTCCAATCTTTCAATATTTAATTCTTATCTTCCTTTCCCATAACTTTATTTTTGCTCATTTATCTTCCATAAAACCCTGAGCCCCACTGATCTAAGTAGATTTTTCCCAGTTGAGAGCGACACTGGTTGTTGTCGGGAGAAATTAAGTTCAGCTGTTAACTCTGGTGCAGTTTTCTCATTAACCAAATGTTTATCGATTGATTGGCGTGAAGTTGGATTTTACAGCATATCAACTCTTGTTGGGTTATTTTATCACGAAGACATTTTGTTTTGTCTTTTTTTGTCTTAAAGGATACACATTGGAATTATTTTATAAACTGGGTTTTTTTTTTAAAACGCATTTTTGAAATCATTTTTCTAGATAACTCATAGATGGGATCATAATAGGTACTACCACTCCGTGTCAGGGTGGACCTGGGAGTAATAGTGATGAATGTGTATTCTGCACTTCCCAGAGCTCCAGTATTGGAAGTTTACCTTTAGATGCAGTTTAACATCATACCCAGGACACTAAAACTCACAGCCACCGCCTTTCTAGCACATGTATGATAAAAAGGGTTGGGTGGTTGCCATAAGGGTTATAGGATTGAGACAATCATACAGGTGCTAGGGCTTGACGTGACTAGCCGATTGATCGGAGGGGGGCCTCTCCGACCGCTCGCCTAGCTAAAGTAAGGACCAAGAATTTTGCATGTCATGGATTGCTCAGGCTCTAGGATTCCGTCTTTAAGCATAACAGGATACCACCCACAGCAAACAGGTGGCACCATTGTTGTCTTACCCCTCTCCAGAAGTACAGTCAGTGTGTTCTACAGCCCCAGTCGACAGGGCGGACCAAGTGTTTATCTTCATCAGCAGTTATAAAATTTTACACTGTAACTACAGCAAGCAAAATGGTGCGATCAGGCTCAAAATTGCATCACGTGACTACAATAAGCACGCATACGCTGAATGCAGTGTGACAATAATGAAAATATCTTCATATAAAAAATGCGGATAATTCATGACTTTCCCTCGTACTTCAAAATAAAATCAAAACAAGACAAAAGAAAACAAATAATGATAAACAAAAACTATGAAAATAATCTTGTTTTTCCTCAAACAGAGACAGGTATGATTTGGTCAAATTGAGTGTTCATTGTAAACAGCAACCAGTTTTACAGAATTAACCAGTGCCGTGTTAACCTTTAGAACCTCTATTAACATTTAACTTTCTCATACAAAATATTCATAATGTAGAAACGTGTATTGTGGACAGACAAATCTAAATTTGAACATTTTGATAGTAAGAGGAGAGCGTATAAGACAAGAAATTCTGGAGGAAGACTGAAAATTAAAAGCAAATACACTGTAGTTACTGAGATGTTATAGTTTACTCAAAAAATACCCCAAAAATAAACTTAAGTTTTAAAATGTTTTTTTAAAAGAAAGGCAAGGTGTTCCCAAACCTTTTTCCCGTAGTGTATAATATATCAAAAACTAGTAGAGCGCTCTAGTTTTATCTATTCAATCGAAGAATGTGTCTACACCATCCTAACTTAGTATATATATATGCTCTCTCACCGATACTGGCAGTTATTTATTAATATAGCAAACTACAGTATATATATATATATATATATAATATATATATATATATATATATATATATATATATGTGTGTGTGTGTGGTGTGTGTATCTATGTGTGTGTGTATATATCTATGTGTGTGTGTGTGTGTGTGTATATATATTCTGTGTTGTGTGTGTGTGTGTGTGTGTGTGTATCTATATATTATCGTGTGTGGTATAACTGAGGATTGAATAACCATTAATTTGCTTAGGCCCTGTGTAATTTTATAGCCCCAGTGCTATACTGCATCACCGTAAACTATAGCATAAAAACAGACACAAGAAAAAAAAACCCTGAGTTTATTGCTATTCAACTGCTGCTGATAATAAAACAAGAAGTAAATCATGGGATGTTATAAGTTATGTTGAAAGGAGTATATTTATTTTATGCCTACATACTTTGTATTAGTTTGTAAGAAAAGAAGATGGTAATTATATTTATTTTATAAGATAATTGTCTGTGAAGTGTGTTAAGGAATTAGTACATTTGGTGGAAGAGATGAGAATCAACAGGCATGAAGAATACGGCTGTTATTTCTTGGAACTACTGCTTGTGAATTCTGAGGTTATTCTTTTCTATCCGTTTGTATTTCAGTTACACCACTCACATAAAAATTAATAACTGTTAAGTATCTGGCCGCCATCCTTGGCCAGTTGTAAAAGAAATTAAAGTAAATAAGTAAGTAAGTCAATAAGTCCTGTGGTATTGTTTTCTTTAGGTCCGACGTCCAAGAAGATCCAAGTATCAATGAGCTAAGATTAGAATCGGCCAGTATATATACACCAACAGCAGCAGCAGCACTGCCAGTGATTGGATA
Source organism: Doryteuthis pealeii (assembly GCA_023376005.1). NCBI lineage: Eukaryota > Metazoa > Mollusca > Cephalopoda > Myopsida > Loliginidae > Doryteuthis > Doryteuthis pealeii. The sequence continues at coordinate 40,141,945 of CM042147.1, read as the reverse complement.
AGAAGGTGTAATGGTTAGCAAGCTAGATTAAGCAGACCATTGTTAGTGAGTTCGATCCTCACTGGGTGCCCCATACTTCTGGCCTTGTGCCGCATCTGAGCTAAGCTTAGTAAATAACTATATATCAAAAATTCCAACAATAACCCTGTTGACTGAGGCAGTAGAATACGCCGGCTGCACCTTCGCAGAGGGGAAAGACCCCTGTGGCCACCTATTGGCTGTGGGTGGCTACCCATGATGCTTAAGGACGGAGTCCTGGTGGCTGAGTAGTCTATGACTTGCAAAACTCCACTTGGGTCTTTACTTAAGCTAGACGGGCGGTCAGAGAGGTTCCCTCCGATCAATCAACTTGTCACGTGAAGCCCTAGCACCTACATGATTGTCCCTACACTATTGCCGTTATGGCGACCTGCAATCCTTTGTATCCTATATGTGCTAGAAGGTGGTGGCTGATGGCCTTAGTGTCCTTGGTGTAATAAAAACAGGAGCCGAGATAAACTTAAGTTTTATTTCACTTTATTTCTACTTGCTGGTTTAATTCGTACAACAAATCCTCAGTTTATATGCAAGACGGATGCCGTTCATTTGGTCCATCCCATTCACCCAAAAAGGGGCGTAAGAGTAATACTACACTGGCTATGAAGTTAAACTGCATCTAGTGGTGAGGTTTTAATTCTTGAGTACTGAGGTGTATAAACTCCCTCTTCATCTCCATTACTCCCAGCTACACTCTAGGTGGTAGTACTCGTTAGGGTCCATTCTATGGGATAAATAGATAAAATATTAATTTAAAACTAATAAATACCCAAAAGAATGAATAAAACAAAACGTCTTCACTATAAAATGACCAAACAACGGTATAATAAGACACTAACAAGTCATAAAGAGGGGTGCCTCAGTGGCATAGTGGCTAAACTGGTAGACTGTGACATCATAGTAAACGAGTTCGAACTTCAGTCACGTTATAACGTTCAATTTTAGACTATCACCCTTGGGAAAGGTATCAAACATTCCCCAACTATGAATTAAATAGTATCACTACTGTTCTTCTATAAGGATGGCTTTGGCATTAAATAACCCATGAAAGTCGATATGCCATTAAGCAAGTAAAACAAATCCTGGTATATTAAGGTTTAGAAGAAAATTAACTTTTATCAAAAATAGGTATATGTTTTTTATTATTATTCAGTTATTGATTGAATTTAACGCTATGTCAACCTATATAGGGTTATTTTATGCATATAAGTTAGGGAATCGCCTTCATTGTATTTTCATATTTACTTTTTCTGAGTAGATGCTTCGTAAGAATATGAACAATTTCGAAAAATATCTATTTGACCCAAAGATGAAACATGTACAACCACTCCGAATCAGAGTGGACCTAGGAGTAATTGCAATAAAGGGGTTACTCTGCACAACCCATATTTCCAGATCTGGATCTTCACCATCAGATGCAGTGTAGTGTCCTACCCAGGATATCCATTTTGATGAGTCGGGTGTCATCCTCTTCTGCAAGGGATACAGTCAGTGTATTCATAGCCCCACCTATTGTACGAGTTGTATCTCTTTCAAACATATACGATAAACATTCAGGTAAACTCTGACCTGTAATGGTAGTACTTTTTGAATTAGATAACCAATATGGTTTTCATATGTTATTAAACAAACCATACCAAAACAAACCAAGTTATGAAACTACATTTCATCCAATGGTGAGGCTCTAGATCTGAAGCTTCTGAAGAATCCGTAAAGGTCCCCTTATTACTTTTGGAATTAGCTAACCCATAATGGGTTTATATGCCATTAAACAAACCAATTCAGAACTAATAAAAGAATGCAACTGATTTTGAGCTTATTGCTCGAATGGGGTGGGTCGGAAAAAAAGATAGACTTCTGCTGTTGTCTTCTTTTTTACTTAGTTCCTTTTGTCGACCGATACATGTAGATAAATACTTACGTCATTCGCCTTTCACCGCAAAAATTCGGATATTCTATGGTTCTATCCTAATTAAGAAAAAAAAACAAAAAAACTAAAAAACAAAAAACAAAAAACACTTTTGAAAAAAATATATCCTTTATTTACGAAGATTAGAGCATTCGGCTAGAAATCACACAGTTCCTAGTTCGATATTGGCCCTCGTCAACTCAGCGTATGAGTAGCACAGGGATTTGTGTGGTAAAGTAAGGAGCTGATCGTACGTGTGGCGCTCCATCTCATACTAAAAAAATCTCCTTGTTCTAGCACTGGTGAAAAGGGGATAGACTCCCTCGCTGATTGGCTGATACTGACTTTACGACTTTAGGCCACCCCGATGAATTTACTTACGTTTTACTTATATGAGGATGAGTGGGAAAAATCCCCAAACAAAATAATAACTAAACAAATCTTTGGGGAATTTGGTTACCCTATTTTTTTTTACTATTTCAGAATCGTTAAGTGTTTTCCGGGTTTTTGAGGACCAAAACCAAACCGATCAGTTCGTCTAAGTGAGGAGTGGGGGTTCAGGGTGATTATTTGGAAAACCTCAGGTCAAGGGAAGGAAGAGTCGATGTAATTCTCTATGAGCGATTTTTCTTTGTTCAAGGGCTCACGGCTTTTGATCAGGTGTGTGGGGTAGGGTAAATAGCATGGTCCCAGGGGTCGTTCCCCAGGGCCGGATTTATTGTCTAGTGTCTAATGCCCTCACAGACCATTGTATGAGCTTAGGATCGTGTGTGGCTCCACAAGTAAAAAAAAAGAGAAGATTTTATATCAATTCAGCCTGGTGTGGGGTCTGGAAAATAACTACTTTGCCTTGTTCAATAAAACTATCAAACATAGATTTGTCTTTTATTTTTACATAATAATCCGAACGAACGATTATATGTCATCCCGTGGGTTTCGATTTGACGAGAATCACGATTTCTACGTTAGTGTACGATCGACATTGATTGAATTTTATCTTTCTTCTAAAAACAATTCTACAATGTTAATTCACGTAAATCACGTCTCGTTTCCATTCATTGATCATTTAAGATCTTTCCACATTCGATTATGTGCGTGTTGTTTTCAACAACAAATCTAATGAACCTATTGTTCTTACTTCTCTCTTCATATCGTATTCAAGTTCATTACATTGTGTCGAGTTTAATGTGACATCTCACCGGATGTCGATGGGAAAGGATTTGGACATAAAAAAGCATTTAACATTCACATCACGAACTCAGAGTTAAACATTTGCTTAGAATCTAAGTGACAACTAACACGTATTTTACACACCTTTAATGTCATCAAGTGTATCTGGTTATTGACATATAGATCAACGTTAATCACTGGTGAGCTTAGAATAAGCCAAGAAGAAGAATATCATAATAAAAGCTAAGTATACAAGATAAGTATACGTATATACGTACAGGATGCAACATTTTTAGTTCATTTTCATTTTTGAAATTATTGCGTGCGCACCATTATTATGAGTTTTTCACACCTGTCGTAGCTGGTGATTCACTGGAGGCTGAGTGACAACAAGTCTCCTCAGGTCTCCAGGACTCTTCTGAGTATTCTAGCCGATCCAAACAGTGATTTAGTTTGGATGGTCTCGGTTCTTCTGGTTTCTAGTTCACCCAATTTCTTTTCCAGGGCTTTGCGGATTCCAAGGGCACCAATTACGATTGGTACTAACTTCACCTTCATGGTTCACAGTTTCCTCAGTTCTTTGGCAAGGTCTAAGTATTTGTCAATCTTTTCGCTTTCTTTCATTTCTATTCGGTGGTCGGCCGGGACGGCAAAATCCACGAGATGACAGCTTCTCCTTTTCTTGTTAATCAGTACTAGGTCCGGTCTCCTGACCGGGATTAGGTGATCCGTCTGTACCTCGAAGTCTTAGAGAAAAAAGGGCAGGTTTACGTTTGTGTATATAACATTTGGTTGTATGGTGAAAATTGAATCTCTTGCACAAATGTGAAACAGTATATTTGATCCCATCACCAAACAAACAACCAACAAATTGACTGGATAACGGTGTCGTAGTTCCCCATTATTTTCGTTCTTTTCAGCTCTATTCTGGACCGCAGGGGTAATACCATTAAAGGCGCCCATCTGTAGATCAAATATATATGTTTGATAGTGTTAGTATTGTTAGTATTGGTTGATTAGTTTGTTGGATGTTATGGTATGTCCACTCTTGGTTCTTTTTTTATACCGAAGTATTTGTTTTATTCAAACTTGTTCGGTATTCAATTTTTTAAAAACTCATTTTTAAACACATTTTTAACTCAATTCAACCTATAGGTGGGACAGGTAATACCACTCTAGGTCAGAGTGGAACTGGAAGTAATGGTGATAATGCTATTGGAAAGGAATACTTGATACCATATAACTGTGTACAAACAAAGACTTATCAAATAAAAATAGTTACTGTGAACCATATAATTGTTTATAAATAATTAGTAATAGATAGGAATATTTAAACCATATAACTGTGTAAATTATTTGTATTAGAGAAGAATACTTGATAACATATAACTGTCTAAATAATTACTTATTATCATCAAATAGGAATATTTACTTGAAACCATAGAATTATTTGTAAATTAATAGTTTTATATTAGATATGTATTTTTTTTTTTAATTATAAGACCATGTGCAAATAATTTTATTAGATAGAAATACCTGATACCGTACAAATGTGTGAAAACTAATGATTATCCTTGTAGAAAAATACAATTTAAAAAAAATATTTACAAATAATTTTTTTATGAATATAATTAAAGGTTATTCTGCTTCGAATAACCCAAAAGGGGTTGATATGCCATTAAAAAACTAGAAAAGCTAATTTTGAGAAAATAGGATGGAATATTTCACCAGAAAGATGAATGAGAGGTAATCTAATTTAAACTTTCAAAATAATTAATGCAATCTCTCCTTATGGTAGACATTTTATTAAATATTTCTCCTCGAACTAGAAATTCATTGTCAATGCAGGTATCAAAAGCTAAGTCTATTTCTTTCATAATTGATGGGTTGGCTATGAATTATGTACTGTAATGTAGCAATTAAAATAACGCTAATTTCTGAATCATGGAAAAATAAGGATAAATGATTGACAGAACTTAACCTTTTAATTGACCTCGACACTAGTTGGCGAGAGTCAACGGGAAAACAGAAAGTTAGTTGGAAAGTTAATTTTGACGCGTTTACGGTAAGAGACGGACGCAAAATGGCAGTCTGTCCCGTTCGGGGCCATTTCTTCGGCGTGGTTGTTAAGTTGTGATTAAAAACTAAAAGAAGTTTACAAAACGAGATAAAGAATTGTGTTGGTAACTAAAAACTAACAACGAGCACAAACAAGAAGAATTACCAAGAAGAAATACCAAGTAATTCTAGACCAGAAGAAAGAACAGTGAAGCCCAAATCCAACCAGACCAGCTAACCGATCCATCTTTATAGAAGATACCCACAAGAAAAAACACAATAGTTGAATCACCAGACATCTAACAGAGATTGATAGAATTAATGAACAACAATATAAGATAATAATTCAACATATTAAACGACTGTAATTTTTGCTTATAGAGTTATATATGTTTAGAAGAAATTACCTAATCAGGTAAAATGATAGCAACAGTGTAAAAAAATTCAACTGGATGATTTCCGAAATAGTGATAAGAACGATTATTTTTGAGGACATTTTTTTAAACTATCTGATGAATTACTTAACAGAATTATATATATATATATATATATATATATATATATATAGCGTATACGTTCGGTGCAAAATTCCCTTTTTTCTAATCTAAGGCTGATCTCCTTGTAAGGACACGGCCTAAGATGTTGGATTTACAATGTATATAGTAAAACAGCACTCTACTCAGAATATTTGGCTTTAGGTGTAATATTGAGATCTGGCTTTAAATGTAATATTGAAGATGAGAAAAGTGACAAAATTAATAGAACGAGTAATAGATTACCGTTACACGGATAGATTAGATAAATCATGATTGACTACTTATACTAGAATAAGGTAGGGGAATTTAAGGGAACAGTTCAGGAAACTCTCGGATGAATTACTTAATAGAATTTAAACTATATATATATATATATATATATATATATATATATATATATATATATATATATATCGTATACAAACTTGTGCAAATTAATTGAAACAAAACGAAAAGAAAATCGTTATTATTATAATATCCACAATATCTCTGTAAGGTTTGTTAGTGTGTTCGTGCACCATTACATTTTTGCACGCTTCTTGGAGTAACGTACATCGCAGACAATCGCCATAGGATAACTAATCGACAGCCGAGATAATAGTATCTGTACGTGATAAAAATTCAAGGTCAAAACAAATATCATCTTACACCCGGAAAATAGATTCATATTACTGCACGCCACTGTAAATGACCTAACCCGAGGAAATATAGAAATCGATAACGCCCTGTCACTCCAGTGGGTCTAAAAAGAAAGGTGGCTAAAGCGGTAATAATTTGCACAAAGGCGTATATGTATTGTGTAAAGATTCTTTTTTTTTTTAACTTGATATGAGAAGATCGAAAAAAAATGATTTTCGAGGAGACCTATGAAATAAATGAATATATAAGCCAAACAAAATGATTTTTATTATCTTTTATGAGACCCGTTTTGCTATATTGATTCTATGAAACAAAAGTGTCTTCAAAGCTGCGACAGAGGATTGATTGCATTGTCTATTAATAGTAAGACATATTGATTTAGAAATAAACGGCTATAGCATTATTTATGATATAATGTCAAATTGATCTCTTAGATATATGATATAACATCCCCCCAAAAAAGGATCAGTAAAGGGAGTAAATGATTGGGTACAGGCTTGTATTAAGTTAAAACGTAAAACTCCAGAACAATATGGATACAATTTTCCCTGCACTCTTTCAAATCAGCAGCTAAGTAAGACGAACGCGAGATGCTGAACACTGCTAGAAAAGTAAGGACGAACTCATAAGTGACATTCCCCTCTAGACACCTACGCACAGACATACCAGTATGTCGACCAGCAAAGATTTACTTTGATCAGCTCTGAGCGGATACTGGATGCCGTGATGGGGACCTGCTGTGAACTATGACCGATAGGAATGAGTGGCGAGCAAGAATCATGGGTATCTGTGCTATTAGTACGACTTGGAAATGATGACAGACAGACAGACAGACACACAAACTCACACACATATATATACACACACACACACACACACACATATATATATATATATATATATATATATAAGTAAAAGTCGCCATGGCGGCCTAAAGACGGTATCAGCCAGTCAGCGAGGGAGTCTATCCCCTTTTCAATAGCGCTAGACCAAGGAGATTGTTTTTGCGTCTGAGGTGGAGCCACACCTACCATCAGCTCCTTACTTTACCGCACAGATCCCTGTGCTACTCATACGCTGAGTTGGCGAGGACCGGTATCGAACTAGGAACCTAGTGGTTTCTAGCCCAACGCTCTACCGACTGAGCTAACCCGGTCCCTTATATATATATATGAAAAATGTTCGTTCTACCGCGATTTCGATCGATATGATCTCTTCAAGACCATACTTTATACTTGACTAAGTTGAAACTATTACTATTTATCCAGTTGAATTGAGATTTGAGAGTTGAACGAATTTTACGATAGTGAATGTGGAACAACATCTCTGTTCATATATTTTCCATTACGATTTTTATTGCCGCGTTCGGCTTAATTCGATTTGTTTATTTATATCTGTGTGTTGTTTTACACTTAATTCTAAGTGCTAAACCAAGGAGATTATTTTGGTGTCTGAGGTGGAGCGCCACACCTACCATTAGCTCCTCACTTTACCGCACAGATCGCTGTACTGTTCATACGTTGAGCTGGCGAGGGTTGGTATCGAACCAGGAACCTTATTGTTCCTAGTCGGATGTTCTATCGACGGAACTAAACCGGTCCTTAGACCTTAGTTCTGTGTCTACTATATATATATATATATATATATATATATATATATATATATATATATATATATATATATATATATATATATATATATATATATATATATATAAGCGCGTGGCATAATGGTTAGAGTCGTGGGAAATGGAACTGTCAACCCGAGTTTAAATCCTAGGCTGTTGGCATTCCACATAGCGCTAATACCCTTGGGCAAGGTATGAATCCATATATTCTCCCTCCATCTATGGTTTAATTAGTAGGGTAGACTGGGATCTTTAACCTTGGGTAGGTAACCAGTCTAGAAGAAGGAAAACTCTGAATTCAAAAATCCTGAGGTCAGTCGTTGATTGGGTTTGTGGCATTCCTTGTGCACTAATTCTTTTCTATCGACTGTGCCAAAAAGTGCGGAATGGTCCAACACAAGCCTTCGCCAATACTGTGTTGGTTGTTCATTGGATGAACACTCATGCATCGAAAATCGACGAGAGAGTCCATTTATATATATATATATATATATATATATATATAAATCTAATGAGTCAGACGAACCTACAAAAAGTTTCGCTTAATGCTCTTCAGGGCTGAGTCAGATCTCAGCCCTGAAGAGCATTAAGCGAAACTACTAGTAGGTTCGTCTGACTCATTAGATATATCTTTATTATTTGCTCTACTTAGGTATTGAGCACTTTTTACTTATTAACTTTAGTCTCCTGGCGGTTTTATATGAATATATATATCTTATATATATATATATATATATATGCATATAAATTGTTTTTTCTTTTGGCCAAAATATTGTACCAATAGATAATTTTTTCTTGGTACGGTTATCTTGGCCTTTTCCTTTTTCCAAAAATTTTTTTCTCCCCGGTTGATGTTTGGTAGTATATTTTTACAATCTAACTATTTGCTGGTTTTTTTCTCACCGCGAAGATTTACCAATAAGTTTGGTATATTAAATTATATATATATATATATATATATTATTGTGTGTGTGTATTTATATATAAATATATATCAAAGATATTCCTGCTATTTTCCTGAGCTCGGTTGAATTTCTTGACTCTGACATTTGGTAGAAATCATATCGCGTTTATCCAGGTGAATTAGCAACACAATGCTTTGTTTCAATGTGTACGAATCCCTGCCGGGCGAATATCTCCACACACGAGAGAGAGAGGAGAGAGAGAGAGAGAGAGAGAGAGAGAGAGAGAGAGGGGGGGGCATTAAGAAATGGGCAAAGAACGCCCAGGTACGACTCACGCGAAGGCGCCATTTATTGTCACTTGAAGAATGCCCAGAAGATCCCGGTGAGGAACCATTTCATTCACCTACAGTAGCAATGGGGCGATACCGGAAGCGGAAATCCTCAGCGCAGATCGTGATTAACCGGTAAAAAGTGGATAGGGAGGAATTGTCGCCCCGAATTGCAAAGTTTTCTTTGCTTTGGTTTTAAAGCTAAAATTTGAAAGACAACAAGCTTCAGATACGCTTATGTTAATATGTTCACTGAAAACATTTAAGTTTACAAATTTATTACGACAAAGAAAAATATTATTCTTAAAAAATAAACATCAATGTATATAACAGAACATATCTAATTACTTTGTATTTTATTATGTTTAAATACAGTACAATGATATTCTTCTTATTTAAAAAATCGTAACAAAATAACTGAGGATGTTTTGAGGAAATGGAACGGTTTCATAGCCTTTCAATTTATTTTGATGGGAGATACTTGATTTAATATACGAGGAAATTTAGTTATCAGCAGAACGTCTTAAACTCTCATGTCAATTTATATATAAAAACAAAATTTGACATTAAATAACCCACAAGAGTTGATATGCCGTTAAATAACGACCTAGCTTTAAACTAAAAAAACAAGCTAGAATAAGTTGTATAAATACCAAGGAGACTATTTCTCTGAATGTTTGAGATGAGACATGAGGATTAAAAAACAAAACAAAAAAACAAAAAAAAAACAATATGAGTCTAGGTAAAAAATCATACATAAGTAAAATAGGTAGATATTCTAGCCAAATCAAGACATTAGGTTTATAAGTTCCCAAAATTCACACTCAATTGGACACATGACCGAGTGGATTAGGCAGTTAAGTTAAGACAGTTCCAAGTGACAGTTATCTTTGGTTCCCGAGTTCAATCCTGAGTGAAAGCAGTTAGAAAAATAATTAATTAACACAACTCATACCCCAGCTATGGTTAGCGGAATGAGAACAGGATACCCCCGTGGAATAAATAAAGGGTTAGGTTCAAAGTTCCGTGATGGCTCCCGAATACGACAAGAAAGTTCCCGAGTTCGAAAAGAAGGTTCCCGAGTCCGAGAAGGTTCCAGAGTCCGACAAGAAATACCTGAAGAAGGCCGGAGGGCATATCGGCCGAAGCGTTGTACAAATAACAATGAAGATGGGGACAATAGTCCGAATAACGCAAATAATACCAAGGAGACTATTTTAAAGAAAATCAACGTTTTAATCATTGTTTATTTCTGTCTTGGCAGATATTTTCTTATCATACCCTCGTTTTTGGGTGGGGGGTCTTACCTCTCTGCAGGGGACGCAATCGGCGGTCTGTAAATAAATGTTGGGTTTACACATATATGGGTTATTGTTGTATTAGTAACTTTAAAAAAGATATTTCAAAACCTTTGGGTATAGACCTTAAGAAGATAAACTTATTTTTATTCTCCAAAGTTAGATCAGTATTATTTGTATTATTCGGACTATTGCCCTCATCTTCATTGTTATCTGTACAGCGTTTCGGCCGATGTGCCCCGGCCTTCTTCAGGTATTACTTGTCGGACTCGGGAACCTACTCGGAATCGGAACCATCTCGAACTCGGGAACCTTCTTTACGAACTCGCGAAACTTCTTGTCTTAATCGGGAGCCATCACGGAACTTTGAACCTAACCGTTTATTCAATCCACGGGGGTATCCTGTTTTCATTCCGCTAACCATAGCTGGGGTAGAGGCGTTAAGCTGTGTTAATTATTATTCTATGTTACTGCTGTCCCTGACCAGGACTGAACCTGCAGTCTAGAGATAACTGTCGCTTAGAACTGTCTTAACCTAACTCCTTTTCTCTACTAGGCCATGTGTCAGATTCGGCCGAAACGTTGTACTGATAACAATGAAGATGAGGACAATAGTCCGAATAATACAAATAATAGTAATCATCAAGCCTCATTTCAAAAATTCAGAGATAAAGTTAGATTATTTACAAGTGCTTAAGCTTTTTTATGTGAAGGTGAGTACTAGCTGTGATATATATATATATATAATATATATATATATATATATTATATATATATATATATATAGTGCTCGATTACAGGTGTAATAGTTGTATTTATTTATTCATTATAGTGCACGATACATTTAAGGTGCGATTGTTATCATTGGTTTCCAAGCAGCGTGTTAGCCACTTTTCGTAAAGACAACGATTAACTGAATCTTATGATTTTAATTTTTTCTCTCACAAGTCTGTATTTGATTATTTCCCTGGGAGGAAGAGAAATAACGGTTGGAGAATTCAACATGGGAAATTTCACCTTTACTCTGTCACTTAAGGTTGGCAACAAAATGGCCGTAAGAATTTGGCTGGAGGCAGAGAATTAATGTAGAGACATATATATTCCATCTTAAATTCGTTCCAGTAACTGAAAATTTGGCTCAAGGCATCGGCTGAAGACAGAACCATCATCAAGAAAGCTTAAAATCATTAACAAATTTCACTGTAACAATATTTCAAATAAAATTTCATATGTATTCATTATTCTTACGAGTACAAAATAAAAAACACCCTCCGGGCGATGTAAAAATAGATTTTTGAAACATATTACCCGAGGGATGGGAATAAAAAATTCAATGTCATCGAGTTTGTACCCTAAGTAAGTAAAATCATCAAATTCATTAAAGGATTAAAGAAATAAAACAATTTGAAATGTAAACTTTAAATATGTATTAAAATAAAACAAACTATATATAGATATATAATACCAGTCATGTATTTATTAAAACTTGTTTAAAAAAAACAATGAGGACTGTCTAATGTTGCATGTTCAAATTTTGAGTGTATTTATTCTATGTTATGACGTTTGGGTAATGTGACGTAAGCAGTGACGTGATTTTTGTTACAGACAAAAACCGGAAGCGAATCTCCATTATTAGTAGATATTTGTTCCCATATAAGTAAGAAGGTCTGGTAACCGAAAGGAGTTCAGGATTCATGGTGTTGCACATACTTAATATTGTTGCCTTCAGGAATTGTGAAAAATTTATACGGTTCGCAGTATTTATGTGGCTTGCTAAAAACATGCAATGTCTTTTGTCACTCTGTTGCACTGGTAGTTAATGGCTACCGGGGCGCAAGTTAATAAAGTTCAGTATCTCTTTCAGTGCTCTAGCAGTAACATGATACTCTTGGTCTAACATTTCGGTTACCAAGTGGTAT
>CM042147.1:40122019-40124519 GCA_023376005.1 Doryteuthis pealeii | reverse complement strand
TCCGAGGCCATTTCTCCCCGCGTGTTGTACTAACATAGGATAAAATAAAAGATCAATTTTTGTGTTTTTTTTACTCAAAACAAACAATGGACAGACGAGCTGAAAAATCCAAGAAGAAACCCCAAGAAGGCAAGGAAAGAACAGATAAAGCAGCCAAGATACCTAGCCCAGAATATGGGATCCATACAGAGGCAGAACCAGAAAACCAGATTCACACAGATAGACGATCGATCCAACTTAGTATCAGTCGTAGCAGAAAAATCAACAATAGAACAATAACATAAATATACGGCATAAACATACGTGATTACGTAACATAAAGGTGTTAATATTTTTAAAAATATGCTTGTAATATTCAATTATACTCATTAAACTTTAATATTTCCACGGGTTCCGCTAGTAAATCGAATATTTCTATTGTTTTCATAATGGTATCATTCGATAGTGACGATGGAAAACCCTTTTCTTCCTCATTTCTATGCATTTCTAAAGTAAAGTAACTTTTAAAGTAGCTCGCAACTTTATAACAAAAACATTTTTTTTCTAAAAATTTTCCGTGCACAACTCTCTGTATTCGAGAAATGATAACAAAAGGTATTGAGTTACAGTCTTCTGAAAATCATCCTTCCGAATATCGGAAATATAGAAATTACAGTGAGTATATGATAGTAGCAATAGTGTCCCACCCATTTCCATTTTGTATTCAGAAAACTTTCGAGCAGACATCTTTAGTCTGAAGGTTATTGACATCCAATTTTAGCATTTTATTGATCAACATTCAACATATTTATTATCTCAATACAACCTTTTCTTCCACAGTAAAACTTTTCGTTGGTATACCAAGAACGCCAAAAAAGACTGAGCTAGTCTGTTTGTACATATCTATATATATTTATATAAAGGAGTCGCGTCTGTTTTGGTATGTACGTGTCGATTTATAACTCAGAAAAGAGTGGCTTTGGATATTAAAAGCGCTCATTTGCTTTAATATGTTTATAACTAGGAAAGAAAAAAATTTAATTTTGATTTTTACTGATTAGATGATATAATTCATATAAAAAATTCAAACAATTTGTGGAACTCTCCTTCATTCATTCTTTCTTTTGTTGCATACCCTTCTCATTACTTACTTCTTACTTCTTCTTCTGTTCATCTTCTATCTTAGGTTCTTCTTCTTGGGGACTTCGTCTTGGTGACTTCGTCTTGGTGATCGGTCGCACTTGGCTCATTTCTTCTTCCAATCAGTCCTGTTACCAAGACACCCATTAATCACAAGACCGTGTTATTTTTCTTAAGCTTTCATTTCCTTAACTATACATTTCATGTAACTAAATATTTGACTAACATAGCGCACGTATGCAGATTGAGTTACAGTTAAGGCAGGAACATCTTCACTGCCTGACGTCCAACTGAAAAACTGAGGAGCCAACCAGGTCCCAAGTGACTTCGCATATTTCGCGGGCTTTCTGTACTATTCCATGGAAAGTCCCGCCCGTGATATGAAAAAAGCCATCCCTTTAGAATTACAGGGGATTGACAATAATCTTATGCAACCGCATAGATTATGTAACACTTTCTTTCTTTCTTTCTTTCTTTTTTATTTCTTCCTTTCTTTTTTCATTCATTTTTTCTTTCTTCCTTCCTTTTTATTTCTTCATATGTTCTTCATATGTAAGTACAAAAAGCATGTAAAATGAATACATTTGTATTCAACATGCATTTAAAAACTGAATTCCTTTTTTCACATATGATGACTTATTTCTTAGAACAAAATATATTAATATAAATATATTCACCAGTGTAACTCCAAAACTTAAGAAAGGAAATAAAACATTGATAGAATAAACCACACACTTTCATTTGAATTAATACGCAACATTTTAAATTTTTAGGGGTAAAAAAAAAAAAAAAATTAAACGAACAAATTTTTTATCACTTTAACTCAACAACCTATTATGAACTGAATTAAACATTTTTTCACATGTATGAAAGATGTTTTTAGAAAAATAGAAATGTTTCAAAACGCAAATTTATTTATTGAATGTGATAAGGAATTTGCTAAATTTTGTTCCTTTCGCCACATCTCTTACTCCGCTCTTCTCCCTTTCTCTCTCACTGTCAGGTTTTTCTAAAATCCTTTTGCTACGGTCATGGACCGGAAAATTCTGGTGGTATATCTATATACAGATAATTTAAAAAGGCTCTTTTAGAATTTGACAATTTACGTTGTACATGTGATGGAATCGTTTAGTAAAATTATATGAAAGTAACCCCGAAACATATTTTCAATCAAATGTTGCCCGCCCAGTTAATGGCACTTAAAATAGGCTGTACTATATCCTTCGCAGCGCGGTAAGACATCCTCCCTAAAAAGGGCTTTCTCTGTTATGATACTACATTGTATCTGGTGGTGAGGCATCAGTTCTTGATCTCCTAAGAATGTGGAGTACCCTTTTATTGCTATTAAGCCTAGATTCACTCTTACCCGGAATGGTAGTAC
>CM042147.1:40089519-40119519 GCA_023376005.1 Doryteuthis pealeii | reverse complement strand
TATTTCAAGTGCTCGACCAAAGTGGCAGCATATATAATAAATAAGTAATCCACAGACACATGTTTCAAGGTTTCACCTTTCATCAGTGTGGCTATACCGTTTAACAGCTACCCCTGGCCGGGTTTGAGATCCGAATGAACTTTCGTTCGCCTATCCTCTTACCCATTATATATTATATATATATATATATATATACTGCTGGTTTGAAAGTCACGTCAGTGAGAAACGAACCGTTACCACGTGCCGTTGTCTTTATGTCTTGGTTACCCTAAGAGATATATATGCTCTATTCAATGACATTGAGCACTCTTTACTTTTAAGTAACAAAATATATCATATATATATATATCAGTTAATCACTTTAAGTTTACAGTTAAAATAATGATTAAACCCGATTAAAATAAAAATTATTAGATTAAAAAGCTATCATAGATTAGGCCTTAAAATCAAATCTTCAAATCCGTGCACATTATGTACGTCTTAAAAACACAAGAGATTTTTATTTTTATTTTTTGAGAATTAGGTTTCATGATAAATCTTTTTTGGTGCAAAATAATCCGCATTCTTTTTGTCTTAAATTGAAAGTAAAATAATCTCGGATTTGGCATTAATTCCATTTGAAAAAAAAAAACTATCAAACTTGTTAGAGCGTCTTCTCATATTTTTTGCCTCAGATATAAGTTATGCAAGATAATTGCCCAATATTTTTAAAGTCGAAAATTCTTTTTAGAAACGTCTATTCAACAAAAATCAAAAGGAAAGTGTATATCTGAAAATCCCTTAAACAAAGTCTTTTTCAATATAAGCCAAATAACATCATACATTATTTATAAAATGTCGGTCCTTTAGCATCTCTCTATTTATCTGACTGTCAATCTGCATCTATGTAATGTATGTATGTATCTATCTATCTATCTGTTGCTAGCGTATCTATCTATGATTGTCAGTCTTTTTTCTATCTATCTATCTATCTATCTATCTATCTATTTATTTGTCTGTCTGTCGGTATTTTGTTGCATAATCTATGCGGTTGCATAAGATTATCGTCAATCCCCTGTTTTTCTGAAAGGATGGCCCTTTTTATGTCACGGGCGGTACTTTCCATGGAATATTACAGAAAGCCCGCGAAATACGTGCACTGTGTTTAGTTAGAGGAAGATGTTTAGTTAAGTAAATTAAAGTTTAAATAAATAATATGGTTTTGTGGTTGATGAATGTCTTGGCAACAAGACTGGCCTAGAAGAAGAAATGAATCAAGGACGACCAACCAGCAAGAACAGGGAAATAGAAGTCATAGAGAAAGAATAGAAACGACTAGAGATCACCAATGGCCAAAGAAATAAGTTATGCATCTCTCTATCTACCTGTGTCTATCTCTCCCCCTCTCTCCAGTAAAAGAACACTTGTGTATGTACCCAACAGGGGTATATGTGTATGAGTATGTAACAATTTTAGCATCTATCTATCTATCTATCTATCTATCTATCTGTCTGTGTGTCTGTCGGTATGTCAGCATCTATCTATCTATCTATCTATCTATCTATCTATCTGTCTGTCTGTCGGTATCTGAGCATCTACAGTGCGATGCAAAAGTTTACAACACATTTAAGAATTTTTAATGTATTTCTTGCACAGAATAATGAAACTTTTACTGATAATAATACATATGCTGAAGTCTTTAGTCAAACAATCAGATTTAAAAAAAAATGATCAATAAAAATATACTACGAAGAAAAACCAATATTTAATCACTCAAAAGTTTACAATAGATTTACAAAATCATCGATCAATATTTCGTAGCGTAACCGTTATTGCTAATTAAAGAATGTAGGCATTTAGAATATTCCCCTACGAATTTCTTGCATGTTTCTTGGGTAATATTGTTGCATACTGGCATCAAATTCTATATGTTATATAGCGCCTTCTTCGCTACTCTCAATCGTATACGTTAGTACTGGGGTTTTCACTGTACCCAAAGTGATGTATGTTAGTAGTCAGCTACTACCGACTGCTGGACTTCAATAACAACAAATACGTATGTACAAAGAGAGGACCCTTCTTTATTTTCTTCGGTGTGTGGGTGGTGAAGGCACAGTGCTTACAATGAGTGCACGAGGGGTGGTTGCTGACGGGAGACGTGAAGTGTTCTTTCGGCTGCCGGCTGGCGTCTAACTGCTGTCGGCTCGACCCTCTGGCTTTTTGTATTGACGACACGCCTACGCATCTTTATCTTTTGATCTGATAACGGACGTTTGTTATATATTGCTTTATCTTCACCCTGCTTCCTTGACCGGAAACCCTCTCTTCCGCTTTCTCTTTTTAAATATATATTTTTATCTTTCTCTTTGTCCCTCAGCCGGAAGTTCCATCTTCCGGGCGAGGACAATACAACAATATTTTTCCATTCTTCGTGACTAAATTCCTTTAGTTCATGAAGGTTTTGCGGTTTCCCTCTTTGAATTCTCAATTTCAGCTCTCTACATTAATTCTAAAGTTGAGATCTGGGGTTTGACTTGGCCATTTTAGAATGTTTATTCTATTTGAATCTAACCATGATTGTGTAAGCTTTGTGGTATGTTTAATATTGTTGTCTTCTTGAAAGACCCAACTTGGTTTCAAGCCCAGCGAATGTGATTTCTGACGTGAATTTATCTCCAAAATATCCCTATCATATACTCAATTCATCCTTCCCCCTATTATTTCAATGTCGCCTACTCCTAGGGCACTAAAGCAACCCCAGATCATGATTGATCTATATCTAAATGTTACTGTTGGGATAGAAGTCTTCGGCCAATGTTCAGTACCCTTTTCTTCCAGACATTTGCCACAGCTAAGTTCATTTTCATTTCACCTGACCAAAGTGCGTTTTTCCAAGATGCTGCAATTCTTTTAGAATACTCATTTGCAAAATCCGTTCAAGCAAAAAAACGTGTTTTCGTTTAAGAAGTGATTTTTTGCGACCAGTGTTCATATATAAGAGTCCACAGGAGTTTTTTCCTGCTTCTTTATTGACAACCAGTAGTGGCCAGACACTAAGAACTGTATCAACTTAACACTTATATCCGTTGTGCAATAAGTCAATGAAGTAGCAGGATATTGCTGGGATGCAAGCCCGAAATCTTAACATTTTGGACTGGGTCACCTGTACGAACCAGTATAATGTTGAAAGACCCGAAACCGGTAATGATCACAGGAAAAACATTACTGATTATGCATCCCAGCGCATCTTAAAGATGTATTTTCCAAAACACTTATATCCGTTGTGCAATATGAGTTAAGGTAAAAAAAATACATAAGTATAAATATAAAGATTCTAGGTAAAAAAGGTCGCTAGGTTCGAAAATTCACCCTGCATTATTCAGTTGGATACATGGCGCAACGGATATAAGAGTTGAGTTAATACTGTTCTAAGTGAAAATCATCTGGAAGTTACAGGTTCAATCTAAAAAGAAATCATACAACCATGTCTTAGGGGTTTATATATATTATATATATATATATATATATATATATATATATATTTGCAAAGAAAAAACGCTTAAAAACCGGGTATATAGTGATTACGGTCCATTTCCACCCGTGGGTATCTGAGACCCTCTGTTTATTCAGATTACTTTTTTTTTATTTAAACTGATAAACAATTAAATTCAGCTTATATTTATACACCTTTCCCTGCTTTCGGGGATGGTATAGTATTACAATTTCTCTTAAACATTTTGGGGTGGTAGCGCTTTGATGTTATCCCACTTCAATTTTTAGAATTCTTTTTCCTTAAGATTTGGCGTCTGGGTGACCTGAACTTTGCAGCACACCAATGTTGGAGGAAAGGACCAGTTTAGAATCATCCTAATACCAAAAAAATTGGTACCCCACCAAAGAAAAAAGAATATATATATATATATATATATATATATATATATATATATATATATATATATATAATATATAATGATTATAACATTCCATCGCGTGAACACGCTTTACGTTTATATAAACGCTAAAAAATTACTGGTTTTTAAAATCTCGACCATTTGACTCATCGGAAGGTTGCGTAAGCATGAAACTTATAGTTATGAGTTTATAACATCCAAATAATTATTGATTATAAATCTGCTCTGCTTTATTAGCATTGAACACCTTTTTATGCCAATACTTTTCTCATTTATTCTCTATTCATTCTATATATATATTTTTTGGAGGATATGTACTTAATTGAAGTCATACCTAATTTTGAAAATTAATTAGTTAATAATTAATGAATATAGGCGGGCATATATGTTCAAATGTATGGCTAAACAAATCGAGAAACATATATCATATATGCCCGCCTAAATTCATTAATTATTAACAAATTAATTTAAAAATATATATATATATATATATATATATATATATATATATATATATATATATATATATAAAATCATTGTTTAATCACTGATCTATATAGACAACCCTTCTACTTCAGACAACTCCCTGATGAATATACATATAAACATGTCTGTAAACAAAGTAGAAACTCTTCGCATAGAACAGAAATTTATTTTCTGACGTAAAAGTAGACCCCCCCCCAACCGTCATCGAATTTCATTACAATTGATCTTTTCTGCTCGTATTTTTATTTTCGATCTTAAGTTACTCTGACGGATTAAGATCAGACACTGTAACGGCGAATGGAGACAAAGGAGTTCACGCTGGCTTGCATTCAGCTCGCACAGTTCTCGTCAAAGAGACTCACAACTTTGAAAGGAGAAATAA
This sequence comes from Doryteuthis pealeii, assembly GCA_023376005.1. Taxonomy (NCBI): domain Eukaryota; kingdom Metazoa; phylum Mollusca; class Cephalopoda; order Myopsida; family Loliginidae; genus Doryteuthis; species Doryteuthis pealeii. Next base: position 40,114,761 of record CM042147.1, on the reverse strand, counting down.
TCTTTTAAAACCCCACAAGAAATGCGCTTATTCGCCAATACAATTCAAGCACATGAACAAGTACTCACAAATAAACAAACACACACAAAACTCATGGACACACACACACAACACACACACACACACACACACACACACACACACACACACACCACACACACACACACACACACACACACAAGTGGAGACACACAGCTGCATGGATACATTTTATAAATCCAGTCAATGCAAATAATCGCTTAGTCAGCAAAAGATTTTGTCTTCTCAAATACAATATATGCATGTGTGTATGTAGGCACTGATGTAATGGTTATCGTCGTAAGAAACGGACACGGTGAGACAAGTTCAAATCCTGGATGAGGTGGTTTATATTTCACATAGCGTTAGTATCCTTGGGAAAGGAGTAGGATGTGACACATGGTCAATTTCTTAAGCGGGGTTTAACAGATTGAAATTCTCCCCGACTGGTTGCTTAACCAAGATTAAAGAGCCAAGTCCGCTCTATTATTTATCCATAGTTAGATGGAAAATAATTGGATGCATACCTTTCCCAATGGTATTAGTGCTATGTGAAATGTAAACAGCCTTGTCCAGGATTTGAACTCGGGTTACCGAGTCCATTCATACGACGATAACCATTACACAACGCACCTCCTAAAAATTTAGATACTATAATTTAAAATACACACGTGTTTTTTATTAGGTCCTTTAGAAAGTAACCATTTTTCAGTTGCTGTAAACTGAAAAATGGTTACTTTGAAATACGTGAATTTATTGGATGGGGCCGATCCAGGGTTAATGCCGTCACTAAAACAAAAGTCTTATGGTCTTCCTTTACTTCTTGATAATTCTGTTTAAGATTTTCATCCCTATGTCCGTTATTTGTTTTGTAAGAACACAAGACTTGGTCTTATTTCTATTTTTATACGTCTTTATTCAATTCAAACTAAGTTAAAACAAAATCTCGCGGAGAAATGGCCTCTAGCTAAAACTGACTTTTAAAACTAACTTCTATTTTCACATTCGGCTCTGGCCAATCAGAGATCAGGTCGATCAAAAGGTTGTTTTGTTATTCACTTAACTGTATTTTTCCATGATTCAGAAATTACCGTCATTATCGACTTTTATACTACAGTACATAATTCATAGGCAACCTATTAATTATGTAGCATAAATACATCGTCAAAGACAAAAAACATTCACAAATATTTATAAACACAAGTCGAATGTTAAAAACATTAAATTTTAAAGTTCAAGTTTCATTCACATGCAACATTTGTGTTATTACGAAATCTATTCGATATTATTGTTCTATTTACTAAACGCCGTGTACGTGACAACGAATTCGTAAAAGATATATATTAGAACTAGCAAAATAAAAAGACACCCTCCGGGCGATGTAAAAATAATTTTTTGAAAGATATTGCCTGAGGGGATGGGATGGGAGCTGAAAATTCAATGTCATAGAGTGTGTACAATAAGTATGTAAATTCGTCAAATTTATAAAAGGAGTAAAAAAAAGAAAGAAAGAAAGACAATTTGAAATGGAAACAGTTCCGATAAATTTAAATATTATATTATAATAAAACAGTCTATATATAAATATATAACGCCGGGCATCTATTTATTGAAACAATGAGGATTGTCTAACGTTGCATGCGCACATTTTGGGTATATTTATTCTATGTTATGACGTTGGATTTTGTGACGTAAGCAGTGACGCAGTTTTTGTTACAGACAAGCGAATCTCCATTATGAATAGATTGAAAACAGTTTTCAACTGATAAAGTATGCAACTGAAATATTTATTTTAATTACTCACTCTCTCTCTCTCTCTCTATATATATATATATATATATGTGCGTGTGCGTGTATGTGTGTGTGTGCTTCTGTCTCTTAATGATGTAAAAGGTATTAAATACAAGGTAAATTGGGACATATATCAGGTGAAAGGTAAAAGACACCAGGTAAAATATAAACGATAATTATCAAGATCACCATCAAGTCGTGCTGGCAATATGGGTTTCCATGAATCTTTCTTGCCACCCGTCCCTATCAAGCAGAGTTCCTGGTAAGTCCACTGGACAGCATCCAGTATCCGCACAAAACTGATCAATGTAAGTTCTTACTAGTGTGTCTATGTGTAGGTGTCCATAGAAGAACGTCAATTATGTGTTCTCACTAACATCTCCAGTACTGTCCAGCATGTATTTGGATGGTTTGTGAGATGGGAGGTAAGTGGCAGTGCAGAATTTTTTTTATTTTGGTGCTATTTCCAGGATTTGTATAAGACAGCAAGCAGCATCCTTTTGCAGTTTCCATCTAGCTTTTTCTTCAAGCGTCTCATTAAAATATCCTCGGCACGGCTACTGTTTGGAAGAATTCTCACTTTATCTCATCAGAATGATCATGTATCATGCAATATATTATGCGAATCTGTAATAATGCCTTCCTATAGTGCTATAACGCAAAGCCACGCAATGCACAGTGAATTCACTGGTATTGATAAATGTAAATGTTTAATATTATTGAATTATCTTGCCTAGAGCTACTGTAAGTTTATTTTGTTTTATTGGTATTTTAGTCAGATAAAGTGATATATAATAGAACCCATTCTTTGATTCATGATTCATGGTTTTAAAATGAGAAGGGTAGCTGATTCAATTATTTTTCTTGTGCATTTATCATGTTCCTATAGCTATTGTTTATGATTGGTCATTGTAAATCAGATTAAATGGTGTCGATATATATATATATATTATATATATATATATATATATATATATATATATATATATAATATATTATATATAAGTGTATTTGGCAGCATTTTTTCTTTATACAAGTTTCGTTAAACTGTACAGACCAATTCCTGTCGGACAAGAAAATATATATTAATATATATATATAGTATATATATATATTATATATGTATGTATGTATGTATGTATGTTATACACATATATGTAATGTATATATATATGTATATGTATATGGATGTATATATATGTTATATAAATGTGGATATATGATGTATGATGTATATATATATGTATGTATATATATATTGCATATATATGATGTATGTAAATTTGTATGTATATATATATATATATATAATATATATAAGAAATAGTCTATTAAATTTTAGATACAAACTATAGATACTGCATTAAATGTATAAGTTTAAAACAAATCTCTCCCAGCAGAGCGATAATTACACCTAGTATACCCCGATTTTAACAGAGTCGCTAAGTTCCCTATAATAGAAAAAAAGATGTGGTTGTGCTTGTATGATGGTTATAGTCGTAGAAAATGACTTGACGACCAGGACTAGGCTGTTTACATTTCACATAGTGCTAATATCCTTGGAAAAGTATGAACCCACCTATTGTCCCATGAAGTTTTGTTTTCCTCCTCCAACCTCATACTTTTTCGATGCTGTTGTTGTCCAGACAGCAAAGCGAAAAAAGAAAAAAAAAGAAAAGAAAAAAGAGCAGAACTAAGATGTAAATTGAATCTCACAATAACAGCATTACATTTCTAACAAAGTCGACATTCTGCAAAATTAAGAAAAATTGAAATTGTTGAAACAGTGATAAAAATGTAAATAACTGCGAAACTGAATACGTCACAATTCATTTGGTTACTATATTATTATTAATATTATTATTTATTAAAATTGTTTGTTGTTGTTGTTGTTTATTACGTCAAGACTATTATGGTTTGTAAAAAAATAAGCACACCAAAAATTAAACTAAATCAAATATATGAATTTATGTAAATTATGAGGAGCTATTTCATAGCATGGATGTAAATATCGACATGACTATATATATATATATATTATATACATATATTATAGTATTATATATATACAGTCATGTCTTTCTGACTGGTTCTTTTAAACTTTTGTATGGCAACCAGTATAAGAGGAGATAAACTCTGAATTCAAACCGTTAAACTCCGCTTAACAAATTGACCATCTATCACATCCTACTCGTGGTTTTGGTAAATATTTGATAAAAAATCAATCGTTGAAATTAGTGAAGGTAAATGGATATTACATCTCACCCTAAATAGACTTAGTAAATCGTCCCTAAAGCATTACATTGTAAACGTTGAACACTTATTAAAATGCATAAAAATTAATTATTCAAAAATTTCTTTCTAAAATGATTGATCTTCATGCTTAAGGACATCACTGAATAGCACAAAATATTATAGAATATCTATAAAATGGGCAAAGTGGAATGTCCAAATCATTAAGTTTTAAAGTTCAACTTTCATTCACCCGCGAAGCCAATCCTGTGTCATTCATAAGCCTTTCCGTCTTGAAATATAAAATGTAATCAAATAAATATCCTTTCAAATTGCTGCATACCCTTCTTCTTTACTTCTTTACTTACTTCTTTCTTACTCTATTCTTCTGGGCGTCTTTGGAATCTTGTATAACATCTTGTCTAGTCTGGAATCTTCTAAGGTCTGGACTTTCTTGGACTTCGGGTCTGGTCTTCTATTTGGTGATTCTCTTTTATCAGAAGCCCTGCGTCATTGTTAGTTTTTAGAGGTTAATAACACAAGACTCCGATTTGCTTTGATCTTACTTTATTTTAAAATCCCCAACCAGACAATCTGCGCAGATGAGAGGACGCGGGCGTATAACGCGACTTACACCTTCGAGCTCGCTGCTACCTTCTAACTGACTGAAACTTACTTACTATCTAACCGGAAGAGAGGGTCCTCTCTGCCGGTTCTCACGTATCCACCGGAAGGAAGGATCAGGACAGGTCAGCCTGCAGCTTATAACGGCCGTTTGAATTTCTTACACTATTGCACGCAAATATTAGGTATCTAATAAATTTGTAACAAAATTATTCATGTCGTTACAGGACATCGGTTCATTATATTTGAAGCGAAATAATTAGTTTTTGTTTTTTTATGCTTATGCAAAAAACTTGTATAATGATTACTTTAGCCATGCTATAATCAGATAGGATAATTAGAAGAGCTTGAAGATCTGAAGAGACTTGCTGTCACTCAAGACTTCAGTGAAAAAAAAAAAACAACAGTTTAACTGGTATTTAAAAAAATTGCAAAGTGTAAAATAATAGATAAACAAAAAGAATCATTAAAAAAGGGTATAAAACAGAGGTAAGCATATATAAGAAAATCGATAGATAGATGATGGAGGCACGTGGTGTAATGGGTTACCGTTTATTAGGAAAATGGGCACGGCAAGGCAAGTTCAACGCAGCTGTTCGTATTTTCCCAGGGTTATTAGATATCAATAACCCTGGGAAAAAATATGCATCCAACTCTTCTCCCTTCCGCTATCGGTAAATATAGGGCAGACTGGGCTCTTTAACCTTGGTATGAAAACCAATTTAGGAGAAGGAAAAACTATGATTTCAAACCAAAGAGGCTCTCTTCTCGTAAGTCAAAACTACTCCTCCACCTTTTTAACATAAAATCAGATTTATAGGAAAAAGGCAAAAGCAGATTTAAAGCCTGAAATATAAAATCATGGTAGCACGTGACTTTCTCTTTCAGTTTAGAATTTCCTGTGTTAACAGAATCATCAGACGAGATGTTTTTTTTTTAAAAAAATATTCCTTAGCCAAAGTTTCTGACTTAGGAAGTCTACAGTTTTATTATGCCTTTTTCTTTTACTCTACGCTCTACAAAATAATTAAGGAGGCCGACATCTTTGTTGAACAATCGTCAGCGCAGTTAGAATCGTTGTGTTATCGACTGAAAATACAAAACGCTGCTTAATAAACGATCATTTCAGCGTGGTTGTAATAAAATAATATAATAAGGATAATTAATAATATAATAATAATAGATCAGATAAATGAATAATAAGAGGGCAGGAGGAGGAGGAGGAGGAGGTTAGCTGTAAAAAAAGTCTCATTTCCCAATTAATAATAAAAAATGTATACCCTCACCAGTTTTTGATACACAATTTTCTTTGATCAGAAAAAAAAATGTAAAAAAAAAATAAATAAATAAAAATAAAAAATGAAGAAGGAAAATCTGTCTACCAAACTTTTAGCTTTTAATATATTTTATCTTGTTAATTTTATTGCTTGTTATCTTTTCCATTCACTTGGCGCTTAACTGTCGGCATTTAAAAACATTTTTTTTCTTTAAATTTTGATTACATGTCCGGGCTTTCAAATTGAAATCAGGATAATAATTTAAATTTTTTGAAAAAGAATAACAAAATAAAAAAAAATAAAAATCATATAACAATAAAATAACAGAAAGCAGCACTAGTGGATAATACAATTTATTCGACAAAGACATGGAGCCGATTTGATCATTAAAAAAAAACAGAAAAAAGCAAGGAAAAAGACAAAAAAAAGACTAAAAGAAGTGAGATATACTTGAGTTTACATTTACAAAAGGGATCCTATTCCTATTTCCGTAAGAATAAAAGAAAGATTTATTTTCTAGTCTTGATTTGATTTATACATAATCTTTTCTAAAGAAAGACTGGGAATTCCAGTGAGATAGGAAATAGTTACTTTTATGCCTAAGGACAATAGTAGAGAAAAAAAGAAAAAAAAAAAGCAGCAAAGGAACAAATATGATTTCTCCCTTGAACGCTAATGACCACCCAGCAAGAAATTAAATTTTTCGCGTTCGCGTTCGATTTGTCTGGTTATTAGTCCAGTGCACGAATTTTCTAATCAACTGATTAATTAGAATCAAAAGACCCCCCCCCAAAAAAAAACAACTACAAAAAACAAAGAACTAAAAACAAAAAACATACAACAAACAAAGTAGAACAAAATAAAAAAAATAAAACGAACCATCCAAAATTCCAACACAAGAAAAAACTAAAAACAACACATAAAACATTAGAGAAAGAATCAACAAAATAGCAAACGCATGGGATTTAGTTATGTTCATGTTTTAAATAAATTTATAACGGCATCAGAAATAACCGTAATAAGTCGATCTAGTTGTTATTACTTAAGACTTTTCATCATACATTTAGGCGCATGCCAAAACACCAACAATACACAGCCGCACTTAATAATATTAAGTGAGGGTATATAGTATATACTTGTTTATATAGATATATAATGAATATATAGTAAGTAATGTATATATAATCATTACATGAAGATTATAGAGAGAGAGGGAGCCTTAATCAAAAAATTAAATTTAAAAAAATTATTTAAATTTCTTCCCCCCCCTACTCTCTCTCTTATCTGCGCGTCTCTGCTCAGTTCTGATAGACGACCACGTTATTATATAAAGTATGATTCCTCTACTTAAATTATTCGACATAAGTATTAGTTATACCCAACTAACTCTTAGTGTATAATAAAAAAAACAAAAAAAACTCCCGGTTTTATAGTCTGTAATGAAACAATACAAACCTTGCATTGCAGGTCAAAATATACATTATAAAAAAAGAAAAGCACCAAAATCATATGCACCTCCTGTAAAATCTAGATGGTACTATTTAATATGGCCAAAATAAAAAAATGATTGCTAAATTAAATATTATGATAAAATGGACCCCATAATACAAAGTAAGTATTACCTAATGAGTCAAAGAACATCTATCTTAACCTAGTTTCTCATAAAATTAATTCATACAGGATTAAATTCTGCTGCCTAAAGGATATTGTGTCAAATATCATTATATTATTACCCAATATCATTCTGCACTAGAGTCATACTTACTATTAGTAGTCGAATAAACAAGAAAACAATAATATAGAATATATCTCTTACAACAAACCACATCTATTATTTAATTTGACTTTAATTAATATTAATATCAATATTCTATATTTCTTTATTTATGTTATTACAGTCTATGATATAAATTTTTAATACTCTATTTTTTAATCATTTTATTTTTATATGGCTATAGAAGCCAGACTTTTCTATGCCTGTACATTTGTTTAACACCCCGCTCGGATGATAAAGCAATTCAATCTATAGTTAAGTGGGCTAGTACTCGCTATGCGAGTGGTTTTTCCTCTTATGCACAATAACAGACCTTGTGTCCGGCCTTACATTTAGGGGGCACTTTAAAAAAAGTTTAGTTTCCCATTTTAAAATAGCGTCTTTTGTCTAAATTATTTTTTAATTTTTTCTACATATACATTTGCTAATGTGTATCATTTTATACTTTCGAACGATTTTTTTTCTTAAATAAATTATAAAAGTTTTATTTTTTTATTTTTTTTTTTGTGATTATTTAAAATAGTGTTTTTTGAATTGTCCCTGAGTTGAACCTAAATAAAAAACCACCTTTGTTATTTTATGGCATTATCCTTTAATAGTAAAACCTCCACTTTAATACTATGAGCAATCTTAGTTGAATGGTGTCCCAACCTTATAATTGTGGCTCACCCTATTTTTCTCATTTACTATTATTATAATTTAAGTTTGGTTCCTATTATTGTTCTTTATTTAGTTTTTTTAAGTGTTTCTCTCTATTATATCTTAAGTAACCCAGTATTGTCTATACATACTATATACTGTTTAACACGCATTCTTATTATAATATCATTATTTTCTATATCAGTTTTACATTATTGAGGCGGAAAATTCTTTTTAATATTTAAAAAAATTCCTTACCTAAATTGTTAGCCCACTGCATTAATATACCGTTTAGGTGAACAAGATAATTGGGCCAGTCGTTGCCGGCGCCGAAATTTTTATTCCTGACATTCATATTGCTTATGTTCTATATGGTTAGTAGTTTTTATAAATGCATCTTCACCTTCATAAACCACTATTATTTAGTTGCCTTTTCTATATTATCTTCAATTTAATTGTTTTAAATATATGAATAATTTATGCAATTATAATTAGTTGAAACAATTCCAACGCTTAATTTACGTGGTTCCTTTGTGATAATAAGACTATGCAAATTACAATTAAATTACCTTAAGAAATTATTAGTAAACTTAAACATAAATAATGTATACATCCAGTAAAGGTGTTAGATAGTATAATTCCGAAATAGTTAATACTGTAAATCACATTATCGCAAATTAAGTATTTAATATCTAAATTTAAATTCTGACAACTATTTTAACGCTAGTTATTTGAGATAGCTAATTTAAATCCCAAAATTTAATCAGGAAATAATTATTTTATAGCATTTTATTTTTCTAATCTGTCCCATTGTTAGAAGTTTATAAAATAATACCTATAATGATGTAAAAGCCCGTAATTACAAGGGTTATATTAAATATTCAATTTAATACTGCGAATGGTCAGAGAACTGAATAGAAACGTGTCCAGAGTATAAGAGTAAGAGATACAATTGAGTAGATGATAGCCCTTAGAAGGTGCTCGCACAAAAGGATGAGAAAAGACATCATAACGAGATTATAGAAGATAATAAAAAACAGTGTATGTTCGTCTTTCAGGAACTTCACACTGAAATTCAACTATGTATCATTAACTCATGCAAGAATCATAGCAGAGTATAGAGTAGTAGTTGGCACTCAGAATCCAGTGACGTACACTGCTAAAACTTGGTGTTAAGAATTCTCATGCGCAGTAAAATAATAATGATAATATTACATTCGCTGTAGAGTATGTGTTAAACCTGACACTTAAAAAATCAGCCTTCTTTTTTATTTGAGCTACTAAAACTGAACACCAGCCCTCGTTGTGTATAGATGCAGATGTTGTGCTTTTGTTACTATGAGTTTGAAAAACACAGAATGTTATTGTACGACTGTGGCTTAGCGGTATGCAAATTCCCCACTATAACCTCTCTTTAAGTAAAGACAACGTTTCCCAGCATGAAGATTACTCATCATTACACTAATCACATTGAATAATTGAGTGCTGCGTTTATAATCGTGTAGTTCAGTTGGTGTTATGGATAAGTGTTAACTAGTGAGGTATTTTAATCGCAATTCTTCAATCATATAGCAAATTAATATAGCACGATAAAAGGTAATATAATGTTGTCTCGACTTTTGTCAGTAAAATCGCACTCAACATGGTATTCGCGTATTAATGCGATTTCCAGTGATGTCTGCTACCACGTAAATATGTCGAAAACAATAACGCACACAGGCATCAAAGACGGAAAACAGATGAATCAATGGTAGATCACACTCACGCAGACATACGTGAGCACAGACATGTAACAACTAAAATATTGATTCAATTATCTATTGAGCCTATTACTCATAAACACCTATTTGCCACGAGCACCAGACAAGACACTATACGAGCATGAGGTGCGACACAGTTAAATGTTACACGAACAAACATGGTACATCATCATACACAGTATTCACCGTGACGGTCTATATATCAGCACGAGTCACAATCGGCGATCCTGCCTATCTAGTTACTATCACAGAACACAAAAAGGAGCATAACACAGAGCGACTAACAACGTATATAGGGACAAGAATACGCAGTGGTACAACGAGCGAAGCACGAGAGTATACCTAGGCAATATAATCGGCACACAGCGCTTACATAACATACAAACGGTAGCTCCACTTGTAAGCATAGACCAGTCAGGCAGGCATAAAACGTCAAATAAAATGTGCACGAGCAGACACTTGAATTCATATTAGTACGTACTAAAAACATATTGATACAGAAATATCAAAATGCCTTTATAACATCTACCAAAGTTAAAGATCATAATGTGGCATCAAACAGTAAACAACCTATCTAAGGCACTTATCACACACCACTTTACGACTAACTACACACCCATCACAACACACGACCAGAAAATTATGTTTAGGTTGAGCATAACATACAACCCAACATCATAGAGGTAGTCCTAGAACATCGTAACCTAACCAAATGGTACAATCAATAGGCGCATGCTAGACCTCTAATACTTATATTCTATTTACGATACAAAGCATAATAAAATTATCTAATAATACGGTTGTCATTACCCTCATAGTAATACACAGTGAGCCGTACAGAAAGATGAGATTTCCAGCACAAACAAAAACAAAATATATAAAATACGATAAATATTAAGTTAGAATAAAATTGTTGTCTCTCCCTGCAAAGCCCAAATACTATCACACACACAACACACTACAGCGAGAAAACAAAGATATACTATTCACAAATATTTATCCTGATTATATGTTGAAGTATAAGATCAGTGTGTGTGGCGTGTATGTGTAGTATGCGTATCTATCTGATGTCGATTTCTGTGTGGAAAGACTATATTTCTGTATATACGTTATGTTGCCAAAGTAGCCCGGGAAAACAGGAAATTCAAATATATGTCTTTAGCCTCCAGGCTTTCTCTTTATGTGTGTTCGTATATATAATATTATATAATTATAGGTATAATAGATATATATATTTATTATATATATTGCGTGTCGTCCTGTGTGCGTTATGGGTATGTAAGGTTTTACTGTAGTACTAGAACCAGAAAGATTAGAGAACATACATGTTTATACACTGCATGTAGACCTTCATATAAGTCAGCACGAACACAGAGACATAGGTAGACACTATAGGCCTCAAACCATCACCAAAGCGGTAATACACTAGCGAACAACACACACCACGATGTTATCAATAACAACATCATCATCATAGCATCAAACAGACAGAGGAAAATAATAGACATAATAGAAATAAATATAACATAATGTGGAGCTTTTGTGTGTGCTGTGTGTATGTAATGTGTGTGTGCCTGTGTTTGGTTGTGCGTGCGTATGTTCCTTTATTTCAGTTCTCTCGTCCATAGATTGGGCTTATCCGGCGAGTCGATTGATTGTCCAGAAAAACGGTTCTTCGTGGTTGATTGTCGGACCAAAGAAATAGCGTCTAGGTGACAAACGCAGCCGTCTGTTGCGAGAAAGCTTTTTCCACTGAAGCACGTCATTTATCCGGATACAAAATGAATTAAATCTAAAACTATCTATCCAAATGGAGACAGCAGAAAAACGTTGAAGCGAGAAATGTTGGCTAATATGAGCCGACAGGGAAATTAAGACGCTTTGTATCGAAGACGCCTGCATGCTATGAGAGTTCTACACGGCTTGGTGTTCAATGACAAAGAAAGGTCTCATAAATGATCGAACTTGTGTTAATAGGGACAAACGCAATAGAGAGCTTGTTGTAAAGTGAAAAATACATTCCTTTTATTAATCTATTTGATATTGATGGCAATACGAGGAACTGATCAGAAACTAAAGCCTCCGATCATTTCTGTGTCACCCCCCCCCCCCCCCCCCCCCCCCCCCCCCCCCCCCCCCCCCCCCCCCCCCCCCCCCCCCCCCCCCCCCCCCCCCCCCTTTTTTTTTTCTTTATCCCCCCCCCCCCCCCCCCCCCCCCCCCCCCCCTTTGACCCCCTTTTCCCCCCCTGTCCCCCCCCCCCCCCCCTCCCCCCCCCCCCCCCCCCCTCTTCCCCCCCCCCCACCCCCCCCCCCCCCCCCCCCCTCCCCCCCCCCCCCCCCCCCCCCCCCCCCCCCCCCCACCCCCCCCCCCCTTTAGCAAACGAAGTACTATTTCCAGTCTAATGTTTAATTAATCGTAGCCATTCCCAGTTGCGGAAGGAGTTTACACAAGGCCCGATATTTAGGTCACTACTTGTCGTCTCGGCCCGGTATACCACTGCCCCTTTCAAGATTCCCAATAAAAATGATTTAATTCACAGTTGTATTGTTTCAAGTATTCCCATCTAATTAAAATTATATATACACAACTAGCAGCGGTTACCCGGCGTCGCCTGGGTAGAGGCGGATTTTTTAAAAAAGTTAGTCCTGAAGATCCATTATTACTGAATCGTGAATTGAATCCTCGTGGATGACCCCCATTTAAGTCCCTATGTAAAAAACAAAAACAACAAAAAAAACCTGCATGATCCAGCTACTCTGTAAATAAATGCTAATGTCTACTAGCTAAAATATTCAAATGAAAAAAAATCATGCCTTTATCATTAAATTTTATTTTTCAATTATCTTCACCATATAAATCAAATCTCTATATATTTTTGCCTAAAAAACCGCACCCCTAGTGATATTCAATGCTGCTGTATATATTTACTTTAGTCGTATAATTTTTATTTTGTGAAGTTCCCGGACATTACATTTATACACACAACTATCCTTATATATGCTATAGATTAGAAAGTTTTTAATGTTAAACGCTCCTATTTATTAAATAATTCATGCTTGCACGAAGAAAAAAAAAATAATATTGTTCCACAGTGATTGCCTATCTAAACACAATAAGTTGCCCAAGCAATTATAGGTTTCAAGTAACTAATAATAATTATCCTTGTAAACAGCTTATAGCTTCAAGTAAATTTTAATAACTAATAATTGCACAAATATGCGCATCAACGTATATTTTTCTAATATGAATGCTATTCTTTATATCATATTAATAATTTTAGTAAACAGGATTATATTTGACCCAAAGATGAGCACTCAGATCGATAGCATAGGATAAATTAGATCATATAATAATATAACAGGATGGAATATATTAAACAAATGCAACAGAAACATTCCCCCCACCCTCAAAATTACAATACAAATTCTGGTCGAATATATGAACAAGATTCTACGTGTATTAATTAATTTTAATCGAGAAATGTCCCCAAAAATGACATCTGAATGCCATAGGAATACAGAGCGCTATAACGCTGTAGTAATACCTTCTAAGATTTATACCGGTGAGTGTGAAATTAACAGCGTCGCATCCAGGGCTATCCACCCAGCATATACCTGCCCTATGATTTAAAGGACAGCGCGCTGCCTTTATGCCCAGCGCCCCGTTTTTAAGGCGCCCCCTTTGAGGGAATGACGAAAGGATCGACCACAATATTTTCTACCTAACACCCATGAGTCTCGCCTTGTGCGGTGTCACGTAAAAAGGCCTTGTGCCGTTATCCTTACAAGTGGAGGTACATGCTAAATACAGTATACCTTCTAAATTTATAACGACCTGCTTGTCAATCACATCCGACGGGAAGCAGAGAAAATCTTTTTCAAAATCAAAACGGATTCTGTGAGAAATCTATTTACAGCTTCTCAGATTCTAAATATTCGCTAGCAAATCGTCGAAGGAGTACGAACAAAACTTGTCGATGTAACACACTTGTTTGTAGATTTTTTGTGGCATTTGAAAAACCCATACACACAGAAAGATGGAGTATATCTACTTCTAGCATATAGTCTCTCCCCCAAAAAGTTGTTATCGCTTATAACGATGCGCTACAAAGACACGAAAATAATGGTTTGCGATGGAGACAGCTAATTCTCTTTTTATTTGACATGTCGTTGGAGTCTTGCAAGGAGATATATTAAGAATATTCCTGTTTATTCTGCTAGTTTCCGTACTACGATCATACTGACTACACAATTGATGTAGTAAAATACACCGACACTTAAATACACCTACCCAAGCCAACTCTCTGCTAGATAGTCTTAATTCACCCCAAACATTTAATTCGCCCCAAAACATAAAAATTAAAATTCCACCTAACATTACTCAAATAATATTCTTTTCGAAATCCGTCGCAGACGACGATGACGTCAACATCACTATTTTCTATTGCTGTGGGGTGTCTCTCAAATAATTAAAAAAAAATCTTTTTTCGAACACTTCAAAATTCTCTGTATTTTGACCGCGTTAACTTCAAATACCAAACATTTTACTCTGATGAAGGTCGTTATTGTTTGTATGAAAAGATTTCATAATTTTCTATTATTATTATTTTATTCTATATTTAAATATAATATTTAAACACGTGTTAGTAAATCTATTTTATCACTCAAAATTTCTTTATTTTATCTATGTTTCCTTTCAACACACACACAACACACACACACACACACACACACACACACATATATATATATATATATATATAATATATATGTGTGTGTGTGTGTGTATGTGTATAATTAGTAAAAAAGCTTAAAAATCGCCTCATTTGCGGTTACATATATATATTTTACCCACAGTATCAGTATATACATATGAGTAATCATCAGACCTGAGACTAATAAGGTATACACTGCATATTGCTGGGTAGAAAATATATCTATAACCGCAAAATGACCGATTTTTAAGTTTTGCTCTTAATCAATTATATTGCCTCTGTTCTATAATATTGAACATCGAGCTCTCGATTGGACCTGAACAACTCTAACATTCTGCAGTTGGAAGACAGTCCATCTTAGAATCATCCTAATGCCAACTGACTTGGTAACCCATCGACCGGTATATATATATATAATAATATATATATATATATATATATATATTATGGTGCGCACATAAGTAACGCCCTTTACTTATGCCACACCCTGTATATATAGGCTAATAGTGTACGTGTGATATATACAATATATGTTAGTTGTATATAATATATATATATAATATATATATATATATATATAATATTAATCATGCCCAGAGACACCCTGTTTCGACGTATCAGCGTCTCATAACGCCGGTACTTATGACGCACCATATATATATATATATAATATACATACACACACATACACACACAGAGCAGGAGAGAGAGAGCCAGAGAGAGAGGAGAGAGAGACGAGAGCAGAGAGAGAGAGAGAGAGGGGGGGACAGAACAGACAGACAGACAGAGACCAGAGAAATGGTGCGTTCATTGCCGTTTTAACTCAGTAGTTGTTTGCGGTTTATTTAATGAAAATCCATTTCCTTGTCATTTGCAAGCCAATTAGTTATATTTTCAATTAAACTAAGGATTAATCATTCGTAAACAATTACAGCCTGCCCAAACAGCTATACCTTAATACAAATAAATTTGTCACTCATATTACTTAGTTTTCAAATATTTACTATTCTAATTACTAATAATTTATTCACAACGGAAAGTTTCAAGAAACTTTTCTATCTAATAATACTGAATATTAATAATTTGTTTATACACAGCTATATTGCCATGCAGTGTCCTTTCAAATACGAATAATTGGCTACATAGTTATATCCGTTTCAAGTATTCCTATCTATTACTAAACCCTTTCAAAGCATATCTTTTTGATTAAGAGACAAACCATTGCTGCGCCTACTAACACACTAAATCATAGTGGACTTGCTGAGTAATAGCAATGAAGTCTACTATCAACCAATCCCTTAATCTCCAGAGCCTGGACCTCACCGCTCAGATGCCAATGAGTGCATAGAGCTCATTTTTAAGAGATTGCCATTCGGCCGTATATAAGCCCTCACATATAAGCGCTTGAGTAAATCGTGGCATTTCTGTTCTGAAAGGTATGGTTATGGAATTGGCAGGCCGCTGCATTTTTATGATGACATTTCATAAATATTTCAATTGTTCTTCCTATATATTTTACGTCATTCTTATTCGTTTGTATGTCAATTTGGGTACAAAAATTCATTGATGAAAAAATCCCAAATTTTGACAGACATTAATAATTGACATTACCGTATATTATGCTTTATCGTATACTATTTTACTTTACCCCCCCCCACACACTATACGAAGCCCGAAAAAGATAAGAAAAAACAAACAAAAAAAACAATCAGGAATGTAAATGCAGGAATCCACGGTCGTCGTGGCTTCCCTTGCTGACTGCGATTTCGTATGGCGGAGTTACGAACTCGTAGATCTGCCTATTATGTTCCTTATAGGCACTAATACCCTTGCCCGCAAAGATAATGAAAAACCCCCGTCCACCCAGTTTATTATTAAATAGCACCCTACTCTTACTTCTACTAAGATAACTGGGATAATATATATATATAGGTTTAACAACCCCTCCCGCAACACGAGCCCCAGGATGCGACACAGAGCAATTATCAAGCCGCGAGTTCAACAGCCCCGTTGAATTCAGAGTTTTCCTCTCCTAGAACTGGTTACCTACCATGGTTAAAGAGCCAGTCTGACCGCTATTTACCCCATAGCGGCGAGGGAGAGTAGCGAAAAGAATCAGACCTTTCCCAAGGTATTAGCCCTAAGTGAAATGCAATTACCACGTCCAGGAATTTGAAACTCGGGGCTTGCACGAGTCCATTCCCATGCACTTTAACCATTACACCACACGCTTTCTACTTTGGCGATTATAAAAGCACGAATGTTCATATTACCATTGAATAAGGAAAGCAATCAGAAAGTCATACCATGACAAACATCCACATCTTTCAACATATTCTTGCAAAGAATGTAGTGATTTGCGGTATATCGAGAAAATGCGGTCTACACCATAAATGGCGGGGGTGTTCCCGTGCGTAGTGGTTAACGTACTGACTGCCCACATCATAGTAAACAAGCTACGAACTCGCTACTTTACGTTCATTATTGAACTAATAACCTTGAGAAATGTATGAACTCCCCCTACGACTCTTTAGCGAATGGCGTTAAAATACTACAAGCTGTTAGTTCTTTACAATTGATGCTTATAGCTATTCGACAATACTAAGAAGTTGATATTCGAGAAACAAGAAAACAAACCAAATGAAACATAAATAAAATTTATTTTTTTTTTTTATTTTATTTTTTTTTTTTATTTGTTTTTTTTATTTTTTTTTTTTTGAGAACATTTTGAAATGTCAGTTTAATGAACCTTTCATCCTTCCTGAGATAGAAAGAGAATTATATAAAAAAAAGTTATAACAGTAAATTGCAACTTAACCTTCAAACCTCCTACGAACTCAAACGACTCAATCCACTAAGTGACAAAAACAACTACAGACAATCCGAATATAAATCAATAAGAATCTATTGCAAAAACAAAAAACAAAAACAAGCTGCATCTTCCCCAATAATGTACATTTTGCCCATAAAGTAACCCCAGGCGCCGATTGATAGCCGTTAAATCCAACAATCTAATCATTATTTATTTGCCATATTGCATAATTGTTATCAAACAGAGAGAAACATGCTTTCTTTTAATCTCTACTAGACATTATCAAAATGCTAACGTTAGTTGGTATTTGAAGATACTATCATGTTATACAGTTGGATATGTATTTATGACGGATTATAGCATAGCTTCATGATATGCATAATATCAAATATAAATTTTTTACATTAGATCCAAGTTAATAAATTTTTAGAAAAGTAGTCTTAAAATCTCTATTGATCATTTCATGTGCTCATTTCTTTTAGATAGAAATAGATATCAGTTTTAATTTTAAATTTGATTCCATACATTTTATTCTTGTTGATTTAACTTAAAATGAAGTTTTCCAATCAGTTAAACTAATTTTTCTAATAAGTAACTATTATATATAATATATATATATATATATATATATATATAATACATATATATATATATATTATATATATATATTATATATATTATATATATATTCGAAAAGCCTCCGCTATGAGCAGGATGTGAGACAAGAATAATTCCTAGAGAAGTTTAACTTTTAAATTCAGAGTTTTCCTTACTCTTAATAGGTTGCTTAACCAACGTTTAAGCTGCCTAGTACTGTCTACTATTCATCTCTACTTTGTAATAATCCATAAATATCAACCGAGCTCTGATGCTGGCTAGCTAGCTGCTAGCCTGCCCTGCTAGATTATTATTATTATTATTATTATTATTATATATTAATTTATTATTATTAGTGAGCGGAAAATTGTTGCGATTCAAAATCTTTCCAAGTGAAAATTCAAACAGCTTTCGTTCGAAGTTTTGAACTCAGAAACACTGTGTTTACTTCCTATTCCTAAGACGATAACGTTAAGCCACAATATTTAGAGACACGTAAATAACAAATAAGATTAATAAAGTATATAAATACTTTAAGGTTCATAAATTAAACGAGAGACTTAATGAAATTAAGCAATCTATTCAAAAAGGAAATCATAATTATTTAATCACGAGAATAATTAACTGGATAATGGATTTTAATAAGAACATCACTTACTTGTTTGGCTCATAAAGTACTGTTTTGTGTAATTCATACCGTTTCCACTGAAAAAGAAGGTCTAATATGCAGAATTATGAGATGATTATCAGAAACCTAAAATTGAAACAACTAATGACATAAATAAGCGGATGCGAGCAAAATGCTTCATATGGAGCCCTAAAACTCTGATAGATGTAACGTTATTCTGGATAAATGTCTGTAGTATATTACCCAGCTAACTTGACATCTTATTATTAGCATGTCAGAGAGGACATTAAATGATAAATAACATTGCGAGTACAGGTGTAGGCATGACTGGTTTGGAAGAAAGTGCATTTCATCTGCAAGAGACTGAATTTGACCAGTTTCTAAAAAGGAATATGCACAAAATAGAATTGCACCAGAAAAAAAAGGCCACATAATATTCTCATGGGCGTTTTGATGACTATGCTTTTATTGTTTAAGGGCATATCAGCCTTGGGTATATTTAAATGTCAAGTACTTCTTTCAGAATAACAGTAGTGGTATAATTTCACAAGCTAATTGCTAGTGACGCAGACTACAGTGAAAAACGATGATTGACTACTGGCGTAAATGATAAATGGGGCCCACGCAACAGCACAAGAACATCGCTCAGAGGAAAACTGCTAAAAAAAAAACTATGCGATTTTGAGATAGCAACGTGGGAATCGGGAATCCCCCTGGCCCGAAGATTAAATCTTGTGAGAGTTAGAAAAGAAAAATAACTTAGTTACTAATGCGACTTTGTTGATTTCAGCCCATGCTGAATGAAATTAAAGGAAAACGAATAAAATCGATAAGTGCATGTCCAAGCCAGCGAACTAAAAACAAAAAACAGAAACAACAAAAAAACCAAAAAACAAAAAGCAAAACCAAAAACAAAAAATGACAAAATTCGAAAATAAAACAAAAAAAAAAAAACAATAATCAAAAAGAAAACAACAACAACAAAAAAACAAACTGTGCTTATATCATTGCCTAGAAAAGGACAAGACGATAGGGCGAGTTACAAATCCCGCTATGAGCCGAAGTTGCATTTCACATTCGCAGAGTTACCTTAGGAAATGGAATGAATCCAACCTTGCTCTAATCCAGCTATGGGTAAATAGAAGGACATATTTGGTTTCTTGTAATCTTGGTTATATGCGTTGTCACATCCTACTCGTGGCAGAATGGCATGAGGTAAATAACCTAACCTTGGAAAGCTTATGCATTCATCTAATTCTCCCTCCTTTTATAGTATTTAGTAGGATAATAATGCGTCTCTTTAACTTCTTAGTAGGCAACTGATCTAGCCAAAAGAAGACTTCTGAATTCACACGAGGGCTCTATTATCGTTAGTATAACTACTTTGCAGAAAACTTACCACCACAACAACTCCTTCACCTAAAGCTAACCATGAATGAGAACCTAGCTATTTGATATATACGACTATTCCTATCATTAATATCAAAACCTTACTTTTGTTTTGCCTATTGAACCATTTTTTCTAACCATAAAAATCCTTTGAAATATAATTTATTCTTCCAGTCTAATACAATTAATTTTTCATTATAATGAATGAGCTTAAATTATTATCTAGTGATATAAGAAATTCAAGCCAGTATTAAATATGTCATAATTAAGCAAACTAATGAAAACAGAAAGTTAATGAAAATAAACAACAAATAGCAATTGTACGCTGAATAAATAATTAACTCAATTTCATTAAATGAAAATTAATTGTATTAGACTGGAAGAATAAATTATATTTCAAAGGATTTTATGGTTAGAAAACTGGTCAATAGCAAAAACAAAAGAAGCGTTTGATATATATACGAATACTCGATATATACAAATCTTGGAGGTCTCAATTTCATGTTACTAGCCGTGATGAAGGAATTGCTTGTGGTGGGTTAGTTCTCAAAGTGTTATACTAACGCATAATAAAGAGCCCTTCGTGTTTGAATTCAGAGTCTTCTTTCTGCTAGATCAGTTGCCCATACTAAGGTTAAAGAGACCAGTATATCCTACTAAATAACTATAAAAGGAGGGAGAATAGATGAATGCATAACTTTCCCAAAGGTAGGTATTTACCCAATCCATTCTCCACGAGTAGGATGTGACACCATATACCAAGATTAAAGAACCAAATATGTCCTTCTATTTACCCATAGCTGGATAGAGAAAGGTTGGATTCATTCCATTTCCAAGGCGTAACTCTGCGATGTGAAATGCAAACTTCCTCATACGGGATTTGAACTCGAATCGTCTTGTCATTTTCTACAATGATAAACACAGTTTGTTTTTTGTTGTTGTTGTTTTCTTTTGATTATTGTTTTTTTTTTTTGTTTTTATTTTCGAATTTTTGTCATTTTGTGTTGGTTTGCTTTTTGTTTTTTGGTTTTTTGTATTGTTTTGTTTTTTGTTTTTAGTTCCCTGGCTTGGAACATGCAACTTATCGATTTATTCGTTTGCCTTTAATTTCATTCACATGCGGCTGAAATAACAAAAGTCCATAGCCTAACTAGTTATTTTCTTTTTCTTAACTATAACAAGATTTAATCTTCCGGCCAGGATTCGATTACACGTTTGCTATCCTAAAATCCCATAGTTAGTTTTTTTTTACAGTTTCCATGACGATTCTTGTCTGTTCGTGCCGCCCCATTTATCATTACGCCAGTAGTAAAGCATAGTTTTCACTGTAGTCTGCGTCACAGCAAATAGCTTGTGAAAAATTATACCACTACTGTTATTCTGAAAAAGAAGTACTTGACATTAAATAACCCACAAGGCTGATATGCCTTAAACAATAAAACCAAGTCATCAAAACCAAGAATATTATGTGCCTTTTTTCTTGGGGAATTCTATTTTGTGCATATATCCTTTTAGAATGGTCAAATATCAGTCTCTTGCAGATGAATCACTTTCTCCAACCAGTCATGCCTACACCTGTACTCCAATGTTATTATCAATTTAATAGTCCATCTCTGACAATGATTAATAATAGATGTCAAGTTACATTGGGTAAAACTACTACAACATTATCAAGAAGATAACGTTACATCTATCAGATTTTAGCTCCATATGAAAACATTTTTGCTCCATCCGCTTATTATGTCATTAGTTGTTTCAATTTAGGTTTCTGAAAATCAATCTCAATAATTATGAATATTAGACTTTCTTTTTCAGTGGAAACCATGAATTAATACAAAACAGTACTTATACCAACAAGTAAGTGATGTTCTATTTAAAATCCTATTATCAGTAATTTATTCTCGTGGATTAAAAAATGATTTCCTTTTTGAAAGATGCTAATCATAAGTCTCTCTTTAATTATGAACCAAAGATTACATACTTTATAATCCTTATTGTATTTACGTGTCTCTAAATATTGTGGCTTAACGGTTATCGTCTTAGGAAGTAGGAAGTAAACACAGTGTTCTGAGTTCAAACTTCGAACGAAGCTGTTTGAATTTCACTTGGGAAAGATTTGAATCCAACAATTTTCCCTCCAACTAATAATAATAATAATAATAATAATAATAATAATAATAATAATAATAATAATCAGCAGCAGCAGCAGCAGCAGCAGCATCAGACTCGTTGAAATTTCATGGATTCATTACAAAGTAGAGATGAATAGTAGGACAGACTAGGCACTTTAACGTTGGTTAAGCAACCTATTAAGAAGAAGGAAAACTCTGAATTTAAAAGTTAAACTTCTCTTAGGAATTATTCTTGTCTCACATCCTGCTCATACGGAGGCTTTCGAATATATATATATATATATATATATATATATAATATATATATATATGTATAATATATATAATATATATATATATATATATATATATATATAGTTACTTATTAGAAAAATTAGTTTAACTGATTGGAAACACTTCATTTTAAGTTATCAACAAGATAAAATGTATGGAATCAAATTAAAAATTAAAACTGATAATCCTATTTCTATCTAAAAGAAAAGAGCACAATAGAAATGAATCAATAGAGATTTTAAGACTATTTTCTAAAACTTTATTAACTTCGGATCTAATGTAAAAAAATTATATTTGAATTATCATATCTGAAGCTATGCTATAATCCGTCATAATACATATCCAACTGATAACATGATATATCTTCAAATAACCAAATAACGTAGCATTTTGATAAGTCTATAGAGATTAAAAGAAACATGTTTCTCTCATAGTTGATAACAATATGCAATATGCAAATAAATAATGATTAATTGGTGGGATTTAACGCATATCAATCCGCCTGGGGGTTACTTTATGGCAAAATGTACATTTTGGGAAGATCAGCTTTGTTTGTTTTTTGTTTTTCCAAAGATTCTTATTGATTTTATATTGATGTCTGTAGTTGTTTGTCACTTAGTGGATTGGAGTCGCTTTTGAGTCGTAGGAGGTTTGAAGGGTAAAGTTCAATTTACTGTTATACTTTTTTTTATATAATTTCTCTTTCTTTCAGGAAGGATAAAGGCATCTAAACTGACATTTCAAAATGTATCTCTAATTTTATTTATGTTTCATTTGGTTTGTTTTCTTTGTTTCATCGAATATCAACTTTCTTAGATTGTCGAATACTAAAACCATCCTTGTAAAAGAACAACACTGTACTATTTAACCCATCGCAAAGAGTCGAGGGGGAGTTCATACATTTCTCAAGGTTATTAGTTCAAAAATGAACGAAAAGTACGAGTTCGTACTTGTTTACTATGATGTCGCAGTCTCAAGTACGTTAACCACTACGCCACGGAACACCCCGCCATTTATGGTGTAGAAGCATTTCTGATAACCGCAAAATCACTACATTCTTTCAGAATATGTTGAAAGATGTAGGATGTTTGTCATGGTATGACTTCTGATTTGCTTTCCTTATTCAATGGTATATGAACATTCGTGGCTTTTATAATCCCAAAGTAAGAAAGCGTGTGGTGTAATGGTTAAAGTCATGGGAAATGGACTCGTCACCCCCGAGTTCAAATCCTGGACGTCGTAATTGCATTTCACTTAGCGCTAATACCATTGGGAAAGGTCTGATTCCTACTCTCCCTCCAGCTATGGGTAAAATAGCGGGTCAGACTGGGCTCTTTAACCATGGCTAGGTAACCAGTCTAGGAGAAGGAAAACTCTGAATTCAAACCTGTTGAACTCCGCTTGATAAATGACCTTGTGTCGCATCCTGCTCGTGCGGAGGGGTGTTAAAATATATATATATATAATCCCAAAGTTAATCTTAGTAGGAAGAAGAGTAGGGGTGCTATTTAATCAATAACTGGTACGGGGGTTCATATCTTTCGCAAAGTATTATCCATTAAGGGAACATAATAAGCACACTAGAGTTCGAACTCACCCACTACGAAATCGCAGTCCAGCAAGGAAAGCCACGACGACAAACGTGGATTCCTGCTTTACATTCTGATTGTTTGTTTGTTTTTCATCTTTTCCTTCGTAAGTGTGTGGGGGGGGTAAGTAAAATAGATAGGTGATAAACATATTACGGTAAGTGTCAATTATTAATGGTCTGTCAAAATTTGGGATTTTTCATCAATTGAATTTTTGTACCCAAATTGACATACAAACGGAAAAGAATGACGTAAAATATAAGAAGAACAATTGAAATATTTATGAAATGTTCATCATAAAAAGCACGCTCCAAATTATCCATAACCATACCTTTCAGAACAGAAATGAACGATACATTCAACCTATATGTGAGCTTATATACGCCGATGGCAATCCTCAAAAATGACTCTATCACTAAATTGCATCTGACGGTGAGCTCCAGCTCTGAGATAAAGGATTGTGAAGTAGACCTTCATTGCCTATTACTCACAAGTCCACTATGATTTAGTGTGTTAGTACCAGCAATGGTTTGTCTCTTAATCAAAAAGATATGTTTGAAAGGTTAGTAATAATAGAATACTTGGAAACCATATAACTATGTACCAATTATTCGTATTTGAAAGGAACACTGCATGCAATATAGCTGTGTATAAACAAATTATTTAATATTAGTATTATAGATAGAAATAGTTTCTTGAAAACTTTCCGTTGTGAATAAATTATTAGTATTTTAGATAAAATATTTGAAACTAAGTAATATGGAGTGAAAATTATTTGTATTAAGTATAGCTGTTTGCAGCTGTAATTGTTTACGAAATGATTATCCTTGTTAAATTGAAAATATATAATTGCCTTGCAAATGAAAGGAATGGATTTTAGCATTAAATAAACCAAAACAACTACTGAGTTAAAACCAATGAACCAACCAATTTCTCTGTCTCTGTCTGTCTGTCTGTCTGTCCCCCCCTCTCTCTCTCTCTCTTCTCTCTCC
>CM042147.1:40066983-40089419 GCA_023376005.1 Doryteuthis pealeii | reverse complement strand
CCACGAGAGATAACAGAATGGATCGTACAAAACCTCGGCAGACAAGAATTGTCCGTTAAGTTCAACGAAACAAGTTTAAAAGAAAAAAATTCTGCCAATATATACTCTCTCTCCATCTCTCTTTCTCTCCCTGAGACACACACACACACACACACACACACACACACACACACACATATATATATATATATATATATATATATATATAATATATGAGCGCTATATTTATAAGTAAACAGTGCTCAATATCATATATAGAACATTCATTTCTAAGTTATATATATATAACTTAAACATAAATTCTCTATCCATGATATTGAGCACTGTTTACTTATAAATATACCGCTTATATATATATATATATATATATATATATATATATATATATATATATAATGTGTGTGTGTGTACAACATGGAGACCGTATCTTGAAAAGTAGTTATTGAATGAAATTTGATCTGAAATATTTCTCAAATTTTTGAATAGTATTTCATTTCTAAATTAATTACATTGCCAAGGGCGTGGATTTATGGTGTTAAATAAATATGTTTTATGCAATATAATGGATTTCTTTATCATTTGATCTCGCTTCTATTGATGTACTAACGTACATTTATGACTCTACCCCCCCTCTCTCTCTCTCTCTCTCATATATATATATATATATATATATATATATATATATATATATATAATGTAATTGCCAGAGTAGTTTTGCGTGTTGTAATGTTTTTTTTTAATGTCAATTCATCTATTTATCTTTTACAACTGCTAGGAAAATGATATCTCTAACCACCATAGTTTCTGATAAAACATTATTACTCTCAATGAGAAAATTAATAGATAGCAAGATCGAGCAAACATTTTTTCTTTCGATAAAAAAAACTCAACTTACTGAACTTTTATCACATTTTCTGTGAATACAAAATGCACGCAAAGGTTTTTCCTAAGAGAAATATTATCTACAAAAATATCAGGATGTATAAAGAGTAGTTTTCTTTTGATATAGATGCATTGAATGATATTGTCAAAAATACTGGACATTTTTTCGCCTAACCCTAGTCCTGCTTTCATGATACATTGTTATGTTTCAAAGCAATTATTTAACTCATTGCAAATTTTTCCCATACTGAAGGGATTACTTTCCTTACTTAGCACTATTATCCTAGTTGACGTTAGGAGTCACAAGAAGTAATTACCTCGCGTGTCTGCTGGTAGGCCCGAGGTGGCGTGACTGCTAACAATACAAAAGTGGAGGTGCAAAATTCAAAGGTTCTTTAATTTCTATCCACGAGAGTAGAACACGCACCAGTTGCATATCCTATCCAGAGGACAGGGATCTACGACCCACTACCTCGTGTCGTATGGCAAATGGGAACATGCTTTACATTAAGAGGTTATACTTTACACTTTTACAAGCAAGACTTTACCGATAAAAGGCTATTTGACTATTAGGAATATTTCACTTACATACACCTAGCTTTCTTCCATCATTTTTGTATTATACTTCTATTAAGTTTTCTCTGGCAATATATACCCGTGTCAGCACTTAGACCTGAATTGTTCTTATCTTCATACCATAACGATACTCAACGAACTATTACTTATTTTAGTAAGCTCAAAAATACCTACTACTGCATCCAAGTTAGAAAACTTATTTTACAAAGTTAAGAATCAATCATACATTTTATTACATTAGGTTGGGTTTATTTGTTTAACAGCATATCAACTCCCATGGGTTATTTAATGCTGAATTTGATTCATTTGTAAACGTTTAATTGTAATAATTATATTTTCAGTGTTCCATTGTTTTGTTTTTTTAATTACTTTTAAAATTTTTATTTATAATCATTTGTTTGCAAACATTTATATGGTTTCAAGTATTCTTATCTAATATCAATAACTTATACACATTGGTTTCAAGTATTCTTATCTAATATCAATAACTTATACACATTTATATGGTTTCAAGTATTCTTATCTAATATCAATAACTTATACACATTTATATGGTTTCAGTATTCTTATCTATCTTAAATATCAATAACTTATACACTTTCAAGTATCTAATATCAATAACTTATACACATTTATAGGGTTTCAAGTATTCTTATCTAATATAATAACTTATACACATTTATATGGTTTCAAGTATTCTTATCTAATATCAATAACTTATACACATTTATATGGTTTCAAGTATTCTTATCTAATATCAATAACTTATACACTGTGAGCAGATTAAAATAGGCAAAAGTTAATAATATAATTTGTTGCACAGTTGTATGCTTTAAAGTATTCCTATCCAACACCAAGAATTTGCAAGCAATTATTTGGTTTCAAGTAACTGATGATAATAAATCATTTGTAAACAATCATAGCTTTAAGTAACTATTCTTAATACAATAACTTACATACAGTTAAATGGGTTCAAAAATTCCTATCTAACATTAATTATATTTAATAATAATAATTTGAGACTGTTGAGATTACAGTACTACTAAAATCAGAATACTTAGAAGAAACTTGTTGCCACTCAAATCATATTGAACTACTATCTAATAGCACAAAAATAATCATTAAAAATTGACCGGTGCAATTTAGTGCCATATCCAGGATACGCAAATTATTTGGGATTAGGTTGGCTATTATTTTCTAATCTATATCATAATTCTATTTTATTATTAGTATTGCTATCATTCTTTCATCCAATTAATTTCTTTTAGATCTTTCTGGCAAATTACTGATATTTGTAAAGATTTTCGTTGACTTTTATTTTAAGTGATCTGTTTGAAAGGCAAAATGTACGAGTTGGCAAATTTTTAACATTAGTTAGAATATCAGACCTAATTTTGATTAACAGAACCAATCTTCTCAGTCATCTAGTGCAGTGGTTCTCAACCCGGGGCCATATACCTCCGGGATCATATGATGTTATTTTTTTTGTCCAGTCAAGTAAAAATGTATCTAATTATGAAAAATACGGTTGGATTTTTAAACATGAAATGGCTATTGAAGGTCCACCAAAGTAAAATCAAAAGGTTCCATAGGAAAAAAGTTAAGATACACCGATCTACTGGATTTTTCTAGCAGACCCCAGGGTGAAAATAAACATATATACAGGGTATTATAGAAATGTCATGTTACGCCAGAATAATGCTGTTCCTGATAGAAAATCAATTCTGCTATTAGTTGAAAATTATATCCGAAAGAGAATCATTCTAACATAACAGGAAATATTACAGTTGCAGCCTGCGTAGATGACCTAGGACTTCTGGTAAAAAATCTGCACATACCGAATCACTGCTACATAGCCTCTAAAAACAGTAAGTGACATTGACCTTCATTTGAACACAAATAAAAAAAAGTTTATCTATACAAACAAGATGGATACATGAAATTAGTAAACCAGTTCAGGTACCTAGGTAGTAGTATCTCATCTACATACATTTATACCATATAACAATGCATTTTTTGTATTAAGAATAGTTACTCGAACTATAATTGTTTATTAACGATTATTATTATTGTTATTATTATTAGTTACTTGAAACCATATAATTGCGGACTAGTTGTACGGGAGTGATGGCATACCAACAGAGGTCTTAAAAGCAGGAGGGCAGCGCTGCCACAACTACTAGACAAACTCCTCTGCAGCTGCTGGGAACAAGGACACATCCCTTAAACAAGAACAAAGGAGATAGGAGCGACTGCAACAATTACCGAGGCATTTCCCTCCTCAGCATAGTTTGTAAAATCTTGCGCGTGTTACACTGGCGCGTCTGAAGACTCTTGCATCTCGCATCTTTCCAGAATCCCAGTATGGCTTCCGAGCAAATCGGTCAACCGTGGACACGATCTTCTCACTACGCCAGCTGCAGAAAAAGTATCAAGAATGCAGATGCCACTCTACACCGCATTCATAGACCTAACGAGGGCATTCGACCTGGCCAGCCGAAGTGTTCGCAGTCACTGCATCAGAGATTGCCATTCAAAAATTGGGCTGTTCAGCCATTCACGCAGATGCAGAAAAAAGTGGACACTACGCCATCGTCTTCAGTAGACGGAAGGATGCCAACCAACCAATCAACCAACCAACCAACCAGCCAGGGTCCCATCTATCTGTTTCGGGATCTGTTTGAAAATTATTCGTATTGGATAGTAATTCTTGATATATAACTATTTTTTGTATTACTTGATGATGATGAGTTCAGCCGTGTAAATGCTTTCATCTACATTTTAACTATCTGCCTACTTTAAGCCGCTCAAAGTGGTCTCCCACCACAGCGAGTACAAATCTGATGATTAGTTCATTATGATCTAGCAGAGTACTCAATTGTAATGATAATAGGACATTATTTGAATAGAGAGAGTTCTGAGCTGAAAAGATAGTGAATTTTGAAACATCCCAACATGCAAGTAAATAATACCAAGAAAATTTGGTAGAGCAGTATGGGAAATTTGGCAGACAAAGTGTTAAATCTTAAAATTAAAAAAAAAAAAAAGCTTCTGTCTTGATACTGTCATTTAACACACTTCGTATTTATAAAGATATGATAGAAAGATGTAAGTATATTCGGAGATATAACAAAATATGAGGAAAAATATGGACAGACGGGAATAGACAATATATACAGACACAAAGAGAAGATAAGGAATAGATATTAAAAAAATGGAAAAAAACATTTAAAAAAAAAACCAACAAAGAACAAACAAAAAAACAACAAAAAACAAAAAACAAAACAAACTCAGACAGGAAGATTCTAAAAAATAATAAAGAAAAGATACAAAGATTTAAATATTTAAAAGGCGCGTATGACGTAAGGTTTATCGTCATAGGAAATGAACTAAACGACCCGAGAAGAAGACCCAAGATTGTCTCGTTTAAGTTTCATTTCGTGCCCATGTCATTGTGACAGGCATGAATCTTATCTCTCCTCTTCCCCGGTCATGGGTAAATAGTAGGTCAGACTGGGCTTTTATGATTTGTACAGAAAGCGTTCTAGATGGAGGACACATTTGAAATCAAACCAGCTGTTCCTCTGCTTAAAAATTAACCTCGTGTCATATCCTGGCCACCGGGGAGGGATTGGTTAAATACTTACACATATAAACATAATGACATGAAGAGACTGACAGATAGAAATTTGAACATGAAAATACATACTTCGATAGATATGAACAAACACATTCATATATATAGTCACTGACACCCACAATCACACACCCACCCACACGCACACACACACACACGTATATATATATATATATATATATATATATATATATACAGTGTATTGTTTAATACTATATCACTTGATAAGTAAGTTGTGTTCGAATGTATGCAGTAGGACAGTGTTCAATATCTGTGATAGACCAATTATATAATTATATAATCATATAAAGGCTTAAAGTAACATTCCAGCGTGGGTAAGATAAGTACAAGAAATATTTCGAAAAAGAAATTATAAGATATAACAAACATAAACTTTATTCCATGAGCACCCGGAGAAATACATGCAAGACAGGAATACCTATACTAATTACAAATGATACGGCAATACATAGTGAAACAAATATATAAACATGTATAAATAAAGTAGGGCTTCGTCCTAAAGAAGTAATACAAAGTTCCAGCACTAATGTCACTTACTGATAGCTGGCTGGGGGGCAACGCCTCCTACTTAAATGTAAGAGGCTTCTACACTATGTGAAGTATTTACTGGTCTAGATGAAAGAGGATTCAAAATTACCGGCTTGCTGCTTAAATACTCTGGCCCCCTTTGGGCAGAAACCTGCTGCAAGGGAGGATAATTTTTATGGACCCGGCATCAATCCAAACAGGGGCAGACAATCGCTACAATGATAATACATATGTGTTAGTTTTTCTCTATATATTTGCGACCATTTGGCTTCAGGCATCTTCACAAAGATATCTTTAGGCAGGAAAAGAAAGATTCTGAGAAATCAAAAATCGAAAAAAGTCGAAAAGATGTGGACAAAATAATATTATGTTGGTGTTTTGAAACTGCGTATCAGAATACACATGCTTTGCTTGCTTTTGTTTCTTATGCAAATATGTTAATGTGTATACGTAGTCGTATCCGTGCATACACATTAACATATCACCGCATGCATATGTAAACGGTAGTCGTATCTGAGCATGCACATTTACATATGAAAGAAATTAAAAAGGCCTGTCCATAATGATACGCAATTTCAGTCGTTTGCACGTGGTAATATCTTAATATGTATTCACGGATACGACTACTGCGTACACATGTAAGCGATGGGCGTATCCACGCATACACATCAATATGTTTATATAATAAAAAAAAGCCAGTGTATTCTGATACGCTGTTTCAAAACACTTACATAATATTCTTTTTCGACTTTTTTTTTCGATTTTCGATTTCTCAAAATATTTCGTCTCCTGCCGGAAAATTCCTCTGTAAAGATGCATGAAACCAAATGATCGCAGATAACCATTTATGTAATAAATAAATAATAAATAAATATATATATATATATATATATATATATATATATATATATATACTCTAGATGAGAACTACATAAGGATGCTGGTTGCTGTCTATAACAAATCCTGGAAGCTGTATCTAAAAAAAGAATCAATTGAACGGCCACTTACCTCCTAACATACATAACCATCCAAGTAAGACGAACAAGATATGATGGACCCTGAGTGAGAGTCATGGAAATTCATGCTCTGCATGACCTGATTACAGTGGTTATATATATATATATATATATTATATATATATATATATATATAATACTATTAATATTATTGTTAGATGGAAAATAGAAGATCTACCATGGTTTCAATAAAAAAATGATCTCCTCAGGATTCCACTCTACATAAACCAAATTGATGTAATTCCTCAGTTAAAATTGAATATATTTATCGGATAATAATTTGTTGATTAAAACCATGGTAGACACTTTATTTTCCATCTAACAATAATATTAATAGTATCATTACTGCTCTATATTTTTAATATATTGAGCACTTTTGAATTATTTACTGATGCCACTGCGACGGAAAAGTTAAAGCGGGAATCGGATACTATATATATATATATATATATATATATATATATTATATATATACATATATTGTTTTGTTATACTATACAATTAAAGGACGTTTATTACCATTGATTTCAAACGAGCATATTAGCCGCTCTTCCTCAAGAAAAATGTGACAGCAATAATTTATTGAGTTATATATAGGTATATATTTTGGGTTGAGTCGTTCTCCTTGCTCAACGTAAAATAAACAAAATAACTGTAACGTTGAGAGTAAAATTGATACCAATTGTAGTTGGTACCCTTGGAATAGTCGCATAGTGTATGGAAAAGAGATCGGAGGAATTGGAAAGCAGAGAAAGAACTGAGATCGGCTAGAATACCCAGAAGAGTCTTGGAGACACTTTAGAAAGGCCACTAGCAAACGCTGGTGTGAAAAACTCGAACTGAATGATAATAATAATAATAATAATAATAATAATAAATAATAATATAATAATGATCTAGACTGACTTAATGATTTATGGTGTCAGCATAAAGTCAACATCCTCGGATCTATGAACTGTTCCAATTAACGTGGGGAAACGTGAGAGAGAGAGAGAGAGAGAGAGAGAGAGAGAGAGAGAGAGAGAGAGAGAGAGAGAGAGAGAGAGAGAGAGAGAGAGAGAGAGAGAGAGAGAGAGAGAGAGAGAGAGAGAGAGAGAGAGAGAGAGAGAGAGAGAGAGAGAGAGAGAGAGAGAGATGAGAGAGAGAGAGAGAGAGAGAGAGAGAGAGAGAGAGAGAGAGAGAGAGAGAGATGGACGACACCCTGGGATTTCTAGGTGAAATATGCACTCGAAAATGCCAGAGAAGACATCGACCGAAACTTAGGAGTACAAAATGAGAATGTTAGTCTGAAGAATCCAACAAGAAAAATGCAGATTTAAGGAAAAAAAACTTAATGTCTGACATATGTTCATGTCTTTAAGAAAATTTTAACAACGTAAATTATTTACTGCCTCGCCTTTTTAATAACAGCAGACAAAATATTTGGATTCTTCCGGTACATTTCGATATATGCGAACACACACACACACACACACACACATATATTATATATATATATATATATATATATATATATATATAAATATTGCCCACAAGTGCATCCCTACAATTTTTATTAAAAGTTAATTCTTTCTAAACTAAAGACACCAAGATTTTATCATTTCTAGTGAAACATTATACACTCAAAATATATATTGTTAGTTATCTATTCTACATAAATATATCATCCGTATTTATTCTACAGAATCATCATCATCATCATCATCATGTTGCGCTGACAGTACGGATTTCCCATGACTTTCTCTCACCACTATTGGCCATCGCTCGTAGCAAGTCTTCTGCAGCGAAACTGATCAACGTACGTTTTTTTTGCTGGTCAGTCTACACTGGTGTGTGCATATGTTTACAGAAAAACGTCACTGATGAGTTTATTTTAGCCTCTCTAGAGTATCCCTGTTTTGGTCTTTCTACACTTCCTTACAAAGGATTAACTTTAACTTATAATAAACAATCCTAATTATACTTGAGTAAATAAGTTAATATCGCCAGTCAAATATAAATCTATGATAGTGTTATACAACTCTGCGCATAAATCGCTAAACACAACCAAATGAGGAAAAACGTGACCATCAGGACTACTTCAGAAGTTCATTGAGCTATGGAATTGTCCAGTGAGCGATAGAATTGGCCCATTTAGTTAGGCCCTACCGGGAAATTGACTAAAGAACTGGGGCTAACGGTAGAAACGGAATTGTCGTTTTTGCGGTCTTTCACATTGATTTGAATTACTATTCTGCGCATAAATCTCTACTTGCAAACAAATGAGGAACAATGTGACCACAAGTCTGATGAAGGCTACTTCAGAAGTTTATTGAGCTATAGAATTGGCCCAATGAGTTAGGCTTTACCGGGAAATTGACTAAAGAACGGGGACTAAGGGTAGGCTGTGGTTGTGTCGGTGCTGCTATATGGCTGCACCACCTGGACCCTAACAAAGCGTCTTGAGAATTAGCTAGATGGGAGCTACACAAGAATGCTGCGTGCGGTCTTGAATAAGTCGTGGAAACAGCACCCCACAAGGAAACAGTTGTACGGTCACCTGCCCCTCATCTCACAAAATATCTGAGTGAGACGGACAAGGCATGCAGGTCACTGCTGGAGAAGCAAGGATGAACTCATAAGCGACGTTCTCCTGTGTAAGCCAACACATGGACATGCAAATGTGGGGCGCCCAACAAGGACCTACATTGAACAGCTATGTGAATATGCTGGTTGCTCCGCAGAGGAGCTTCCAGGTGCAATGAATGATGGGGAAGGTTGGCGAGAGATTGTCATGGATACCCGTGCTGCATGCCTGACAGGATGATGATGATGAAGGATAGAAATGCAATTGCTGTTTTTGCAGTCTTTCACGTTGATTTGAATTGAGATGATCATTGATGTTTAGAATTGGTCCATTGATATCGGCCTTACCTGGAAATTGACTAAAGAACGGAGGATAACGGTAATAATAGAATTGCCGCTTTTTCGTTCTTTTACATTTATTTGAATTACCAATTCTGCGAATAGATCGCTACTCGCAACCAAATTAGGAACAATGTGACCACCACTCTGATGAGGACTACTTGGATGGTTTATGTGATAGGGGGTAAATGGCTGTACAGTTGATTTTTGTGGGGTGCTGCTTCCAAGATTTGTTCAAGACAGCACGCAGCATCCTTGAGTAGTTCACATCCAGCTTTTTCTCCAAGTGTTTCGTTTAAGTCAGTGTGGTCCAGTCATACAGTAGCCATGATATGGCTACAGCTTGGAAGAATTGTTGCTTTATCTGTTTTCCATATGATCAACAATCAGTCCATGTCTTTCCCATACGTATATTGACATTGCCCTCTGTAGATGAGATATTACTACCTATTCATGGGAACTGGTCTACTAATTTTGGAGACTTACCATCCAGTGTAGTGATATCGCCACCTGGTTTAAACACATGAACGTTTTATTGAGTTCACCTAGAGACCAATGCCTCTTGATGCTTTATCTAGGCAGCAATGATTCGGCTTGTGCAGGTGTATTTGCTAGGAGTGATAGATCATCTGCGTAATCCGCATCTGTAATATGACCAAGGTTTTATAATTTTTAGAGTACATTATACACTCAAAATTTATTTTATTAGCAGATTCTATTGAATATTTAACTAAAATATGTTAAATTAACGTGTGAAAAATTAATTAATTAAAACCTTTTATTTTAATCAATGCGTGTAATTTTATGTTTTCTTATTTTAATTATATTAATTAATAAGGTGTGCTATGATAATGTTTACTCTTTAAGCCAATAGAGATGAAAAATATATAAGTAAAATAATTAAAAGTTTAAGACTGATTTTGAATTCAATTACATTAATTACATAAGGGTATATTTTGCGGGTGGTAGAAGTCTTGGATATATAACTTGAGTATATATCACGGCTTCATAAAAGTTTTATTTGATAGTGCATTAAATAAAAAAGTAACCAAATTTAGTTTCCATTCGCCTCTAAATAAATTATTTTCATGGGTTTTGTTTGGTCAGATGGATTTTACGGCATGTCAATCCTTGTTGGATTATTTAATGCTGAAGACAATTTGTTTTATTCAATCTTGTGGGGTATTCAATTTTTTTAAAAACACGTTTTTAATACCCATTTCTTAATATATTTAACACATAGATGGGGTCCTTACAGCTGCGGCCACTCCGGGTCAGAGTGGAAATGCGAGTAATGGCAAGAAAGGCGTAATTCTCATTCCCCAGTTCCAGAATTGGAGCTTCACGACTAGATGCTGTTTAACGTCATTCCCAGGACACTAAGACTCTAAGCCACCCCCTTCTAACACATATATGACAAAAGGGGTTGTGACTTGCCATAAGGGCAATAGAGTAAAGACAGTCATAAAGCTGCTAAGGCTTGAATGACTAACCGATTGATCTTCGACTACCCGATTAGCCTAAGTAAGGGGCAAAGTGGATTGTGGCATGTCATGGACTGCTCAGCCACCAGGATGCCGTCCTTAAGCATCACTATTCGCCACCCACAACCAACCGGTGACCCCATTGGAGGGATTTTACCCGTCTGCAGAGGCGCAGTCGACTTATTCTACAGTCCCAGATGACAGGCTGTCAATATTTTCATAATCTCTCGAGGCAATTATATGAGCGGTTGATTAAAAAATACATCAGTTTCAAGATTAACTGTTTTACAAATCACAGGTAAGTTATGAATGGAATATTAAATTGTATATTAACACCCCCATTCCCCAATAAATACCTAGCAATACCGAAACTGACTTAATAAGTGAATATCTGGATCACTTCGGTCAGACATTTTTCTTAATAATAATTTGAATTTTAATCAATAAAAATCTGTTATCATGGATAAGGATTAAAATTTCAAACATTTTATTTAAAATTTTCTTTTTTCAGTATTTTTCTCTATTTTCTAAAATGATATTTTCTTATGAGTTTAAATTAAAGATTATTTAATAATAAGAGATATTTTCGAATTAAGTATCTTTTATAAAATAATTCGTTTAAGATGTAATTGTTTTTTAATGTTTTCTTTCGTGAAAATATGATTATATGCGTCGTTAACAACACCGAAAAGATCCGGATATTTTAGGTCAGAGCCAGATTATTCGTTCATTTAGATGACCCGCATTTTTGAACGTGTTGTATGTGAACAACACATCACTGGTAGCCATCATATCCTCTCAGGAATTCTACTAGGTATACGATATCTGACAACCAGTCAGCATGATCAAGCGAACTTTTGTTCTCCTGTTATGGAGGGATTTATGAATGCAAATGAGTAAATTCACTCCCTATGGACCCCTCTACTTTTATTACCCTTGCCAACATTTTTTCACCTCCAGGGGTCAATGAAAAAAAATTTTTGAAATTAAAAAAAAATTAAAATATTTTAAAAATTTGATCTCTTTTTTCATTCGTTTACTCTCTCACTTGTATTGGCTGTCTGAAGAAGGCTGGATTCTCAAAAATGAGAAACTTTGTTGAAATAAATTTATAACCACGAACTTGACAGATGTTTAAGTCTTTCTTTTATTAATCTCCACCCCCCCCATATATATATTAGTATAAAGTTTTAGGAAAGTGATTTTCCAAATTGTACACTACACGCAAAAAGTTGGAAACCACCATGTATTTCCTAAAAAAAAAAAAAGCTTAAAACCCACCTTTAAATTAAAAATAAAAATTCCAGTAGTTACAGTGTATTTTTAATTACTTTGACCAAAAATAAGCACTTAATTATAAAGAAATTATCATAAAAATATTCTTTGAACTCTCCCTCATCAATACTAATTCAACGAATCCGGAGATTGAGACTGTCAAGTTAAATTTCCAAAAATTTTTTACTTTATTTGACTTGAGGTAATTTTGATATAATTTCGAAAGGAGTTTTGGATCTTTGTCTTTTTGAAAGTGATTTCTTTTCCAATTCGGCGTAAACCAGATGGCATCGTAAATCTTTGCAAAATTGAATAATTTTCCTTTTTTGTCATTACCTTGTTCAGTCCTCTCTCCATCTAAACATTCCTCGCCATAACAGACTCAGCACCATTCTCAACTGTTGGAACCACGCATTCATTATTCAGCCTTTCCACTGCTTCCTTCTCACATACACTTCCTCTTACAACGAAAAAATTCAGATTTGGACTCATCTGTCCACAATGTTTCCAATCTTTCAATATTTAATTCTTATCTTCCTTTCCCATAACTTTATTTTTGCTCATTTATCTTCCATAAAACCCTGAGCCCCACTGATCTAAGTAGATTTTTCCCAGTTGAGAGCGACACTGGTTGTTGTCGGAAGAAATTAAGTTCAGCTTGTTAAGTCTGGAGCAGTTTTCTTTCTATGTTTTTTGCTCTCATTAACCAAATGTTTATCAATTGATTGGCGTGGAGTTGGATTTTACAGCATATCAACTCTTGTTGGGTTATTTTATGACGAAGACATTTTGTTTTATTCATTCTTAAAGGATATTGGAATTATTTGATAAACTCCGTTTTTTTTAAACACATTTTTTAAAATCATTTTTCTAGATAACTCATAGATGGGATCATAATAAGTACTACCACTCCATGTCAGGGTGGACATGGGAGTAATAGTGATGAATGTGCATTCTGCACTTCCCAGAGCTCCAGTATTGGAAGTTCACCTTTAGATGCAGTTTAACATAATACCCATGACACTAAAACTCGCAGCCACCGCCTTTCTAGCACATGTATGATAAAAAGGGTTGGGTGGTTGCCATAAGGGTTATAGGATTGAGACAATCATACAGATGCTAGGGCTTGACGTGACTAGCCGATTGATCGGAAGGGGGCCTCTCCGACCGCTCGCCTAGCTAAAGTAAGGACCAAGAAATTTGCATGACATGGAGTGCTCAGGCTCTAGGATTCCGTCTTTAAGCATAACAGGATACCACCCACAGCAAACAGGTGGCACCATTGTGGTTTCTTACCCCTCTTCAGAAGTACAGTAAGTGTGTTCTACAGCCCCAGTCGACAGGGCGGACCAAGTGTTTATCTTCATCAGCAGTTATAAAATTTACACTGTAACTACAGCAAGCGAAAATGGTGCGATCAGGCTCAAAATTGCATCACGTGACTACAATAAGCACGCATACGCAGAATGCAGTGTGACATAATGAAAATATCTTCATATAAAAATGCGGATAATTCATGACTTTCCTCGTACTTCAAATAAAATCAAAACAAGACAAAAGAAAACAAATAATGATAAACAAAACTATGGAAATAATCTTGTTTTCCTCAAACAGAGACAGGTATGATTTGGTCAAATTGAGTGTTCATTGTAAACAGCAACCTTTTTACAGAATTAACCAGTGCCGTGTTAACCTTTAGAACCTCTATTAACATTTAACTTTCTCATACAAAATATTCATAATGTAGAAACGTGTATTGTGGACAGACAAATCTAAATTTGAACTTTTTGGTAGTAAGAGGAGAGCGTATAAGACAAGAAATCCTGGAGGAAGACTGAAAATTAAAACTAAATACACTGTAGTTACTGAGATGTTATAGTTTACTCAAAAAATACCCCAAAAATAAACTTAAGTTTTAAAATGTTTTTTTTAAAAGAAAGGCAAGTTGTTCCCAAACCTTTTTCCCCGTAGTGTATAATATATCAAAAACTAGTAGAGCGCTCTAGTTTTAACTATTCAATCGAAGAATGTGTCTACACCATCCTAACTTAGATATATATATGCTCTCTCACCGATACTGGGCAGTTATTTATTATATAGCAAACTACAGTATTTATATATTATATATATATATATATATATATATATATATATATATAATATTATATATGTGTGTGTGTGTGTGTGTGTGTGTGTATATCTATATGTGAGTGAGTGTATATATCTATATGTGTTGTGTGTGTGTGTGTGTGTATCTATATATTATCGTGTGTGGTATAACTGAGGATTGAATAACAATTAATTTGCTTAGGCCCTGTGTAATTTTATAGCCCCAGTGCTATACTGCATCACCGTAAACTATAGCATAAAAACAGACGCAAGAAAAAAAAACCCTGAGTTTATTGCTATTCAACTGCTGCTGATAATAAAACAAGAAGTAAATCATGGGATGTTATAAGTTATGTTGAAAGGAGTATATTTATTTTATGCCAACATACTTTGTATTAGTTTGTAAGAAAAGAAGATGGTAATTATATTTATTTTATAAGATAATTGTCTGTGAAGTGTGTTAAGGAATTAGTACATTTGGTGGAAGGGATGAGAATCAACAGGCATGAAGAATACGGCTGTTATTTCTTGGAACTACTGCTTGTGAATTCTGAGGTTATTCTTTTCTATCCGTTTGTATAGATTTCAGTTACACCACTCACATAAAAATTAATAACTGTTAAGTATCTGGCCGCCATCCTTGGCCAGTTGTAAAAGAACTTAAAGTAAATAAGTAAGTAAGTCAATAAGTCCTGTGGTATTGTTTTCTTTAGGTCCGACGTCCAAGAAGATCCAAGTATCAATGAGCTAAGATTAGAATCGGCCAGTATATATACACCAACAGCAGCAGCAGCACTGCCAGTGATTGGATAAGAAGGTGCAATGGTTAGCAAGCTAGATTAGCAGACCATTGTTAGTGAGTTCGATCCTCACTGGTGCCCCATACTTCTGGCCTTGTGCCGCATCTGAGCTAAGCTTAGTAAATAACTATATACCAAAAATTCCAACAATAACCCTGTTGACTGAAGCAGTAGAATACGCCGGCTGCACCTTCGCAGAGGAGAAAGACCCCTGTGGACACCTATTGGCTGTGGGTGGCTATCTTGATGCTTAAGGACGGAATCCTGATGGTTGAGTTGTCTATGACTTGCAAAACTCCACTGTGGTCCTTACTTAGGCTAGACGGGCGGTTGGAGAGGTTCCCTCCGATCAATCGACTGGTCACGTCAAGCCCTAGCACCTAAATGATTGTCCATACACTATTGCCCTTATGGCGACCTCTAATCCTTTTTATCATATATGTGCTAGAAGGCGGTGGTTGATGGCCTTAGTGTCCTTGGTGTAATAAAAACAGGAGCCGAAATAAACTTAAGTTTTATTTCACTTTATTTCTACTTGCTGGTTTAATTCGTACAACAAATCCTCAGTTTATATGCAAGACGGATGCCGTTCATTTGGTCCATCCCATTCACACAAAAAGGGGCGTAAAAGTAATACTACACTGGCTATGAAGTTAAACTGCATCTAGTGGTGAGGTTTTAATTCTGGAGTACTGAGGTGAATAGACCCCCTCTTCATCTCCATTACTCCCAGCTACACTCTGGGTGGCAGTACTCGTTAAGGTACATTCCATGGGATAAATAGATAACATATTAGTTTAAAA
This sequence comes from Doryteuthis pealeii, assembly GCA_023376005.1. NCBI lineage: Eukaryota > Metazoa > Mollusca > Cephalopoda > Myopsida > Loliginidae > Doryteuthis > Doryteuthis pealeii. The sequence continues at coordinate 40,073,384 of CM042147.1, read as the reverse complement.
CTAATAAATACCCAACAAGAATGAATAAAACAAGACGTCTTCAGTATAAAATGACCCAAAAACGGTATAATAAGACACTAACAATTCATAAAGAGGGATGCCTCTGTGGCGTAGTGGCTAAACTGGTGGGACGGTGTTATATGTAAACCAGTTCGAACTTCAGTCACGTTTATAACGTTCAATTTCAGACTATCACCCTTGGGAAAATGGTATGAACATTCCCAACTAAAGTTAAATAGTACCACTACTGTTCTTCTATAAGGATGGCTCTGGCATTAATAACCAATGAAAGTCATTATGCCATTAAGCAAGTAAAAAGCAACCGGTATATTAGATTTAGAAGAAAATTAACGTTTATCAAAAAGGTTATATTTTTATTATTTATTATTTATTCATTTATTGATTGAATTTACGCTATGTTAACCTATCTAGGGTTATTATGCACATACGTTAGGGAATCGCCTTCATTGTATGTTCATATTTACTTTTTCAGAGTGTTATATACTGGCATCAAATTCTATATGTTGTATAGCGGCTTCTTCAATTCACGCTGCTACTCCAAATCGTGTATATATCTGGTCACGTAGCGAAGTATGTAGTAGTCGGCCTTCAGAAAATCACAACACATGGGTATTGTAAAAACTTTGATTTTATTTCTTTAATCTCTGCTGTGTTGGGTGGTGAGCGTTGACAATGACTACTACTATTGTTGGGATGACTGGCGATGGTGATATAAAGGGGTGGACGAACCTCATTACCCGTTGGCAGCGATGGACCGTAGCGACGGTCCCTCACTTGTTCTCCGTCCGCTGTCTCCTGTCTGACTGACCTGGGATCCCTGACTTCCTTTTATATATATCAAACGCCTACGCGTTTTCTTTTGTTATCTTTATCAGCGGACAAATCTATTTCCGAACTTATTGTTACCCATCCCTCTTTGTTTGCTTTACCCGGAAAAAGTCCTTTGTTATTTTTTTCGTCTTTTCTTTGTTTCGATTTAACCGGAAGATCCTATTTTCCGTTTTCCCCTTCTTTTAAATATCTTCAATATACAACAAGAGTAGATGCTTCGTAAGAGTTTTTTGTATTTTTGCACACAGTCCTATGGAATATGAACAATTTTGAAAAAATATCTATTGACCCAAAGATGAAACATGATCAACCACTCCGAATCAGAGTGGACCTAGACAATAAAGGGGTTACTCTGCACTACCCCTATTTCCAGGGCTGGATCTTCACCATCAAATGCAGAGTAGTGTCCTACCCAGGATATCCATTTTGATGAGTCGGATGTCATCCTCCACTGCAAGGGATACAGTCAGTGTATACATAGCCTCACCTATTGTACGATTTATTTGACCCAGCTGTATCTCTTTCAAACATATTCGATAAACATTCAGGTAAACTCTGACCTGTAATGGTAGTACTTTTTGAATTAGATAACCAATATGGTGTTCATATGTTATTAAACAAACCAAATCAAAACAAACCAAGTTATGAAACTAAATTTCATCAAATGGTGAGGCTCTAGATCTGAAGCTTCTGAAAGGTCTGTAAATTATTACTTTTGGAATTAGCTAACCCATGATAGGTTTATATGCCATTAAACAAACCAATTCAGAACTAATAAAAGAATGCAATTGATTTTGAGCTTATTGGTCGAATGGGGTGGGTCGGAAAAAAGATAAACTTCTGCTGTTGTCTTCTTTTTTACTTAGTTCCTTTTGTCGACCGATACATGTAGATAAATACTTACGTCATTCGCCTTTCACCGCAAAAATTCGGGTATTCTATGGTTCTATCCTAATTAAGAAAAAAACAAAAAAACTAAAAAACAAAAAACACTTGTGAAAAAAATATAACCTTTATTTACGAAGATTAGAGCATTCGGCTAGAAATCACACAGTTCCTAGTTCGATATCGGCCCACGCCAACTCAGCGTATGAGTAGCACAGGGATCTGTGGTAAAGTAAGGAGCTGATCCTAGGTGTGGCGCTCCATCTCATAAAAAATCTCCTTGTTCTAGCGCTGGTGAAAAGGGGATAGACTCCCTCGCTAATTGTCTGATACCGACTTTACGACTTTAGGCCACCCCGATGAATTTACTTACGTTTTACTTATATGAGGATGAGTGGGAAAATCCCCAAACAAAATAATAACTAAACAAATCTGTGGGGAATTTGGTTACCATATATGTTTTTTACTATTTCAGAATCGTTAAGTGTTTTCCGGGTTTATGAGGACCAAAAACAAACCGATCAGTTCGTCTAAGTGAGGAGGGGGGGTTCAGGGTGATTATTTGGAAAACCTCAGGTCAAGGGAAAGAAGAGTCGATGTAATTCTCTATGAGCGATTTTTCTTTGTTCAAGGGCTCACGGCTTTTGATCAGGTGTGTGGGGTAGGGTAAATAGCATGGTCCCAGTGGGTCGTTCCCCCCGGGCCGGATTTATTGTCTAGTGTCTAATGCCCTCACAGACCATTGCATGAGCTTAGGGTCGTGTGTGGCTCCACAAGTAAAAAAAAAAGAAAAGATTTTATGTCAATTCAGCCTGGTGTGGGGTCTAGAAAATAACTACTTTGCCTTGTTCAATAAAACTATCAAACATAGATTTGTCTTTTATTTTTACATAATAATCCGAACGAACGATTATATGTCATCCCGTGGGTTTTCGATTTGACGAGAATCACGATTTCTACGTTAGTGTACGATCGACATTGATTGAATTTTATCTTTCTTCTAAAAACATTCTACAATGTTAATTCACGTAAATCACGTCTCGTTTCCATTCATTGATCATTTAAGATCTTTCCACATTCGATTATGTGCGTGTTGTTTTCAACAACAAATCTAATGAACCTATTGTTCTTACTTCTCTCTTCATATCGTATTCAAGTTCATTACATTGTGTCGAGTTTAATGTGACATCTCACCGGATGTCGATGGGAAAGGATTTGGACATAAAAAAGCATTTAACATTCACATCACGAACTCAGAGTTAAACATTTGCTTAGAATCTAAGTGACAACTAACACGTATTTTACACACCTTTAATGTCATCAAGTGTATCTGGTTATTGACATATAGATCAACGTTAATCACTGGTGAGCTTAGAATAAGCCAAGAAGAAGAATATGATAATAGAAGCTAAGTATACAAGATAAGTATACGTATATACGTACAGGATGCAACATTTTTAGTTCATTTTCATTTTTGAAATTATTGCGTGCGCACCATTATTATGAGTTTTTCACACCTGTAGTAGCTGGTGGTTTACTGGAGGCTGAGTGACATCAAGTCTCCTCAGGTCTCCAGGACTCTTCTGAGTATTCTAGCCGATCCCAACAGTGCTTTAGTTTGGATGGTCTCGGTTCTTCTGATTTCTAGTTCACCCAAATTCTTTTCCAGGGCTTTGCGGATTCCAAAGGCACCAATTACGATTGGTACTAACTTCACCTTCATGGTTCACAGTTTCCTCAGTTCTTTGGCAAGGTCTAAGTATTTGTCAATCTTTTCGCTTTCTTTGATTTTTATTCGGTGGTCGGCCGGGACGGCAAAATCCACGAGTTGACAGCTTCTCTTTTTCTTGTCAATCAGCACTAGGTCTGGTCTCCTGGCCGGGATTAGATGATCCGTCTGTACCTCGAAGTCTTAAAGAATTCAATGCGTCTTGTTCTCCAGGAAAGGTTTAGGTTTGTGCATATACCATTTGGTTGTATGATGGAAATTGAATCTCTTGTACAAATGTGAAACAGTATATTTGATCCCATCACCAAACAAACTACCAACAAATTGACTGGATAACTGTGTCGTAGTTCTCCTTTATTTTCGTTCTTTTCAGCTCTATTCTGGACCATAGTGGTAATACCATTAAAGGCGCCCATCTGTAGATCAAGTATATATGCTTGATAGTGTTAGTATTGGTTAATTAATTTGTTGGATGTTACGGTATGTCAACTCTTGGTTATTTTTTTTTATACCGAAGACGTATTTGTTTTATTTAAACTTGTTGGGTATTTAATTTTTTAAAAACTCATTTATAAACACATTTTTAAAAAAACTCATTTATAAACACATTTTTAACTCAATTCAACCTATAGGTGAGACAGGTAATACCACTCCGGGTCAGAGTGGAACTGGAAGTAATGGTGATGATGCTATTGAAAAGAAATACTTGATACCATATATATATATTTACCAACCCCTCCGCACGAGCAGGATGTGACACAAGGTCAATTTCTTAAGCAGTTAACCACCAGCTACTACAGGTGTGAAAAACTCATAATAATGGTGCGCACGCAACAATTTCAAAAATGAAAATGAACTTCTTAAGCAGAGTTCAACAGGTTTGAATTCAGAGTTTTCCCTCTCCAAGACTGGTTACCTAGCCATGGTTAAAGAACCCAGTCTGCCCTGCTATTTACCCATAGCTGGAGGGATAGTATGATTCATACCTTTCCCAAGGGTATTAGCGGTAAGTGAAATGCAATTACCACGTCCAGGATTTGAACTCGGGCGACGAGTCCATTTCCCATGACTTTAACCATTACACCACGCGCTTCCTTACTCTCTATATTTGATAACCATATAAACTGTGGACAAAACAAATACTTATTCAATAAAAATAGTTACCGTTTATTTAATCGTTTATAAATAATTAGTAATAGATAGGAATATTTAAACCATATAACTGTGTAAATTATTTGTATTAGAGAAAAATACTTGATAACATATAACTGTGTAAATAATTACTTATTATCATCAAATAGGAATATTTACTTGAAACCATAGAATTATTTGTAAATTATTAGTTTTATATTAGATAGATATATTTTAAAATTATAAGACAATGTGCAAATAATTTTATTAGATAGAAATACCTGATACCGTACAAATGTGTGAAAACTAATGATTATCCTTGTAGGAAAATGCAATTTAAAAAAGAAAATTTACAAAGAAATTTTTTGAATATAATTAAAGGTTTTTCTGCTTTGAATAACCCAAAAGGGTTTGATATGCCACTAAAAAACTAGAAAAGCTAGTTTTGAGTAAATAGGATGAAATATTTCACTAGAAATATGTATGAGAGGTAATCTAATTTAAACTTTCAAAATAATTAATGCAATTTCTCCTTATAGTAGATATTTTATTGAATATTTCTCCTCGAACTAGAAATTCATTGTCAATGCAGGTATCAAAAATTAAATCTATTTCTTTCATAATTGATGAGTTATCTATGAATTATGTACTGTAATGTAGAAATTAAAATAACGCTAATTTCTGAATCATTGAAAAATACGCATACATGATTGACAGAACTTAACCTTTTAATTGACCTCGACTCTCGTTGACGGACGCAAAATGGCAGTCTGTCCCGTTCGGGGTCATTTATTCAGCGTGGTTTTTAAGTTGGAATTAAAAAATAAAAGACGTTTACAAAACAAGATAAAGTATTGTGTTGGTAACTAAAAACTAACAACGAGCACAAACAAGAAGAATTACCAAGAAGAAATCCCAAGTAATTCCAGACCAGAAGAAAGAACAGAGAAGCCCAAATCCAACCAGACCAGCTACCCTGACAGACGACCGATCCATATTTATAGAAGATACAAGAAAAAACTCAATACTTGAATCACCAGACCCCTAACAGAGATTGATAGAATTAATGAACAACAATATAAGATAGTAATTCAACATATTAAACAACTGGAATTTTTGCTTATAGAGTTATATATGTTTGGAAGAAATTACCTAATCAGGACAAATGATAGCAACAGTGTAAAAAAATTGAACTGGATGATTTCAGATATAGTGATAAGAACGATTATTTTTGAGGACATTTTTTGGGAACTATCTGATGAATTACTTAACAGAATTTCATATCTCTCTCTCTCTCTCTCTCCTCTCTCTTCTCTCTCTCTCTCTATATATATATATATATATATATATATATATATATAGCGTATACGTTCGGTGCAAAATTCCCTTTTTTCTAATCTAAGGCTGATCTCCTTGTAAGGACACGCCTAAGATGTTGGATTTACAATGTATATAGTAAAACAGCACTCTGCTCAGAATATTTGGCTTTAGGTGTAATATTGAGATTTGGCTTTAAATGTAATATTGAAGATAAGAAAAGTGACAAAATTAATAGAAGGAGTAATAGATTACAGTTACACGGATAGATTAGATAAATTAGGATTAACTACTTATACTAGAATGAGGAAGGGGAATTTAAGGAACAGTTCAGGAAACTTTCGGATAAATTACTTAATAGAATTTGAAATATATATATATTATATATATTATATATATATATATATATATATAATATTATTTTTATTTTTATGGACTCTCTCATGAGTTTCGATGAGGGTTCACACGCACAATGAACACCACACAG
>CM042147.1:40029483-40054483 GCA_023376005.1 Doryteuthis pealeii | reverse complement strand
ATTAAACTTTAATATTTCTCCGGGTTCCGCTAGTAAATCGAATATTTCTATTGTTTTCATAATGGTATCATTCGATAGTGACGATGGAAAACCCTTTTCTTCCTCATTTCTATGCATTTCTAAAGTAAAGTAACTTTTAAAGTAGCTCGCAACTTTATAACAAAAACATTTTTTTTCTAAAATATTTTCCGTGCACAACTCTCTGTATTCGAGAAATGATAACAAAAGGTATTGAGTTACAGTCTTCTGAAAATCATCCTTCCGAATATCGGAAATATAGAAATTAAATACAGTGAGTATGATAGTAGCAATAGTGTCCCACCCATTTCCATTTTGTATTCAGAAAACTTTCGAGCAGACATCTTTAGTCTGAAGGTTATTGACATCCAATTTTAGCATTTTATTGATCAACATTCAACATATTTATTATCTCAATACAACCTTTTCTTCCACAGTAAAACTTTTCGTTGGTATACCAAGAACGTCAAAAAAGACTGAGCTAGTCTGTTTGTACATATCTATATATATTTATATAAAGGAGTCGCGTCTGTTTTGGTATGTACGTGTCGATTTATAACTCAGAAAAGAAGTGGCTTTGGATATTAAAAGCGCTCATTTGCTTTAATATGTTTATAACTAGGAAAAGTAAAAAATTTAATTTTTGATTTTTACTGATTAGATGATATAATTCAATATAAAAAATTCAAACAATTTGTGGAACTCTCCTTCATTCATTCTTTCTTTTGTTGCATACCCTTCTCATTACTTACTTCTTACTTCTTCTTCTGTTCATATTCTATCTTAGGTTCTTCTTCTTGGGGACTTCTTCTTGGGGACTTCGTCTTGGTGATCGGTCGCACTTGGCTCATTTCTTCTTCCAATCAGTCCTGTTACCAAGACACCCATTAATCACAAGACCATGTTATTTTTCTTAAGCTTTCATTTCCTTAACTATACATTTCATGTAACTAAATATTTGACTAACATAGCGCACGTATGCAGATTGAGTTACAGTTAAGGCAGGAACATCTTCACTGCCTGACGTCCAACTGAAAAACTGAGGAGCCAACCAGGTCCCAAGTGACTTCACATATTTCGCGGGCTTTCTGTACTATTCCATGGAAAGTCCCGCCCGTGATATGAAAAGTGCCATCCCTTTAGAATTACAGGGATTGACAATAATCTTATGCAACCGCATAGATTATGTAACACTTTCTTTCTTTCTTTCTTTCTTTTTTATTTCTTCCTTTCTTTTTTCATTCATTTTTTCTTTCTTCTTTCTTATTTCTTCATATGTTCTTCATATGTAAGTACAAAAAGCATGTAAAATGAATACATTTGTATTCAACATGCATTTAAAAACTGAATTCCTTTTTTCACATATGATGACTTATTTCTTAGAACAAAATATATTAATATTAATATATTACCCAGTGTAACTCCAAAACTTAAGAAAGGAAATAAAACATTGATAGAATAAACCACACACTTTCATTTGAATTAATACGCAACATTTTACATTTTTAAGGGTAAAAAAGAAAATAAATTAAACGAACAAATTTTTTATCACTTTAACTCAACAACCTATTATGAACTGAATTAAACATTTTTTCACATGTACGAAAGATGTTTTTAGAAAAATAGAATTGTTTCAAAACGCAAATGATAAGGAATTTACTAAATTTTGTTCCTTTCGCCACATCTCTTACTCCGCTCTTCTCCCTTTCTCTCTCACTGTCAGGTTTTTCTAAAATCCTTTTGCTACGGTCATGGACCGGAAAATTCTGGTGGTATATCTATATACAGATAATTTAAAAAGGCTCTTTTAGAATTTGACAATTTACGTTGTACATGTGATGGAATCGTTTAGTAAAATTATATGAAAGTAACCCCGAAACATATTTTCAATCGAATGTTGCCCGCCCAGTTAATGGCACTTAAAATAGGCTGACTATATCCTTCACAGCGCGGTAAGACATCCTCCCTAAAAAGGGCTTTCTCTGTTATGATACTACACTGTATCTAGTGGTGAGGCCTCAGTTCTTGATCTCTTGGGAGTGTGGAGTACCCTTTTATTGCTATTAAGCCTAGATTCACTCTTACCCGGAATGGTAGTACCTATTAGGGTACTATCTATTGTTCAAATAGAGCTGTTTGAAAATTAATTGTATTCGATAGCAACATGTGCAAGAAGGAAGAAGAAAAAAAAGAAAAAACAGATACACAAGAAATATAAATATAACCGTACAATGAACACGATTCCCTAACATCTCGACATAAAATAGTTCACCCCATTCAAATCGATCAAGCAACTGTAGTGTAGTCACCTAATAATGTTATGTCGGCGATTTGGAGAAGAAAACCGGATTTTAAGGGGGGTGGGGTTCGTTTTATTCTCCCCGATCAATATTCGAGGTCGTAGAAGCGGAAAGAAATGGAAACGGACATCATGTGTAGGGAGTAACTTTCTTCAGTCTTTTAAGAACCGTCTCTCCTCAGATCTATTCATTTCTATTTCTCCATTCACAGTCAACATTTGTCTCCTCACACCTAACAAAAGCGAATGTCCCGTAGAAATTTAGAAAGGATCGAACAAAAATGAATCCCCCCATATATATATATATATATCAACCCGTCCACACGAGTAGCATGTGACACAAGGTCAATTTCTTAAGCAGAATTCAACAGGTTTGAATTCAGAGTTTTCATTCTCCTAGACCGGTTGCCTAACCAAGGTTAAAGAGTCCAGTCCGCCCTACTATCTATTCATAGCTGGAGGGAGAGTAGGCTTCATACCTTTCCCTAGGATATATAATATATATATATATATATATATATATAGTGAGTGAGTGTGTGTGTGTGTGTGTGTGTGTATGTGTGTGTGTGTGTGTGTGTATGTGTGTGTGTGTGTGTGTGTGTGTTTGTTCGTGTGTCCCGAAAATCATTTCTTAGTGTAATAATGCAGTCAATTTTCGCTCAAATAATCTCAAATTATGACAAAATGGTTAACATTTAGATTTTTTCACTGTAAGAGTAAGAATGACATTCCATGGCCGAACAGAATGATGAGAGAGTTGTAAAAGTGAATATAGAAATGTAGAAAATGAAATGTCCCATTTTGAACCTTCATATGTTGACTTCTTTTGCATCTCATTGCAACACAATACAAAATAATGAACCAAATAAACTATATATATATATATATATATATATATATATATATATATATATATATTTGCATGGTGTTTTTGACGTATGACGTCTCTTCAGTGTGGCTAGATATTTGCAGCTTACCTCCAGACGTGATGGAAACCCGATCGATTCTTCATCAAGCTCCTTAACCACTCGGCTATAGTCACCTACAGATTGGGAGAGGGATTTTTACTGATAAATACACATATCTGTATATATGTAAATACCACCAGATAGTGATCTATGCGTTCCTTATTGAGAGCACAGCCTTTTTAAGCTTAGTTGGTGTTCGTCAGCAAAATCCCCTCTAAAGTGCTTAACCCACTTCGAGATGGAGAGCATATATAGTCTCACATAGACATCGTATTTCGACCTATCACGTCTCTTCCATGCAACTAAACATTTTTCATGGTACCTATATATATATATATATATATATATATATATATATATATACTAGCAGAATTACTCGGTCCATGACCGGAGTAAATTATTTTAAGAACACCAGAGATTGAGAGAGAAAAAGGAAGAGAGTAGTAAAAGAGAAAAATGATTTAAAAACTTTTCATCAATTAGAAAAAATAATCGGTAAGAATTCACACACACACACACACACACACACACACACACACACACATATATATATATATATATATATATATATATATATATATATATGTGTTTTTTTGTTTTTTGTTTTACTTATAAAGAACTGACAGCGCGGATTCCTGGGACAAGTGCTTTTAAATAGGCTTGAACACAATAGAAAAAGAGTGTGAAGCTTTGTAAAATCAATTATAAATTCTACATCCACCTGCGAGTCTTGTTTAAATTTTGCTAAGTAGATCTTTTATGAAGCCTATTCAATTTCGTTTGCTTGGGTTTGTTAGAATGATGTAAAAATGTTCTGGAAACCCTGCACACACACACACACACACACAACACACACATATATATATATAATATATATATATATATATATATATAATAAGTAATCCACAGACACGTGTTTCAAGGTTTCACCTTTCATCATTGTGGCTATACCGTTCAACAGCTACTCCTGCCGGGTTTGAGACCCGAATGAACTTTCGTTCGCCAATCCTCTTATCCGTACGGCCAGAGGCAGCTGTCAAATATAGGAGAATATTTAATCTCTACATTTCTAAGCGGAAATTAATTCACTAGAGGCCTCAAACATATGTAAACAAAGCGAGGCTTAGCTGTGCGCCAGATACGGTGAATTTGCAATTAAATCCCTATTTAAAGTGCTCGACCAAAGTGGGAGCATATATAATAAATAAGTAACGCACAGACACGTGTTTCAAGGTTTCACCTTTCATCAGTGTGGCTATACCGTTTAACAGCTACCCCTGGCCGGGTTTGAGACCCGAATAAACTTTCGTTTGCCAATCCTCTTACCCGGATATATATATATAATATATATATATATATATATATATATATATATATATATATATATATATATACTGCTGGTTTGAAAGTCACGTCGGCGAGAAACGAACCGTTAAATCGTGCCGCTGTTTTTATATCTTGGTTACCCTAAGAGATATTTATGGTCTATTCAATGACATTGAGCACGCTTAACTTTTTATTATCAAAATATATTATATATATATATCAGTTAATCACTTTAAGTTTACAGTTAAAATAATGATTAAACCCGATTAAAATAAAAATTATTAGATTAAAAAGCTATCATAGATTAGGCCTTAAAATCAAATCTTCAAATCCGTGCACATTATGTACGTCTTAAAAACACAAGAGATTTTTATTTTTATTTTTTGAGAATTAGGTTTCATGATAAATCTTTTTTGGTGCAAAATAATCCGCATTCTTTTTGTCTTAAATTGAAAGTAAAATAATCTCGGATTTGGCATTAATTCCATTTGAAAAAAAAAACTATCAAACTTGTTAGAGCGTCTTCTCATATTGTTTGCCTCAGATATAAGTTATGCAAGATAATTGCCCAATATTTTTAAAGTCGAAAATTCTTTTTAGAAACGTTTATTCAACAAAAATCAAAAGGAAAATGTATATCTGAAAATCCCTTAAAGAAAGTCTTTTTCAATATAAGCCAAATAACATCATACATTATTTATAAAATGTCGGTCCTTTAGCATCTCTCTATTTATCTGACTGTCAATCTGCATCTATGTATGTATGTATGTATCTATCTATCTATCTATCTATTGCTATAATAGCATATATCTACCCATCTATTTATCTATCTATGATTGACAGTCTATTTCTATCTATCTATCTATCTATCTATCTATCTATCTATCTATCTATCTGTCTGTGTGTCTGTCTGTCGGTATTTTAGCATCCATCTAACTATCTATTTATCTAACTATCTGTCTGCATTTCTGTCGGTATGTCAGCATCTATCTATCTATCTATCTATCTATCTATCTATCTATCTATCTGTCTATCTGTCGGTATCTGAGCATCTACAGTGCGATGCAAAGGTTTACAACACATTAAAAAATTAATTAATTAATGAAACTTTTACTGCTAATAATACATATGCTGAAGTATTTAGTCAAACAATCAGATTAAAAAAAATGATCAATAAAAATATACTACGAAGAAAAACCAATATTTAATCACTCAAAAGTTCACAATAGATTTACAAAATCATCTATCCATATTTCGTAGGGTAACCGTTATTGCTAATTACAGAATGTAGGCATTTAGAATAGTCCTCTACGAATTTCTTGCATGTTTCTTGGGTAATATTTTTTCATTCTTCGTGACTAAATTCCTTTAGTTCATGAAGGTTTTGCGGTTTCCCTCTTGGAATTCTAAATTACAGCTCTCTACATTAATTCTAAAGTTGAGATCTGGGGTTTGACTTGGCCATTTTAGAATGTTTATTCTATTTGAATTTAACCATGATTTTGTAAGCTTTGTGGTATGTTTAGTATTGTTGTCTTCTTGAAAGACCCAACTTGATTTCAAACCCAGCGAATGTGATTTCTGACGTGAATTTATCTCCAAAATATACCTATCATATGCTCAATTCATCCTTCCCCCTATTATTTCAATGTCACCTACTCCTAGGGCACTAAAGCAACCCCAGATCATGATCGATCTGTGTCTAAATGTTACTGTTGGGATAGAAGTCTTCGGCGAATGTTCAGTACCCTTCTTTCTCCAGACATTTGCCACAGCTAAGTTCATTTTCATTTCACCTGACCAAAGTACGTTTTTCCAAAATGCTGCAATTCTTTTAGAATACTCATTTGCAAAATCCATTCAAGCAAAAAAAAAAAAAACGTGTTTTCGTTTAAGAAGTGATTTTTTGCGACCAGTGTTCATATGTAAGAGTCCACAGGAGTTTTTTCCTGCTTCTTTATTGGCAACCAGTAGTGGCCAGACGCTAAGAACTGTATCAACTTAACACTTATATCCGTTGTGCAATAAGTCAATGCAGTAGCAGGATATTGCTGGGATGCAAGCCCGAAATCTTAACATTTTGGACTGGGTCACCTGTGCGAACCAGTATAATGTTGAAAGACCCGAAATTGGTAATGATCACAGGAAAAACATTACTGATGATGCATCCCAGCGCATCTTAAAGATGTATTTTCCAAAACACTTATATCCGTTGTGCAATATGAGTTAAGGTAAAAAAAAATACATAAGTATAAATATAAAGATTCTAGGTAAAAAAGGTCACTAGGTTTATAGTTTCAAAAATTCAGCCTGCATTGTCCAGTTGGACACATGGCGCAACGGATATAAGAGTTGAGTTAATACTGTTCTAAGTGAAAATCATCTGGAAGTTACAGGTTCAATCTAAAAAGAAATCATACAACCATATCTTAGGGGTTCATATCTCTCTCTCTCTCTATATATATATATATATATATATATATATGCAAAGAAAAAACGCTTAAAGACCGGGTATATAGTGATTATGGTCCATTTCCACCCGTGGGTATCTGAGACCCTCTGTTTATTCAGATCACTTTTCTATCTAAACTGATAAACAATTAAATTCAGCTTATATTTATACATCTTTCCCTGCTTTCGGGGATGGTATAGTATTAAAATTTCTCTTAAACATTTTGGGGTGGTAGCGCTTTGATGTCATCCCACTTCAATTTTTAGAATTCTTTTTCCTTAAGATTTGGCGTCTGGGTGACCTGAACTTTGCAGCACCCAAATGTTGGAGGAAAGGACCAGTTTAGAATCATCATAATACCAAAAAACTTGGTACCCCACCAAAGAAAAAGAAATATATATATATATATATATATATATATATATATTAATATATATATATATAATGATTATAACATTCCATCGCGTGAACACGCTTTACGTTTATATAAACGCTAAAAAATTACTGGTTTTTAAAATCTCGACCATTTGACTCATCGGAAGGTTGCGTAAGCATGAAACTTATAGTTATGAGTTTATAACATCCAAATTATTATTGATTATAAATCTGCTCTGGTTTATTAGCATTGAACACCTTTTTATGCCAATACTTTTCTCATTTATTCTATATTCATTCTATATATATTTTTTTGGAGGATATGTACTTAATTGAAGTCATACCTAATTTTGAAAATTAATTAGTTAATAATTAATGAATTTAGGCGGGCATATATGTTCAAATGTATGGCTAAACAAATCGAGAAACATATATCATATATGCCCGCCTAAATTCATTAATTATTAACAATTAATTTTCAAAAAAAAAAAAAAAAAAAAATATATATATATATATATATATATATATATATATATATATAATCATTGTTTAATCACTGATCTATATAGACAACCCTTCTACTTCAGACAACTCCCTGATGAATATACATATAAACATGTCTGTAAACAAAGTAGAAACTCTTCGCATAGAACAGAAATTTATTTTCTGACGTAAAAGTAGACCCCCCCCCCAACCGTCATCGAATTTCATTACAATTGATCTTTTCTGCTCGTATTTTTATTTTCGATCTTAAGTTACTCTGACGGATTAAGATCAGACACTGTAACGGCGAATGGAGACAAAGGAGTTCACGCTGGCTTGCATTCAGCTCGCACAGTTCTCGTCAAAAGAGACTCACAACTTTGAAAGGAGAAATAATCTTTTAAAACCCCACAAGAAATGCGCTTATTCGCCAATACAATTCAAGCACATGAACAAGTACTCACAAATAAACAAACACACACAAACTCATGGACTCACACACACACACACACACACACGCACACACACACAAGTGGAGACACACAGCTGCATGGATACATTTTATAAATCCAGTCAATGCAAATAATCGCTTAGTCAGCAAAAGATTTTGTCTTCTCAAATACAATATATGCATGTGTGTATGTAGGCACGTGATGTAATGGTTATCGTCGTAAGAAACGGACATGGTGAGACAAGTTCAAATCCTGGATGAGGTGGTTTATATTTCACATAGCGTTAGTATCCTTGGGAAAGGAGTAGGATGTGACACATGGTCAATTTCTTAAGCGGGGTTTAACAGATTGGAATTCTCCCCGACTGGTTGCTTAACCAAGATTAAAGAGCCAAATCCACTCTAGTATTTATCCATAGTTAGATGGAAAATAATTGGATGCATACCTTTCCCAATGGTATTAGTGCTATGGGAAATGTAAACAGCCTTGTCCAGGATTTGAACTCGGGTTACCGAGTCCATTTCATACGACGATAACCATTACACAACGCACCTCCTAAAATTTAGATACTATATTTAAAATACACACGTGTTTTTTATTAGGTCCCTCTAGAAATTAACCATTTTTCAGTTGCTGTAAACTGAAAAATGGTTACTTTGAAATACGTGAATTTATTGGATGGGGCCGATCCAGGGTTAATGCCGTCACTAAAACAACAGTTCTTATGGTCTTCCTTTACTTCTTGATAATTCTGTTTAAGATTTTCATCCCTATGTCCGTTATTTGTTTTTGTAAGGAACACAAGACTTGGTCTTATTTCTATTTTTATACGTCTTTATTCAATTCAAACTAAGTTAAAACAAAATCTCGCGGAGAAATGGCCTCTAGCTAAAACTGACTTTTAAAACTAACTTCTATTTTCACATTCGGCTCTGGCCAATCAGAGATCAGGTCGATCAAAAGGTTGTTTTGTTATTCACTTAACTGTATTTTTCCATGATTCAGAAATTACCGTTATTATCGACTTTTATACTACAGTACATAATTCATAGGCAACCTATTAATTATGTAGCATAAATACATCGTCAAAGACAAAAAAAATTCACAAATATTTATAACACAAATCGAATGTTAAAAACATTAAATTTTAAAGTTCAAGTTTAATTCACATGCAACATTTGTGTTATTACGAAATCTATTCGATATATTGTTCTATTTACTAAACGCCGTGTACGTGACAACGAATTCGTAAAAGATATATATTGGAACTAGCAAAATAAAAAGACACCCTCCGGGCGATGTAAAAATAATTTTTTGAAAGATATTGCCTGAGGGGATGGGATGGGAGCTGAAAATTCAATGTCATAGAGTGTGTACCATAAGTATGTAAAATCGTCAAATTTATAAAAGGAGTAAAAAAAAAGAAAGAAAGAAAGACAATTTGAAATGGAAACAATTCCGATAACTTTAAATATTATATTAGAATAAAACAGTCTATATATAAATATATAACGCCGGGCATCTATTTATTGAAACAATGAGGATTGTCTAACGTTGCATGCGCACATTTTGGGTATATCTATTCTATGTTATGACGTTGGATTTTGTGACGTAAGCAGTGACGCAGTTTTTGTTACAGACAAGCGAATCTCCATTATGAATAGATTGAAAACAGTTTTCAACTGATAAAGTATGCAACTGAAATATTTATTTTAATTACTCACTCTCTCTCCCTCTCTCTCTCTCCTCTCTCTCTCTCTCTCTCTGTATATATATATATATATATATATATATATATATATATGCGTATGCGTGTATGTGTGTGTGTGTGCTTCTGTCTCTTAAATGATGTAAAAGGTATTAAATACAAGGTAAATTGGGACATATATCAGGTAAAAGGTAAAAGACACCAGGTAAAATATAAACGATAATTATTAAGATCACCATCAAGTCGTGCTGGCAATATGGGTTTCCATGAATCTTTCTTGCCACCCGTCCCTATCAAGCAGAGTTCCTGGTAAGTCCTCTGGACAGCATCCAGTATCCGCACAAAACTGATCAATGTAAGTTCTTACTGGTCGACCAACACTAGTGTGTCTATGTGTAGGTGTCCATAGAAGAACGTCAATTATGTGTTCTCACTAACATCTCCTGTACTGTCCAGCATGTATTTGGATGGTTTGTGAGATGGGAGGTAAGTGGCAGTGCAGCAGTTTTTTATTTTTTATTTTGGTGCTATTTCCAGGATTTGTATAAGACAGCAAGCAGCATCCTTTTGCAGTTTCCATCTAGCTTTTTCTTCAAGCGTCTCATTAAAGTATTCTCGGCACGGCTACTGTTTGGAAGAATTCTCACTTTATCTCATCAGAATGATCCTGTATCATGCAATATATTATGCGAATCTGTAATAATGCCTTCCTATAGTGGTATAACGCAAAGCCACGCAATGCACAGTGAATTCACTGGTATTGATAAATGTAAATGTTTAATATTATTGAATTATCTTGCCTAGAGCTACTGTAAGTTTATTTTGTTTTATTGGTATTTTAGTCAGATAAAGTGATATATAATAGAAACCCATTCTTTGATTCATGATTCATGGTTTTAAAATGAGAGAGGGTAGCTGATTCAATTATTTTTCTTGTGCATTTATCATGTTCCTATAGCTATTGTTTATGATTGGTCATTGTAAATCAGATTAAATGGTGTCGATATATATATATATATATATATATATATATATATATATATATATATATATATAAGTGTATTTTGGCAGCATTTTTTCTTTTATACAAGTTTCGTTAAACTGTACAGATAATTCCTGTCGGACAAGGAATATATATATATATATATATATATATATATATATATATATTATATATGTATGTATGTATGTTTATACACATATATGTATGTATATATATATGTATATATATGTATGCATATTATATGTATATATATATGTATATATGTATGTATATATATATGTATGTATTATATATATTCATATATATATGTATGTATGTATATATATATATATATATATATATATATATAATATATATAAGAATAGTCTTATAATTTTAGAATACATAACTATAGATACTGCATTAAATGTATAAGTTATAACAAATCTCTCCCAGCAGAGAGATAATTACACCTAGTATACCCCGATTTTAACAGAGTCGCTAAGTTCCCTATAATAGAAAAAAAGATGTGGTGTTGCTTAGTATGATGGTTATAGTCGTAGAAAATGACTTGACGACCAGGACTAGGCTGTTTACATTTCACATAATATCCTTGGAAAAGTATGAACCCAGCTATTGTCCCATGAAGTTTTGTTTTCCTCCTCCAACCTCATACTTTTTCGATGCTGTTGTTGTCCAGACAGCAAGCGAAAAAAAGAAAAGAAAAAAAGAAAAAAAAGCAGAACTAAGATGTAAATTGAATCTCACAATAACAGCATTACATTTCTAACAAAGTCGACATTGCAAAATTAAGAAAAATGAAATTGTTGAAACAGTGATAAAAAATGTAAATAACTGCAGGAAACTGAATACGTCACAATTCATTTGGTTATTATTATTATTATTATTATTATTATTATTATTATTATTATTAATATTGTTGTTGTTGTGTTGTTGTTGTTTATTACGTCAAGATCTATTATGGTTTGTGAAAAATAAGCGCACCAAAAATTAAACTAAATCAAATATATGAATTTATGTAAATATGAGGAGCTATTTCATAGCATGGATGTAAATATCGACATGACTATATATATATATATATATATATATATATATATATATATATATATATATATACAGTCATGTCTTTCTGACTGTTCTTTAACTTTTGTATGGCAACCAGTATAAGAGGAAATAAACTCTGAATTCAAACCCGTTTAACTCCGCTTAACAAATTGACCATGTATCACATCCTACTCGTGGTTGGTAAATATTTGATAAAAAATCAATCGTTGAAATTAGTGAAGGTAAATGGATATTGCATGTGAGATGCAATATCCATTTTCCTTCACTAATTTCAACGATTGATTTTTTAAATAGACTCAGTATATTTTTAAATAGACTCAGTATATCATCCCTAAATCATTACATTGTAAAAGTTGAACACTTATTAAAACGCATAAAAATTAATTATTCAAAAATATCTTTCTAAAATGATTGATCTTCATGCTTAAGGACATCACAAAATATTATAGAATATCTATAAAATGGCCAAAGTGGAATGTTCAAATCATTAATTTTTAAAGTTCAACTTTCATTCACCCGCGAAGCCAATCCTGTGTCATTCATAAGCCTTTCCGTCTTGAAATGTAAAATGTAATCAAATAAATATCCTTTCAAATTGTTGCATACCCTTCTTCTTTACTTCTTTACTTACTTCTTTCTTACTCTATTCTTCTGGGCGTCTTTGGAATCTTATAACATCTTGTCTTGGTCTGGAATCTTCGAAGGTCTGTACTTTCTTGGACTTCGGGTCTGGTCTTCTATTGGGATTTCTCTTTATCAGTGCGTCATTGTTAGTTTTTAGAAGTAATAACACAAGACTCCGATTTGCTTTGATCTTACTTTATTTTTAAATCCCCAACCAGACAATCTGCGCAGATGAGAGGACGCGCGTATAACGCGACTTACACCTTCGAGCTCGCTGCTACCTTCTAACTGACTGAAACTTACTTACTATCTAAACCGGAAGAGAGGGTCCTCTCTGCCGGTTCTCACGGTATCCACCGGAAGGAAGGATCAGGACAGGTCAAGCCTTGTGATTCAAATCCTTCAAGGCCATGGGCTGCAGCTTATAACGGCCGTTTTGATTTCTACACTATTGCACGCAAATATTAGGTATCTAATAATTATGTAACAAAATTATTCATGTCGTTACAGGACATCGTTCATTATTTTGAAGCGAAATAATTAGTTTTTGTTTTTTATGCTTTATGCAAAAAACTTGCATAATAATAATAATATCTTAGCCATGCTATAATCAGATAGGATAATTAGAAGAGCTTGGAAGATCTGAAGAGACTTGCTGTCACTCAGACTTCAGTGAAAAAAAAAACAACAGTTTAACTGGTATTAAAAACTTGCAAAGTGTAAAATAATAGATAAGCAAAAAGAATCATTAAAAAAGGGTATAAAATAGAGGTAAGCATATATAAGATAAATCGATAGATAGATGATGGAGGCACGTGGTGTAATGGTTACCGTTATAGGAAATGGACACGGCAAGGCAAGTTCAACGCAGCTGTTCGTATTTTTCCCAGGGTTATTAGATATTAATAACCCTGGGAAAAATATGCGTCCAACTCTTCTCCCTTCCGCTATCGGTAAATAATAGGGCAGACTGGGCTCTTTAACCTTGGTATGAAAACCAATTTAGGAGAAGGAAAACTCTGATTTCAAACCAAAGAGGCTCTCTTCTCGTAAGTCAAAACTACTCCTCCACCTTCTAACATAAAATCAGATTTATAGAAAAAGGCAAAGCAGATTTAAAGCCTAAAATATAAGATCATGGTAGCACGTGACTTTTCTTTCAGTTAGAATTTCCTGTGTTAACAGAATCATCAGACGAGATGTTTTTTTTAAAAAAATAATATTCCTAAGCCAAAGTTTCTGACTTAGGAGTCTACAGTTTTATATGCCTTTTTCTTTTACTCTACGTTCTACAAAATAATAAGGAGGCCGACATCTTTGAACAATCGCGCCAGTTAGAATCGTGTTATCGACTGAAATACAAACCTGCTTAATAACGATCATTTCAGCGGGTTGGTAATAATAATAATAATAATAATAATAATAATAATAATAATAATAATAATAATGAGGAGGAGGAGGAGGAGGTAGCTGTAAAAAAGTCATTCCCAATTAATAATAAAAATGTATACTCGACCATTTTCATACCACAATTTTCTTTGATCAGAAAAAAAAATGTAAAAAAAATAAATAATAAATAAAAAATACAAACGAAGAAAAAAATCTGTCTACCAAACTTTTAGCTTTTAATATATTTTATCTTGTTAATTTTATCTTGTTATCTTTTCCATTTCACTTGGCGCTTAACTGTCGGCATTTAAAAACATTTTTTTTCTTTAAATTTTGATTACATGTCCGGGCTTTCAAATGAAATCAGGTAATAATTAAATTTTTGAAAAAGAGATACAAAAAATAAAAAAATAAAAATCATAACAATAAAATAACAGAAAGCAGCACTAGTGGATAATACAATTTATTCGCCAAAGACATGGAGCCGATTTGATCATTAAAAAAACACAAAAAAAGCGAAAAAAACCAAAAAAAAGGTAAAAAGAATAAGGTATAAACTTGAGTTGTACATTTACAAAAGGGATCCTATTCCTATTCCGTAAGAATAAAAGAAAGATTTATTCAGTCTTGTTTGAGTAACAAATCTTTATCTAAAGGAAACCGGTATCCAGGATGATAGTACTTTTATGCCGGAAATAGTAAAAAAAAAAAAAAAAAAAAAGCAGGAAAGAAATTGAATTTCTCCCTTGAACGCTAATGACCAAGGAAGAAATTAAATTTTCGCGTTCGGTTCGATTTTGTCTGGTTATTAGTCAGTTGGAGAATTTTCTTAATCACATGATTAATTAGAATCAAAGACCCCCCCCAAAAAAAAAACAACTACAAAAAACAAAAAACTAAAAACAAAAACATAAAACACAAAGTAGAACAAATAACAAAAAAAACGAAACCAAAATTCCAAAACAAAAAACAAAACAAAAACAAAATAAAAAGAATCAACAAAAAGCAAAGCATTTTAGTTATGTTCATTTTAAATAAATTTATACGGTATAGAAATTATACTCGTATATAAGTCGATCTAATTGTTATTTACTAAGACTTTTCATCATCATTTAGGCATGCCAACACACATACACATGCACTTAATATATATATATATATATATATATATATATATATATATATATATATATATGTATATATATATATATATATATATATATATATATATGTGTGTGTGTAATAAGAGAATTTAAGTTGAGGAAATCAACTTTATCAAAACGTGATCGAGAGAGAGAGAGAGAGAAGAGAGAGAGAGAGAGGAGAGAGAGAGAGAGAGAGAGAGAGAAGAGAGAGAGAGCCTTAATAAAAAAAATAAATTAAAAAAAAGTTATTTTAATTTCTCTCTCTCTCTCTCTCTCTGATAGCCGACCACGTTTTTATAAAAGTATGATTCCTCTACTTAAATTATTTCATTAATTTAGTTATACCAAACTAAACTCCGAGTGTATAAAAAAAACTCCCGGTTTTATAGTCTGTAATGAAACAATACAAACCTTTGTTTGAGGAAAAAATATAACATTATAAAAAAAGAAAATACCAAATCATATGCACCTCCTGTAAATAATCAGATGGTACTATTTAAATGGCCAAAAGAAAAAGTTGTCTAAGTTAAATATAGTAAATGCCCAATACAAAGTAAGCCTAATGAGTCAAAGAACATCTACCTAGGTTTCTCATAATAGATCATCAGGATAATTCTGACTGCAAGGATTTGGTGCAAATTTCATTTTATTCCCAAAATTCGTCACAAGAACATACAAATTAGCATAAAAAAGAAAACAATAAAAAATAACTACAACAAACCAAACATATATTTAATTTATTTATTTATCAATTTTCTATATTTCTTTATTTTTTATTCTTATCATATAAATTTTTATACTCTATTTTTTTAATCATTTTATTTTATTGGCTAAGAAGCCAGACTTTTCTATGCCTGCATTTGTTTAACACCTCCGTTCTTCGGTTAAGCAATTCCCTAGTATTTTTATACCTCGCTATTGCGGGTTTTTTCCTCTATGCACAATAAACAGACTTTGTTTCCTGCCTTACATTTAGGGCATTTAAAAAAAATTATTTCCCATTTCAAAATAGGATCTTTGTCTAATTTATTTTTTTAATTTTTCTACAGATAATTTGCTATTGTATCATTTTTATACCTTTCATGTTTAAAAGTATTTTTGTGATTATAAAATCTTTTTTTGGATGTCCCTTGAGTTGAACCTAAATAAAACCCCTTTGTTATTTTTATGGCCATTAGTTCCTTTAATATAAACCTCCACTTTATATACTATACTTTCATATTGAAATTTTCCCCCTAATGGGCACTTAGTTTTATCATTACAATTAGAATTAGGGTATTCCCTATATTGTTCTTTATTTAGTTTTTTAGTGTTTCTTCTATTAACTAAGTAACCCATATTTGGCAAACAACTATAACTAAGTTTAACCGCATTCTTATTAAATATTTTATATAGTACATTTTGAGGGGGAAATTCTTTTTTAATATTTAAAAAATTCCTTACCTAAATTGTTAGCCACTGCATTATTATACCGTGGGGTGAACCAAATAATTTGCCTTGCCCTATTTTCCTCCTACCATTTATATTGCTTATTTCATGTGGAGTTTTATAATCCAATCTACCTTCATAACCACTATTTTTTAGTGTCCTGGTCATACTCATATTTAATTTGGTTAAAATGTAATTATCATATGAATTAGTGGACAATCCAACGCTAATACCTTTTGGTATATGCTTAAATATTACCTTAAGATGATTAGAAACTACATTTATGTAATCGGGTTTTTGATTAGATTTTCGAAATGGTGATACTGTACCATTATACAAATTAAGTGTAATATCTAAATACTCTACTATTTTAACGTTAGTTTGGATATCTAATTTAAACCCAAAATTACGGAAAATTTTATGCATTTTTTCTAATTCTGTCCCATTTTAGAGGTAATATTATCCAATATGAGAATCCTCATGTAAAGCCTGTAATTACAAGGGTTAATTATAAATATTCAATTTAATACTTCGAACTGGTCAGAGAACTAAAGAACTGTCCAATATGAGGGTACCAATTGTAACTGGTGCCCTTAGAAAGGTCCCCAAATGTTTGGAAAAGAGCATAAAAATTAAAAAAAACAAACAGCTTGTTGAGATTAATTAGAATACTCAGAAGAGTCATGGAGACCCGAGAGACTTGTTGGCAGTCAGAATCCAGTGAACCACCTGCTAAACTTGGTGTTAAGAATTCTCATGGAGTAAAATAATAATGATAATATTTAACATTTCGAATAGGTTAAACCTGCATTAAAAATCAGCCTTCTTTTTTATTTGAGCTCTAAAACTGAACACCAGCCCCGTTGGGATAGATGCAAGTTGGCTACATTGAAGAAAAGTGTTTTTACGACTTGGCTAGCGTTTGCCAATTCCCCACTTAACTCTGTAAATGCAAACTTTCCCAGCTAGTCTCATGATTTTTATAAAATTGATTGAGGCTGGTTTAAATCTGTGGTTCATTTGGTGTATGGAAAGTGAACAGAGGGAATTTAACGCATCTTCTAAATGCAAAAAGCGAAAAGGAAATAATTTTCTCGTCTGTTGCAGAAAACTGCACCAAATTGGATGGAAGCGATTTGCCAGTGTCTGCCCCACGAAATATGTCGAAAACACGCACACAGGCACAGAGACAGAAACAGATGAGCTGACACACTCACGCAGACACACGAAGGCACAGACAAGCGCACACAAATATGTTCATGCACATATATTCATAAACACTCTTACACACACCAGCAGACACATACACAGAGTCCACAGTTAAATGTACACGAACAAACATGTACACTCATACACGTAGGTACGGTCAAACACAATCACATGGTAGCCTGCACATATACACAAACATAGACACAAAAAGACATACACAAGCACTCACAACGGAAAAGGTACAGAAATACGCAGACGAACACAGCTAGAGATATAGGCAGATATATACGCACACACATACATACATACAAACGTTTGTACTTGTAAATAGACAGTCAGGCAGGCATAAACTCAAATAGTCACAGACACTTGAATCATATGTACGTACAAACATTGATACAGAAATACGGTGCCTTTCCACTCAAAGACATATGCATCCAAACAGACAAAACAGGCACACACACACACACACACACACACACACACACACACACACACACACACGCGCGCGTACGTATGTTGGTGCACATAGACGGACCCAACCTCAAATAGCCACATGTAACCACAAATGGACATACAGATAGGCATTGGTAGACATATATATATACGAACAAGCATAAACACAGTAATACGGTGTCTTCCCTCATAGAAGCACAGGCCGACAGAGAGAGATATCCAGACACAAAACAAAAACACACACACACACACACACACACACACACACACATATATATATATATATATATATATATATATATGTGTGTGTGTGTGTATGTGTGTGCGTGTATGTGTATATGCGTATCTATCTGATAGCATTTCTGTGTGGAAAGACTATATTTCTGTATAAACGCTTATGCGTACATATATGTCTTCCTATGTCTCTATGTGTGTTCGTATATATATATATATATATATATATATATATATATATATATATATTATATATGCGTGTGTGTGTGTATGTGTGTATGTGTCTGTGAAAGAAAGAACATATGCATATGGATATATAAACAGACGAACACAGAGACATAGGTAGACACATAGGTACTCACAAGCGTATGCACACACACACACACACACACATACACACACACACACACAGATATATATATATATATATATATATATATATATGTGTGTGTGTGTGTGTGTGTGTGTGTGTGTATGTAAATGTGTGTGTGTGTGTTGTTTGTGCGTGCGTATGTTCCTTATTTCAGTTTTCTCTCGTCCATAAGATTGGTGCTTATCCGGCGAGTCGTATTGATTGTCCAGAAAAACGGTTCTTCGTGTTGATTGTCGGACCAGAAATAGCGCTCTAGGTGACAACGCAGCCGTCTGTTGGCGAGAAAGCTTTTTCCACTGAAGCACGTCATTTCATCGGATACAAATGAATTAATTAAACTATCTATCAAATGGAGACAGAGAAAAACGTTGAAGCGAGAAATGTTGGTAATATGAGCCGACAGGGAAATTAAGACGCGTTTGTATCGAAGACGCTGTCATGCTATGAGATTCTACACGGCTTGTGTGTCAATGACAAAGAAAGTCTCATAATGATCGTGTGTTAATAGACAAACGCAATAGAGAGCTTGTTAAAGTGAAAAATACATTCCTTTTATTAATCTATTTGATATTGATGCAATTACGAGGAACTGATCAGAAACTAAAGCCTCCGATTCATTTCTGTGTCATTGCAAACGAAGTACTATTTTCCAGTCTATTGTTTAACTAATCGTAGCCCATTCCCAGTTGCGGAAGGAGTGGTTACACAAGGCCCGATATTTAGGTCACTACTTGTCGTTCTGGCGGTAACCACTGCCCCTTTCAAGTATTCCCAATAAAAATGATTTAATCACAGTTGTATGGTTTCAAGTATTCCCATCTAATTAAAATTATATATACACAACTAGCAGCGGTTACCCGGCGTCGCCTGGGTAGAGGCGGATTTTTTAAAAGTTAGTCCCGACGATCCATTATTACTGAATCGTGAATTGAATCCTCGTGGGATGACCCATTTAAGTCCCTATGTAAAAAAAACAAAACAAAAAACAACCTTGCATTGATCCAGCTACTCTGTAAAGAAAATGTTAATGTCTACTATCTAAAATATTAAATGAAAAAAAATCCATGCTGTTATCATTAAATTTCATTTTTCAATTATCTTCACGAATATAAATCAAATCTCTATTAATTTTGCTAAAAAACGTGATATTCAATGTGTATATATATTTACTTTGTTTTTAATTGTTTTATTTTTTAAGTTTCCCCGTACATATATACACACAACTATCCTTTATATATGTATAGATTAGAAAGTTTTTAAGTAACACTTCCTATTTATTAATAATCATTTGCTTGCACGAAGTAATATTGTTCCAAGTATTCCTATTTAACACCAATAATTTGCAAGCAATTATATGGTTTCAAGTAACTAATAATAATTATCCTTTGTAAACAATTATAGCTTCAAGTAAATTTTAATACTAATAATTTGCACAGAATATATGGCATCAAGTATATTTTATCTAATATGAATATTTCTTTATATCATACTAATAATTTTGTAAACATATATATTTGACCCAAAGATGAGACTCAAGATCGATAGATAGATAAATAGATCATATAATATATAACAGGTGTGATATATTAAACAAATGCACAGAAACATTCCCCCCCCCCTCAAAATTACAATAAAAAATTCTGGCGATATATGAACAGAAAATTCTACGTGTATTAATGTAATTTTTATCGAGAAATGTGCCCAAAAAGTTGACATCTGAATCCATAGGAACTACAGAGGTATAACGTGTAGTAATACCTTCTAAGATTTATACCGGTGAGTTGTGTTAAATTAACAGCGTCGATCCCAGGGGGCTATCCACCCAGGCAATACCTGCCCCTTGATTTAAAGGGCAGGGCTGGGTTTATTGCCCAGCGCCTGAGGCGCCCCCTTGAGGGGGAATGCCGAAAGGATCGACACAATTTTTCTACCTAACACACATGAGTCTCGGCTTGTGGGTGGTCCCACGTAAAAAGGCCTTGTGCCGTATCGTTTACAAGTGGGGTACATGTAAATACTATACCTTCTAAGATTTATAACGACCTGCTTGTCAATCACACCCGACGGGAAGCAGAGAAAATCTTTTTCAAAAATCAAACGGGATCTGTGAGAAATCTATTTACAGCTTCTCAGATTCTAAATATTCGTAGAATCGTCGAAGGAGTACGAACAAAACTTGTCGATGTAACACACTTGTTTGTAGATTTTGTTGGCATTTGAATCCATACACACAGGAAAGATGGAGTATATACTTCTAGCATATAGTCTCTCCCCAAAAAGTTGTTATCGCTATAACGATGCTCTACAAAGACACGAAAATAATGGTTTGCGATGGAGACACTAATTTCTTTGACATTGTCGTTGGAGTCTTGCAAGGAGATATATTAAGAATATTTCTGTTTATAATCTGTCTAGTTTCCGTACTACAAGCGTACTGACTACACAGTTGATGTAGTAAAATACACCTACACTATATACACTTACCCAAGCCAACTCTCTGCTAGATAGTCTTAATTCACCCCAAACATTTAATTCGCCCCAAACATTAAAAATTAAAATTCCACCTAACATTACTCAAAAGAATATTCTTTTCGAAATCCGTTGGAGACGACGATGACGTCAACATCACTATTTTCTATTGCTGTGGGGCGTCTCTCAAATAATTAAAAAAAATCTTTTTTCGAACTCTTCAAAATTCTCTGTATTTTGACCGCGTTAACTTCAAATACCAAACATTTTACTCTGATGAAGGTCGTTATTGTTTGTATGAAAAGATTTCATAATTTTCTATTATTGTCATTTTATTCTATATTTAAATATAATATCTAAACACGTGTTAGTAAATCTATTTTATCCATTCAACATTTTCTTTACTTTATTTATGTTTCCTTTCAACATATATATATATATATATAATATATATATATATTATATATATATATATATATAAAGTAAAGTCGTCGGGCGGCCTAAAGTCTGTATCAGCCATGCAGCGAGGGAGTCTATCCCCTTTTCACTAGCGCTAGACCAAGGAGATTATTTTAGCGTCTAAGGTGGAGCGCCACACCTACCATCAGCTCCTTACTTTACCGCACAGATCCCTGTGCTACTCATACGCTGAGTTGGCGAGGGCGGGTATCGAACTAGGAACCTTGTGGTTTCTAGCCGAACGCTCTACGTGTGTGTGTGTGTGTGTGTGTGTGTGCGTGTGTATGTGTATAATTGGTAAAAAAGCTAAAAAATCGCTCATTTTGCGGTTACATATATGTATTTTTACCCACAGGTATCAGTATATACATATGAGTAATCATCAGACCGCTGATACTAATAGGTATACACTGATACTTGCGGGTAGAAATATATCTATAACCACAAAATGACCGATTTTTAAGCTTTGTCTTAATCAATTATATTGCTCTGTTCAATAATATTGAACATCGAGCTCTCAATTGGACCTGAACAACTCTAACATTCTGCAGTTGGAAGACAGGTCCATCTTAGAATCATCCTAATGCCAACTGACTTGGTAACCCATCGACGGTATATATATATATATATATATATATATATATATATATATGGTGCGGCATAAGTAACGCCCTTTACTTATGCCACACCCTGTATATATAGGCTAATTGTACGTGTGATATATACATATATATGTTAGTTGTATATATATATAATCATGCAGAGACACCCTGTTTCGACGTATCACGTCTCATAACGCCCGGTACTTATGACGCACCATATATATATATATATATATATATATATATATATATATATATATATACATAACCAACACAGAGGAGAGAGAGAGAGAGAGACAGAAGACAGACAGACAGACAGACAGAGAGATTGGTTGGTTCATTGGTTTTAACTCAGTAGTTGTTGGTTTATTTAATGCTAAAATCCATTTCCTTTCATTTGCAAGCAATTATATATTTTCAATTAACTAAGGATAATCATTCGTAAACAATTACAGCTCCAAACAGCTATACT
The DNA here is from genome assembly GCA_023376005.1 of Doryteuthis pealeii. Lineage (NCBI taxonomy): Eukaryota > Metazoa > Mollusca > Cephalopoda > Myopsida > Loliginidae > Doryteuthis > Doryteuthis pealeii. The sequence continues at coordinate 40,031,471 of CM042147.1, read as the reverse complement.
TAATACAAATAATTTTCACTCATATTACTTAGTTTTAAATATTTCTATCTAATACTAATAATTTATTCACAACGGAAAGTTTTCAAGAAACTATTTCTATCTAATAATACTAATATTAATAATTTGTTTATACACAGCTATATTGCATGCAGTGTTCCTTTTCAAATACGAATAATTGGCACATAGTTATATGGTTTCAAGTATTCCTATCTATTACTAAACCCTTTCAAACATATCTTTTTGATTAAGAGACAAACCATTGCTGGTACTAACACACTAAATCATAGTGGACTTGTGAGTAATAGCAATGAAGGTCTACTTCACAATCCCTTTATCTCCAGAGCTGGAACCTCACCGTCAGATGCAATTTAGTGATAGAGTCATTTTTAAGAGGATTGCCATCGGCGTATATAAGCCTCACATGTAGGTTGATGTATCGTTCATTTCTGTTCTGAAAGGTATGGTTATGGATAATTTGAAGTGTGCATTTTTATGATGACATTTCATAAATATTTCAATTGTTCTTCCTAATATTTTACGTCATTCTTTTCGTTTGTATGTCAATTTGGGTACAAAAAAATTCATTGATGAAAAATCCCAAATTTTGACAGACATTAATAATTGACACTTATCGTATATTGTTTATCTATTATTTTAATTACCCCCCCCCACACACTTACGAAGGAAAAGATAAGAAAAAACAAACAAACAAAAAACAATCAGAATGTAAAGCAGGAATCCACGTGTCGTCGTGGCTTCCTTGCTGGACTGCGATTTCGTAGTGGGTGAGTTCGAACTCTAGTCGTGCTATTATGTTCCCTTATGGACTAATACCCTTGCGAAAGATATGAACCCCCCATCCACCCAGTTATTGATTAAATAGCACCCCTACTCTTTTTCTACTAAGATAACTTTGGGATTATATATATATATTTTTAACAACCCCTCCGCACGAGCAGGATGCGACACAAGGTCAATTTATCAAGCGGAGTTCAACAGGTTTGAATTCAGATTTTTCCTTCTCCTAGACTGGTTACCTAGCCATGGTTAAAGAGCCCAGTCTGACCCGTTATTTACCCTTAGCCTGAGGAAGAGTAGGAATCAGACCTTTCCCAATGGTATTAGCGCTAAGTGAAATGCAATTACCACGTCCAGGATTTGAACTCGGGGTGACGAGTCCATTTCCCATGACTTTAACCTTTACACCACACGCTTTCTACTTTGGGATTATAAAAGCCACGAATGTTCATATACCATTGAATAAGGAAAGCAAATCAGAAGGCATACCATGACAAACATCCTACATCTTTCAACATATTCTGAAAGAATGTAGTGATTTTGCGGTTATCAGAAAATGCTTCTACACCATAAATGGCGGAGGTGTTCCCGTGGCGTAGTGGTTAACGTACTTGACTGCGACATCATAGTAAACAAGTACGAACTCGTACTTTTACGTTCATTTTTGAACTAATAACCTTGAGAAATGTATGAACTCCCTCTCGACTCTTTGCGATGGGTTAAATAGTACAAGTGTTGTTCTTTTACAAGGATGGTTTTAGTATTCGACAATCTAAGAAAGTTGATATTCGATGAAACAAAGAAAACAAACCAAATGAAACATAAATAAAATTAGAGATACATTTTGAAATGTCAGTTTAGATGACCTTTTATCCTTCCTGAAAGAAAGAGAATTATATAAAAAAAAGTATAACAGTAAATTGAACTTTACCCTTCAAACCTCCTACGACTCAAAGCGACTCCAAATCCACTAAGTGACAAACAACTACAGACAATCCAATATAAAATCAATAAGAATCTTTGGAAAAACAAAAAAACAAAAACAAAGCTGATCTTCCCCAAAATGTACATTTTGCCATAAAGTAACCCCAGGCGGATTGATATGCCGTTAAATCCCACCAATTAATCATTATTTATTTGCATATTGCATATTGTTATCAAACTATGAGAGAAACATGTTTCTTTTAATC
>CM042147.1:40006983-40026983 GCA_023376005.1 Doryteuthis pealeii | reverse complement strand
CGCAGAGTTACCCTTGGAAATGGATTGAATCCAACCTTTCTCTATCCAGCTATGGGTTAACAGAAGGACATATTTGGTTCTTTAATCTTGGTATATGGTGACACATCCTACTCGTGGAAAATGGGTTGTATAAAATACCTACCTTTGGGAAAGGTATGCATTCATCTATTCTCCCTCCCTTTATAGTTATATAGTAGGATATAACTGGGCTCTTTAACCATAGTATGGCAACCGATCTAGGAGAAGGAAGACTCTGAATTTAACACGAAGGGGCTCTATTATCGTTAGTATAACTACTTTGAGAGCTCCCCACCACAACAACTCCTTCACCTAAGTAACATGAAATGAGAAACTGGATTTGATATATACGAATATTCGTATATATATCAAAACCTTCTTTTTGTTTTTGCTATTGAACCATTTTTTCTAACCATAAAAGTCATTTGAAATATAATTTATTCTTCCTGCCTAATACAATTAATTTTCATTTAATGAATTGAGTTAAATTATTTATTCAGCGTACAATTGCATTTGTTGTTTATTTTCATTAACTTTCTGTTTTCATTAGTTTGCTAATATGATATTTAATACTGCTTGAATTTCTATAATACTTAGAATAATTAAGTCTATAATATATACATGGCATCTTAAAAAGTGTTACTTATAGTTTTAACGAATACTCACCCAGGAATAAACGACAACACCAATTTACAGTTTAATCTGAGATGGCGGAGTAAACCGATTTTGCTTTTTTGAAAATTAGAACAGATAAAATTTGTATGCAACGAATGAATACCTTTCACAAGAGTAGGTATTTACCGAACCCGTTCGCCACTGGTAGGATGTGACACCAGATTGCAAGTATGGGGCATCTAGAGAAGATCGAACTCGCAATTCCGTAGTAATAGATTTGAGAGACTACTTTGCAAACCATTACACCAAGATGAGACGCCCTACTTTTCTCAAGTGTATTAGCGCTATGTGAAATGCAAACATGCCCTTAAATCTAAATTCTTAATCATTACTTTGCGCTAGACATGGTTAAAGCGTTGTAATCACCAATTGAGCTTGGTCAGAAAAGCGTTAAAACTACAAACATATGACCAATTTTGGTGGAAGTTGAGAAAATCTATTACACTCACTTGTCCCCTGCTCAGAGGTTGTTGCTGGAGGCGGAGGAAAAACAGAGCAAGTGTTTGAGTGTGTGGGGGTCTGTCTTCGAAAACAAACTCGAAATGTCGATCTAGTCATTCGCCAATTACAAAATGTAAAAATATTTTCGCTTCTGCGTTGGTTTTGTCAGCTACCACGAAATCCCCAATTGCTCACCTCACCCCGCAATGTGAACTTACTTCACCGTGTCTATTTCCTATGACAATCAATGTTACACCATTAATGTTGACATATGTTAGGGAATGATTTACGGAGTTAAATAAATTTAGCCCTATCAAAAGAACTTCAAAACTTCTGAATTTCTAAAACTCTTGAAAGAATATGGAGTACAAAAAACAAAAACAAACGGAATCGCAGAAAAGTTCGAGGTGAATTAGCCAATACATTTAAATGTTTCCTTGGAACAGGAAGCAAGATTTTTCTGATCAAAGAAATCTGCAGATGATTTCGCTGAAAGATAACAAACGCTGCTGGATTTGGGATGGTGAGTTGTTCCCCTTGCGATGAACTCTCTAGACACATTACCTTCACACAATTACCAGTTTCACTCCATGCAACACACCTTCTTTCCGGTCAGCGATTCAGATAGTTTTCACATGTTCAAAGATTTCCCGTAGATTTCAGCAAATGGAATCGTCAGTATATAAAAGAAGAAATAATCTAGCTGAAAAGCAGGGGGCATTCTTTGACAATTAAATAACGTGTCTATATAAAATAGTTTGTCAAAAGTCCAAAGCTCTCCTGTCAACGTGGCCTAGAAGACAGTAACAGCGAAAAAGGCAAGGGTTGATATAATAAGGTGTAATATTTGACCAAACATTACAGCATTAAAACTCTTTAAACAATGATAAAAAGTAAAGCTGTCGGGACGGACTAGTGTCGGTATGAGCCATACAGCGAGGGGTCTATCCCTTTTTCACTAGCGCTAGACCAAGGAGATTGTTTTTTTGCGTCTGAGGTGGAGCGCCACACTACCATCAACTCCTTACTTTACCGCACATATCCCTGTGCTACTCATACGCTGAGTTGGCGAGGGTCGGCATCGAACTAAGAACCTCATTGTTTCTAGCCGAACGCTCTACCGACTGAGCTATTTGAAAATTTACGTAGTGTACAGAATTGTAGACTAGAGCATAGTTATTTGAAAGAAATATTTAATTCATAATTTAGAATATACAGTAGTGCCTTGACATACAAGTTTAATTCATTCAGTTTCGAACTCATTTTGCTTGTATGTCAAATCAATGATAAATAAATAAACTGACATGCCATTAATCTGTTCTAATCTTCACAACAAAAAAATATTTAATTCATAATTTAGAATATTCAGTACTGCCTTGACATACGAATTTAATTCGTTCAGCTTGGAACTCAATTTGCTCGTATGTCAAATCAACAATAAATAAATAAATAAACCGACATGTCATTAATCCGTTCTAATCTTCACCCCCAAAAATTAGTTTTGTTAAGTTTTTTAATGAGAAAAATAGCAATGTATTGTATAAAAAAACATATAAGATAGAATGTAATAAATTATGTCTTAATGTTTGTTCTTAATATATAATATTTTTGGAAACATAAATATTTTTAGTGAACTTAGTAGCATTAGGGTAACTGAAGTCCGCTCGTACCTCAAATTCTTGCTCACAAAACAAAGTAAAAAAAACGACCGAGTGACAGCTCGTTACACGGAAAAATTAGGACATTCGTTAGTCAAGGTGACATTATATATGTTTTCATAAATTTACTAATGGCGATCCTCTTCCTGTCATTCTGAACTCAATGATTTTATCAAGTATGGTCTTGATATAGACTGTTTTCTCTCATAATTGAAGCTAGTTGGATTAGATCGAGAGGACAACGAGAACCGGATAGCATAACAATGTTCTCGTTCGGAGATGGTCAGTTTTCTATTTGGGATACGAGCTGCATCTATCGCATCCCTGGTAAGTGTCCTTTGGTAAATCAGCCAGAAATCCTCACCTGACATGGTGTAACGAGATGTTGAAGTCCTGAGTTTTGGGAGGACTACTATAGAAAAAGAGGAAGAAGAAATAAGAGAGAGAGTAAAGGTTTTTAAAAAAGTGATGAACACAAAACGGTTTATCGGGAATTTGACCGGGGCATGACCCCCGAATGGAGAATTGAAAGCCAACCGGAAGTTTCGGATGTTGACCGGAACCGGGAGTCACGTGGTGACGTGGAACGACGAAGAAGAATACAGGCCTCTTTTGATTTCCGACAGCGTAGGATTCGGACGGGCCTCTGGTCCTAGTGTGGGATTACAGTAATTTAACAGTGTCCTCTCTCTCTTTCTCTCTGCCTTTCCTCCTCTCGAAACAACCCACGAGACGAGCCCGAAAATAAAAGCTAAGCAGCTTGTGACGATATATTTCTTGCGTTGTACCTTTTTATCAACAAGACGACCGCCGCGTACCAAATACCTTTTTAGTGTCGTGAATTTGGAGGCATGTTGACAAGACCCGCTATACGATATATATCGCTATTAGAACTTTACAATGGTTAAAGATCATAAAAGAGGGAAGCACCGATCGCTGTGGAACATATCTATTTTCGTTCTTTTCATGCAGTTAAATATCCTGTTTTAAGGCAACGAACTGCGTCCTACTGTCAAATTGGTTCTAAGACGGTTGATCGTTGAAAGAATCATGTGAGGTTGAATTACAGAGAAATTGTATTGCCTTTTACCATGTTTTTTAAATTCTTTTGGGATTTTCTATCATAAATGATTTACGTTCTTTACATAGAATATCAAATATATACGTTGTCAATTGAGACGAGGAGCTTTAAGTATAATGTTAATTTATCTAAAACTGAATGCCTTATCAGGAACATATGAGAGAGAGAGAGAGAGAGAGAGAGAGAGAGAGAGAGAGAGAGAGAGACGATGTGAGATAATAGGAGAGGGAAAAAGTGCACGAGAAAGCAAAGAAGAAAACATGTGAAGGTATTATAAGAGAGAGACTAAAGTATGTAAAGATAAGAGAGATGTAAAGAGAAAGTAATCAAAGAATGAAGAATATGAACGGGTAGATTTAAGAGAGATAATAGCACGCACAATGAAAGAGACCGAATATATATATTATATATATATATATATATATATATATATATATTATATATATATATATATATATATATATATATAATTATGTGTGTGTGTGTGTGTGTGTGTGTGTGTGTGTTGTGTTTGTGTGTGTGATATCCTGAGATTTCTCAGAATATCATTTAATAATACAAGGGGGTTTGTTTATTTGTTAGAAAAGAAATGGAAAAAAGTATAAGATTTTAAATAAATAAATGTAAAGGTAAGAGTTACTGCCCTTGGCAGAAAAAAAGCGGTTAATTCCCTTAGGTTTGTTTGGATTTAAAAAAAAAGACCCGCGAAAAAAAAATTGAAACAGGCAGATGATAGAAAAACAGACGGGAGTTTAGGGACAAGAGATTTCAGAGAGACGGACGGACATGAGAAGGGTTAGACAGAAATATGGAGTTGAAACGTCAACAAGACGGACGACGGTGGATTGAAGTGACATTTATTATTTATTTATTAACAAAAAGGTAAAGTGTTAAAGATACCGGAGAAAGAGATTTGTTGATAAAAACTGAATTAATTTGAAAGAAAAAAAAAGGAAAAGTGATTGTTTGGAAACTGATTTGGAGAAAAAGGAAAAGTTTGTGGAAAGAGATTTGGGAAGAAAACTTAATTTGAAAGGAAAGAAAACGAAAGAAGTAATTGTCTTGAAAAACGGATTTAAAGGAAAAAAGAAAGAGAAATGAGGGTCTTATATTTAATGAAAAATAAGAGGAAAGAATTAATAACAAAAGAGGAACTTATGTTTTAACAAAAAAGAAGGTATTTTTTTTTCTGTTCATGTACTTTTATGTGTTTGTACCCGTCTGTTTAAAAAAACCCAAAAAACAAAAACAAAAACAAAGTAAATAATAATTATTTTTTATAAAATAAAATAATTATTTATCATTTATAAATTGTTTTATTGACTAATTTCTTTTTTTACTTGAAGAAAACATTCTGTATTTTTCCCTGAATATTTCTTTTTCTTTGGAGAGTCAATTGCCTAGTCACTCAGGATCCACGCGACTAGCGAGCGTCTTGAAAAATATCTACAGACACTTCGTGACAATATATATATATATATGAGAAGTAAACAAACAAATAATGTGTTTGATATGGCTTTTTTTAGCCGACAATTTTGGAGAAATATGTGCTTAATTGAAGTCGTACCTAATTTTTGAAATTAATTAATTCATAATTAATGAATTAGGCGGGCGTACCTATTCAATTTAAGGCTAAAAAATCGAGAAAAATCAATCTCTGTATGTACATTTCAGCCTATTAGGCCTCATCAGCAGAGCTATAGACAGGAAAACTGCTTTGTGTGATTCGAAACCTGACTGTAAAGCTGACAGGCGGGGACTCTAACCATTACACCAGCTGGTTTTTTTCCAGATTTTTCGTTTGTTTTGAAGTAGGTTATATTCCACATATGGTGATACACGATATATATATATATATATATATATATATATATATATATATAGAGAGAGAGAGAGAGAGGGTAAGAGAAAGGAAAGAATGAAAGATTAAGGCGAATAGATAGAAAACAGAGAATAGCACACAATACACCCGCACACACACATATATATATATATATATATAATATATATATATATATATGTGTGTGTGTATGTGTGTGTGTGTGTGAAGAGAAAAATGGAAGTGAATCTGACAATATGTAATATAGTGAAAAATTTGAAAAAAACACAGGTTCAAATAAGATGAGTGATATTTATTCAGCCAACGCGGAATTATTCTGTGATCAATTTTCCTTTTCCTTATATCAACAAAAGCCCTGAAGAAGATCTACTAAACAGATTGAAACACTGCAGCGTTGGGCTGAATATATATCACCCATTTTATTTGAACCTGTGTTTCTTCAATTTTTTTCACTATATTATATATAATATAATATATTATATATATATATATATTCACATCTGATGAGTTGGGAGATTTAGACTATTTGTCTAAGCTCCCTGAAATAGACTATTATGCTAAATCTCTAAGTCTTTTTGTTATTTCTTTATTTATATATTTTCTGTGACTCTAACATTAAGAGCACACATTGAGCTCTCAAAACTGCGACTTGTTTTTTTTTTTAATAAAAATCTTGTGTCGTAAGGAAGATTCTTCTCTGGACTTTTGGATTATATATATATATATATATATATAATATTTATATATATATATATATATATATATATATTTTGAAAGGAAATTTTCGACTTTGGTATGGATGAAAATCATAAAGTATTTAAAAATATTTAAAATATATTCCTAAATATTTTAGAATATTCATAAATATTCCAAAATTTTCCATTTTTTCAAAGCAAGAAACGCTTTTGAAATTTGAAAAAAAAATTGTTTATGACGTAATAAGTTTTGAATGTTTCTCTGGTATTACTCGGTTTTAAGAAATCAAAACACTTTGGCCTGAAGATTACCTTCTGTTTGCATGTCTGATATCTTGTTTTGGATTATTTGTTTATTTCATATTTTTGTTTTCTAATATTTTGTTTGATTTTTATATTTGGAATAATTCAAAATAGAATAGTGTGTGCTTAAGCGAATTTTTGATCGAACAAACCTGTTGACAAAATAACAATAATAAATTTTCAAACCAAAGTATATCTTATTATAATGAGAATTGTGTGTTTGTCTGTCTGTAACCGAACTATATTACTAATATCTCTCTCAAATTTCAAGCGTTTTCTTTGCTTTGAAAAATATATGGAAATATTTTGGAATATTTTATAATATATTCTAAAATATTTAGGATATATATTTAAATATTTTAAATAGCTTTATGAATTTCATCCAATACCAAGTCCGAATTTCCTTCAAAATATATATATATATATATATATATTATATATATATATTATATATATATATATATATAATATATAATCCAAAAGTTCCCGAGAAGAAATCTTCCTTACGACACAAGATTTTATTAAAAAAAAAAAGCAAGTCGCAGTTTAGAGCTCAATGTGTGCTCTTAATGTTAAGTCACAGACACAAGATATATAAATAAGAAAAACAAAAGACTTAGAAGATTTAGCATAATAGTCTATTTCAGGGAGCTAGACAATAGTCTATCTCCCACTCATCAGATGTGAAATATATATATATATATATATAATATATATATAATATATAATATAGTGAAAAATTGAAGAAAACACAGGTTCAAATAAAATGGTGATATATATTCAAGCCAACGCTGCAGTGTTTCAATCTTGTTTAGTAGATCTTCCTCTTCAGGGGCTTTTGTTGATATAGGAAAAGGAAAATTGATCACAGAATATTCCGCCGTTGGCTGAATAAATATCAACTCATCTTATTTGAACCTGTGTTTTTTCAATTTTCACTATATTACATATTGTCAGATCACTTCCATTTTTCTTCTTCACACACCACACACACATACACACACACATATATATATATATAATATATAATATATATTATAAATATATACATGTGTGTGTGCGGTGTATTGTGTGCTATTCTCTGTTTTCTATCAGTCGCCTTACTCTTTCATTCTTCCTTTCTCTTACCCTCTCTCTCTCTCTCTCTAATATATATATATATATATATATATATATATAAGTATATCGTGTATCACATAATGTGGAAATATAACCTATGCTTCAAAACCAAACGAAAAATCTGGAAAAAAACCAGCTGGTGTAATGGTTAGAGTCCCCCGCTGTCAGCTTTACAGTCAGGGTTTCGAATCACACAAAGCAGTTTTCCTGTCTATAGCCTGCTGATGAGGCCTAATAGGCTGAATTGTACATACAAGAAGAGAAGTTGATTTTTCTCGATTTTTTAGCCTTAAATTGAATAGGTACGCCGCATAATTCATTAATTATGAATTAATTAATTTCAAAATTAGGTACGAACTTCAATTAAGCACATATTCTCCAAAAATTGTCGGCTAAAAAAAGCCATATCACACATTATTTGTTTTGTACTTCTCATATATATAATATATTGTCACAAGGTCTGTAGATATTTTCATAGACGCTCGCTAGTCGCGTGGATCCTGAAGTGACTAGGCAATTGACTCTCCAAGAAAAAGAAATATTTCAGGGGAAAAAGTACAGGAATGTTTTCTTTGAAGTAAAAAAAAGTTAGTCAATAAACAATTTATAAATGAATAAATATATTTATTAATTTTATAAAATAATTATTATTACTTTGTTTTTGTTTTGTTTTTTTGGGTTTTTTTAACAGACGGGTACAAACACATAAAAGTACATGAACAGAAAAAAAAATACCTTCTTTTTGTTAAAATCATAATTCCTCTTTTGTTATTAAATTCTTTCCTCTTATTTTTCATTAAATTATAAGACCCTCATTTCTCTTTCTTTTTTCCTTTAAATCCGTTTTTTCCAGACAATTACTTCTTTCGTTTTCTTTCCCTTTCAAATTAAGTTTCTTCCAAATCTCTTTCCCAAAACTTTTCCTTTTTCTCCAAATCAGTTCCAAACAATCACTTTCCTTTTTTTTCTTTCAAATTAATTCAGTTTTTATCAACAAATCTCTTTCTCCGGTATCTTTAACACTTTACCTTTTTGTTAATAAATAAATAATAAATGTCACTTCAATCCACCGTCGTCCGTCTTGTTGACGTTTCAACTCCATATTTCTGTCTAACCCTTCTCATGTCCGTCCGTCTCTCTGAAATCTCTTGTCCCTAAACTCCCGTCTGTTTTTCTATCATCTGCCTGTTTCAATTTTTTTTCGCGGGTCTTTTTTTAAATCCAAACAAACCTAAGGGAATTAACCGCTTTTTTTCTGCCAAGGGCAGTAACTCTTACCTTTACATTTATTTATTTAAAATCTTATACTTTTTTCCATTTCTTTTCTAACAAATAAACAACCCCCCTTGGTATTATTAAATGATATTCTGAGAAATCTCAGGATATCACACACACAAACACACACACCACACACACACAACACACACACACACACATATATATATAATATATATATATATATATATATATATACATATATATATATATATATATATATATATATATATATATATTCGGTCTCTTTCTATTGTGCGTGCTATTATCTCTCTTAAATCTACCCGTTCATATTCTTCATTCTTTGATTTCTATTACTTTCTCTTTACATCTCTCTTATCTTTATCTATTTCTTTTGCCATATTTGCGTGCTAGTCTCTCTCTTTTATCTATACCTTCACATGTTTTCTTCTTTGCTTTCTCGTGCACTTTTTCCTCCCTCTCCTATTATTCTCACATCGTCTCTCTCTCTCTCTCTCTCTTCTCTCTCTTCTCTCTCTCTCTCTCTCTCTCTCATATGTTCCTTACTGATAAGGCATTCAGTTTTAGATAAATTAACATTATACTTAAAGCTCCATCGTCTCAATTGACACATCTTTCGTATATATTTGATATTTCTTGCAGCTATGTAAAGAACGTAAATCATTTATGATAGAAAATCCCAAAAGAATTTTAAAAAACATGGTGCCCCGAAGAAAGGCAATACAATTTCTCTGTAATTCAACCTCACATGATTCTTTCCAACGATCAACCGTCTTAGAACCAATTTGACAGTAGGGACGCAGTTCGTTGCCTTAAAACAGGATATTTTAACTGCATGAAAAGAACGAAAATAGATATGTTCCACAGCGATCGGTGCTTCCCTCTTTTATGATCTTTAACCATTGTAAAGTTCTAATAGCGATATATATCGTATAGCGGGTCTTGTCAACATGCCTCCAAATTCACGACACTAAAAAGGTATTTGGTACGCGGCGGTCGTCTTGTTGATAAAAAGGTACAACGCAAGAAATATATCGTCACAAGCTGCTTAGCTTTTATTTCCGGGCTCGTCTCGTGGGTTGTTTCGGAGAGGAGGAAAGGCAGAGAGAAAGAGAGAGAGGACACTGTTAAATTACTGTAATCCCACACTAGGAACTAAAGGCCCGTCCGAATCCTACGCTGTCGGAAATCAAAAAGAGGCCTGTATTCTTCTTCGTCGTTCCACGTCACCACGTGACTCCCGGTTCCGGTCAACATCCGAAACTTCCGGTTGGCTTTCAATTCTCCATTCGGGGTCATGCCCCGTCAAATTCCCGATAAACCGTTTTTGTGTTCATCACTTTTTTAAAAACCTTTACTCTCTCTCTTATTTCTTCTTCCTCTTTTTTCTATAGTAGTCCTCCCAAAACTCAGGACCTTCAACATCTCGTTACACCATGTCAGGTGAGGATTTCTGGCTGATTTACCAAAGGGACACTTACCAGGGATGCGATAGATGCAGCTCGTATCCCAAATAAGAAACTGACCATCTCCGAACGAGAACATTGTTATGCTATCCGGTTTCTCGTTGTCCTCTCGATCTAATCCAACTAGCTTCAATTATGAGAGAAAACAGTCTATATCAAGACCATACTTGATAAAATCATTGAGTTCAGAATGACAGGAAGAGGATCGCCATTAGTAAATTTATGAAAACATATATAATGTCACCTTGACTAACGAATGTCCTAATTTTTCCGTGTAACGAGCTGTCACTCGGTCGTTTTTTTACTTTGTTTTGTGAGCAAGAATTTGAGGTACGAGCGGACTTCAGTTACCCTAATGCTACTAAGTTCACTAAAAATATTTATGTTTCCAAAAATATTATATATTAAGAACAAACATTAAGACATAATTTATTACATTCTATCTTATATGTTTTTTTATACAATACATTGCTATTTTTCTCATTAAAAAACTTAACAAAACTAATTTTTGGGGGTGAAGATTAGAACGGATTAATGACATGTCGGTTTATTTATTTATTTATTGTTGATTTGACATACGAGCAAATTGAGTTCCAAGCTGAACGAATTAAATTCGTATGTCAAGGCAGTACTGAATATTCTAAATTATGAATTAAAATATTTTTTTTGTTGTGAAGATTAGAACAGATTAATGGCATGTCAGTTTATTTATTTATCATTGATTTGACATACAAGCAAAATGAGTTCGAAACTGAATGAATTAAACTTGTATGTCAAGGCACTACTGTATATTCTAAATTATGAATTAAATATTTCTTTCAAATAACTATGCTCTAGTCTACAATTCTGTACACTACGTAAATTTTCAAATAGCTCAGTCGGTAGAGCGTTCGGCTAGAAACAATGAGGTTCTTAGTTCGATGCCGACCCTCGCCAACTCAGCGTATGAGTAGCACAGGGATATGTGCGGTAAAGTAAGGAGTTGATGGTAGGTGTGGCGCTCCACCTCAGACGCAAAAAAAACAATCTCCTTGGTCTAGCGCTAGTGAAAAGGGGATAGACCCCTCGCTGTATGGCTCATACCGACACTAGTCCGTCCCGACAGCTTTACTTTTTATCATTGTTTAAAGAGTTTTAATGCTGTAATGTTTGGTCAAATATTACACCTTATTATATCAACCCTTGCCTTTTTCGCTGTTACTGTCTTCTAGGCCACGTTGACAGGAGAGCTTTGGACTTTTGACAAACTATTTTATATAGACACGTTATTTAATTGTCAAAGAATGCCCCCTGCTTTTCAGCTAGATTATTTCTTCTTTTATATACTGACGATTCCATTTGCTGAAATCTACGGAAATCTTTGAACATGTGAAACTATCTGAATCGCTGACCGGAAAGAAGGTGTGTTGCATGAGTGAAACTGGTAATTGTGTGAAGGTAATGTGTCTAGAGAGTTCATCGCAAGGGGAACAACTCACCATCCCAAATCCAGCAGCGTTTGTTATCTTTCAGCGAAATCATCTGCAGATTTCTTTGATCAGAAAAATCTTGCTTCCTGTTCCAAGGAAACATTTAAATGTATTGGCTAATTCACCTCGAACTTTTCTGCGATTCCGTTTTTGTTTTTTGTTTTTTGTACTCCATATTCTTTCAAGAGTTTTAGAAATTCAGAAGTTTTGAAGTTCTTTTGATAGGGCTAAATTTATTTAACTCCGTAAATCATTCCCTAACATATGTCAACATTAATGGTGTAACATTGATTGTCATAGGAAATAGACACGGTGAAGTAAGTTCACATTGCGGGGGTGAGGTGAGGCAATTGGGGATTTCGTGGTAGCTGACAAAACCAACGCAGAAGCGAAAATATTTTACATTTTTGTAATTGGCGAATGACTAATCGACATTTCGAGTTTGTTTTCGAAGACAGACCCCCACACACTCAAACACTTGCTCTGTTTTTCCTCCGCCTCCAGCACAACCTCTGAGCAGGGGACAAGTGAGTGTAATAGATTTCTCAACTTCCACCAAAATTGGTCATATGTTTGTAGTTTTAACGCTTTTCTGACCAAGCTCAATTGGTGATTACAACGCTTAACCATGTCTAGCGCAAAGTAATGATTAAGAATTTAGATTTAAGGGCATGTTTGCATTTCACATAGCGCTAATACACTTGAGAAAAGTAGGGCGTCTCATCTTGGTGTAATGGTTTGCAAAGTAGTCTCTCAAATCTATTACTACGGAATTGCGAGTTCGATCTTCTCTAGATGCCCCATACTTGCAATCTGGTGTCACATCCTACCAGTGGCGAACGGGTTCGGTAAATACCTACTCTTGTGAAAGGTATTCATTCGTTGCATACAAATTTTATCTGTTCTAATTTTCAAAAAAGCAAAATCGGTTTACTCCGCCATCTCAGATTAAACTGTAAATTGGTGTGTCGTTTATTCCTGGGTGAGTATTCGTTAAAACTATAAGTAACACTTTTTAAGATGCCATGTATATATTATAGACTTAATTATTCTAAGTATTATAGAAATTCAAGCAGTATTAAATATCATATTAGCAAACTAATGAAAACAGAAAGTTAATGAAAATAAAACAAATGCAATTGTACGCTGAATAAATAATTTAACTCAATTCATTAAATGAAAATTAATTGTATTAGGCAGGAAGAATAAATTATATTTCAAATGACTTTTATGGTTAGAAAAAATGGTTCAATAGCAAAAACAAAAGAAGGTTTTGATATATATACGAATATTCGTATATATCAAATCCAGTTTCTCATTTCATGTTACTTAGGTGAAGGAGTTGTTGTGGTGGGGAGCTCTCAAAGTAGTTTACTAACGATAATAGAGCCCCTTCGTGTTAAATTCAGAGTCTTCCTTCTCCTAGATCGGTTGCCATACTATGGTTAAAGAGCCCAGTTATATCCTACTATATAACTATAAAGGAGGGGAATAGATGAATGCATACCTTTCCCAAAGGTAGGTATTTATACAACCCATTTTCCACGAGTAGGATGGTCACCATATACAAGATTAAAGAACCAAATATGTCCTTCTGTTAACCCATAGCTGGATAGAGAAAGGTTGGATTCAATCCATTTCCAAGGGTAACTCTGCGATGTGAAATGCAAACTTCCTCATACGGGATTTGAACTCGAATGTCTTGTCCATTTTCTACAATGATAACCACAGTTTGTTTTTGTTGTTGTTGTTTTCTTTTGATTATTGTTGTTTTTTTGTTTTATTTCGAATTTCTGTCATTTTTGTTTTATTTGCTTTTTGTTTGTTTGTTTTTTGTTTTTTTGTTTGTTTGTTTGTTTTTGTTTTTTAGTTCTCTGCTTGGAACATGCACTTATCGATTTATTCGTTTTCCTTTAATTTCATTCACATGGGCTGAAATAACCAAGTCCATTAGCTAACTAGTTATTTTCCTTTTTCTTAACTATAACAAGATTTAATCTTCCGGCCAGGATTCGATTACACGTTGCTATCTCAAAATCCCATAGTTTTTTTTACAGTTTCCATGAGCGATGCTTGTCTGTTCGTGCCCCATTATGCATTTACGCCAGTAGTAAAATCATAGTTTTCACTGTAGTCTGCGTCACAGCAAATAGCTTGTGAAAATTATACACTACTGTTATTCTGAAAAGAAGTACTTGACATTAATAACCCACAAAGGCTGATATGCCCTTAACAATAAAACCAATTCATCAAAAACCCAGAGAATATTATGTGCCTTTTTTCTTGGGCGATTCTATTTTTGCATATATCCTTTTTAGAATGGTCAAATATCAGTCTCTTGCAGATGAATCACTTTCTCCAACCAGTCATGCCTACACCTGTACTCCAATTTATTTTCAATTTAATAGTCCATCTCTGACAATGATAATAAATAGATGTCAAGTTACATTGGGAAAAACTACTACAACATTATCAAGAAGATAACGTTACATCTATCAGATTTTATCTCCATATGAAACATTTTGCTGCATCCGCTTATTATGTCATTAGTTGTTTCAATTTAGGTTTCTGAAAATCAAATCTCAATAATTATGAATATTAAACTTTTTTTTTCAGTGGAAACCATGAATTAATACAAACAGTATTATACAACAAGTAAGTGATGGTCTATTTAAAATCCTATTATCAGTAATTTATTCGTGATTAACATGATTTCCTTTTTGAAACATGCTAATCATAAGTCTCTCTTTAATTATGAACCAAAGATTACATACTTTATAATCCTTATTTGATTTACGTGTTCTTAATATTGTGGCTTAACGGTTATCGTCTAGGAAGTAGGAAGTAAACACAGTGTTCTGAGTTCAAATTTCGAACGAGGCTGTTTGAATTTCACTTGGGGAAGATTTGAATCCAACAATTCTCCCCCAAGCTATGGGTAAAGTAAGTCAGAATGTATCGTTGACCTTGGTATGGCACCGGTTTAGGATAAGGAAAAACATTGAATTCCAACCAGTGAAATAATAATTTAATAATAATGAAGATGACAACACACAAAAACAACAATAATAAAATAAATAATAATAATAATAATAATAATAATTAATAAATAATAATAATAATTGGTGATTTTGCAGTGCCAGCAGATCACAGGGTGAAGTTAAAGGAAAATGAAAAAATAGACAAATATCTGGACCTTGCCAGAGAACTGAAAAAGTTTGGAATATGAAATGAACGTTATACAATTGTAGTTGGTACACTTGAACAGTCCCAAAAGGATTAGAAAAGGGCTTGGAAAGTCTGGATCAAAGAGGAAGGATTGAAACAATTCAGAACACTGCACTGCTGTCAATCTGCCAGAAACTCAGAAGAGTCTGGAGACCTTAGGTAGACTTGCTGTCACTCAGGCTCCAGTGAAAGACCATCCGCTAAACACTGATGTGAAAACTCAAAAGGAGTAAATAATAATAATAATAATATATAATAAAATGATAAAATAATAATAAATAATAATAATAATAATAATAATCAGCAGCAGCAGCAGCAGCATCAGACTCGTTGGAATTCCATGGATTCATTACAAAGTAGAGATAATAGTAGGACAGACTAGGCACTTTAACGTTGGTTAAGCCAACCTATTAAAAGAAGGAACACTCTGAATTTAAACCTGTTAAACTCCGCTTAGAAATTGTCCTTGTCTCATATCCTGCTCATACGGTGGTTTTGATATATATTATATATATATATATAGATTATATATATATTATATATATTATATATATATATATAATATGTACCTATTAGAAAGATTAGTTTAACAGATTGGAAACACTTTATTTTAAGTTTCAAAATTAACAAAATAAATGATTGAATCAAAATTAAAAATAACTGATAATCCTATTTCCATCAAAAGAAAGAGCACAATTGAAATAATCAATAGAGATTTTAAGACTATTTTTCTAAACTTATTAACATCGGATTAATGTAAAAAAAATCATATTGAATTATCATATCTAAAGCTATGCTATAATCCGTCATAATACATATCCAACTGATAACATGATATATCCATTCTAATTTTTAACTATCTCGCAAATATAATGAAATATTGCATTATTTTGCATAAATGCAAGCTCTGTTGATCGTGATGCGTATATATATTAATTTGTCATATATATATATTATATATACGTTTTTTAAAAGGCGAGTTGTTATAAAAGCGAGTTTTAATAAAATTCCTACTCGAGTTTCATGCCGGAGCAATTCATCTAGGGAATAGTCACTTTCCAGCCTTCTATTCTTATAACATCCGGCTGCGTCCATTCCAATTGCGTGTATATATATATATTCATCAAATTTATGTGGGTTGTAAAAAATCAGTCTTAAAACTAGATTTACAAACCATAAAACACTCATTTTCTAAATATTAAACTAAAAAATGTAACAACTTTAGTTAGCTACATTTGGAATTTAAAGCATCAAAATAACACCTATTATTA
Source organism: Doryteuthis pealeii (assembly GCA_023376005.1). NCBI lineage: Eukaryota > Metazoa > Mollusca > Cephalopoda > Myopsida > Loliginidae > Doryteuthis > Doryteuthis pealeii. Next base: position 40,010,462 of record CM042147.1, on the reverse strand, counting down.
AATGGAAAATATTAAATTTGTAACAACCTAGCTTAAGTATATTTGGAATTTAAAGCATCATATATATATATATATATATAATATATATATATAATATATATATATATTTAAAACATATTTTTTTTTTATATTAAACTAAAAATGTACCAACCTTAGCTAGCTATGGAATGTAAAGCATCAAAATATAACACCCATTATTAAATGGGAAATATTAAAAGAGATCAAATATCTGCCGAAGTTAACTGATTCATGTTTCTAGTGTTTACAGAAAAGTTAAGAGATAGTTAGATCCCGAATGAGAAAGAAATTTTGAATAAAAAGGATGAATTCTGGGAAATGCAGACACGATTGCGTAACGCATTAATGTATTATAAGATTAAGATAGATATAATTATAATACTGCACTAATTATTACAACAAAGACTAGCTCAATAGATTTATCAGAATACTTGGATTTCAGAAGTACAACACAGTCAGCTGTAAATAAAATGAATAATAAAAAATAAAAAAAAAAAAAAAAGAGAATAGGTTTTGGCATGGCGAATAGATAGAATCAACAAATTAATTTTGCCGGGTGAATAATATGTTAAACTAATCATTAATTTCAAGGAAAACGCTTTAGTTTTAGAGCCAAAAGTTTATTTTTAGGAGACATAGATAAAAAATAATCTTAAACCAGCCGAGTATATATAATATTAGCTACCTAAATTTCTTTAGTTCTCCTGAGGAAGTGTACCTTGACACCGAATCGTGGTCGAGAGAAAAACTTTTCTACAGCTATATTTGAATAGATATAAAAGCGATGTTATTTTGGGAAATTCTCAGTAAGAGTCATGTTCTTGTGATTTCCCTGAAGATGCTGCAGCAATGCGTTGAAATAAATTATTGTAATGAAGCAAGTTTAAAGTTTTTTCCTTCATTTATTGAGTATAATTATATATATATAATATATATATATATATATGAATGCTGACATCGGAATACTCCGTTATTATAATTTTTACAGACGCGCGCGTCATAACAACAAAGACGAAAGATCCGTTGAACAGAGGCAACATTCATTTGATAAAGGGTATCTAACGAACCCGAAAATTTATGATAACAAATAATAATAAAAAAATAAGTGAATCCAATACTCCTAACATCGAGTTCATTCATTTATTTTTAAATGCTTCGTAATAACACCCAACTTTTTAAAAAAACATATATATATGTATATATATATATATATATATATTATTATAATTATCAGTAGAATGGAAATATAAACAGGCGTTAAATGAAAGCTAGATTCCTGTTATGAAACTAGGTTTCTAAAAAAAATAAATAACATTCCTTTTTCTCCCCCCGCTCGGGGCCCAGGGAATGTACTCATTAACCAACCTGCTCACTGTCATGCAATCTTCAATCCCACACCACCCCACACACTCCCACCGCATAACAACTTTTTTTTTTCAAATGATAATTAGTGCGCATGTCTATTACGGTTGTCAAGCAGCAGTGACCCCCCACCCCCACCCACCAAATCTGAATTGGCAAGACGTGGCAAAAACGGGACAGACTGAACATTGATGCTCTTAGAGATTCGCTATCCTAAAAAGGTTTTTCCTAATCTTGTCGTATTTGTACGTTACTTTATTGTTGTGGAACACGCGACAGGGGACTCCAGAAAGGCGCCAATAACTTCTTAGTTTTTTTTTCCAGATACAGTTCAGGTGGTAGAGTCTAGGGCTGGATTGTCTGAGGTTCTATTCTAGTTATTGAACGCTCATTAACCAGGTGTCGTTGATCTTAACATCTTCTTATTATAATGGAGATTGTGTGTTTTTCTGTTTGTAACCGAAACTATATTACTACTCAAGTCACAATTCCCTTAGTTATTTACGTCACATTCTCCATTATTCTATTTTTATTTAAACCTCAATTAAGAATAAACTGTTTGAAATTATTAATACTATTGGCTTTACCTAAATACTAATAATATGCAATTGTATTTATATATACAACAAAATACCAGTTTTCAGTGTAAACGTAAAGCTAATTTGCATATTGATATTAAAAAAACTGATTTTAATAAAAATGTGCTTAGTTATATTGATTTCTAATTGTTTGGTTTTATCTTAATGAATATGAGTAAAAATCTCTTCAATGAATCTTAAATAAAATTCATTAACAAGAAGAAATAACTGTAATTTTATTCTTTACATTCTATTTTAACTAAATAGTTAAATTAGGAAAATTTAGCATTGAAAAACGGAAGTGATGAAAGAGTAAGTTTCAGTTGTTCTATTTTCCGATTATACCCGCTCCGTTTCAAATCTTTTTATCTGAATTCTTAATTAGTTTCATTAGCCTTTCTGATTAATTAATATTTTATTACATTTAAACTTAAATACTTGCACCCGGAGGTGCATATATTGCTAGTAGATATAAAGGATCTATCAATTGATATTGAACAGTGGTTACTTGTAAATATTGACCCGTGTCCATCTACATAAGATATATGGGATAAATAAGATGGAATTAATCCGACAGTATGTGGAGAAAGGTACAAACACGGGATTGTTGTAGAAAATGGATGTTTATTGTAGTGTGATGTCGACGTTGTAACGTTTCGGTCTGTTAGACCTTCTTCAGGACGCAAGATTGAGTTTTTGTCTCAATGGTGAACATTTTCATACTGGTGAATTAGGAGGTCGTGATAAGGGGAGGGTGGTTAGTTGTTGGTGTTAGCAGAGGTTGGTAGTGGGAGATTTTCCTTTTTCTCTCAGATGGTTTCTGATAATGATGCCACAGGTATAGGTGTTGGAAATAGATGGATGTTAATTTAAGAATATATATATATATAATATATATATATATATATATTAATATATGAAATTTAACATTATGAAAAAACATATGATGTTTGTTATGTAATTGCTGACAAGTACTGTTCGACCAAATCGATAGTTGGTCTTCATCAAAGAGCGACATAGATGGGAAGAGAAGACATCCGTTAAAAAGACTGTTTACAGAAACGAACGCTGAGTTCAAACGCTGAATTTTTGAAAAATGCATATTCTGTTTTAAAAATAAAATAAATTTTATTTTTAATTTTTTAAAATTACACTATAATGCTTCTGATTTTTAAATTAAAAATAAAATTTATTTTATTTTTAAAACAGAATATGCATTTTTCAAAAAATTTCAGCGTTTGAACTTAGCGTTCGTTTCTGTAAACAGTCTTTTTTAACGGAATGTCTTCTCTTCCCATCTATGTCGCACTTTGATGAAGACCAACTTATCGATTTGGTCGAAACAGACTGTCAGCAATTACATAACAAACATCATACCGTTCTTCTATAAAGACGACTTTGGCATTAAATAACCCATAGAGGTTGATATGCCGTTAAACAAAGAACCAAAACTCTTTTTCTCTCTACTACTACTACTGTTAATTCTACAAGGACTGCTTGATAAATAAACCACAAAGGTTG
>CM042147.1:39977961-40006883 GCA_023376005.1 Doryteuthis pealeii | reverse complement strand
GTTATATTGAAGAAATATTCATGTTATCAGTTTGCGATAGTTATTATGACGGATTATAGCATAGCTTTAGATATTGATAATTCAAATATGATTTTTTTACATTAAATCCGATGTTAATAAGTTTTAGAAAATAGTCTTAAAATCTCTATTGATTCATTTCAATTGTGCTCTTTCTTTTAGATGGAATAGGTTATCAGTTTTAATTTTTTAATTTGATTCAATACATTTATCTTGTTAATTTTGAAACTTAAAATAAAGTGTTTCCAATCTGTAACTAACTTCTAATAGGAACTTATATATAATATATATATATATATATATATATATATATATATATATTATATATATATATATATCAAACCACCGTATGAGCAGGATATGAGACAAGGACAATTTCTAAGCGGAGTTTAACAGGTTTAAATTCAGAGTGTTCCTTCTTTTTAATAGGTTGCTTAACCAACGTTAAAGTGCTAGTCTGTCCTACTATTTATCTCTACTTTGTAATGAATCCATGGAATTCCAACGAGTCTGATGCTGCTGCTGCTTGCTGCTGATATATATATTATTATTATTATTATTATTTTATTATTATCATATTATTATTATTATATTATTATTATTATTTACTCCTTTTGAGTTTTCACATCAGTGTTAGCGGATGGTCTTTCACTGGAGCCTGAGTGACAGCAAGTCTTCCTAAGGTCTCCAGGACTCTTCTGAGTATTCTGGCAGATTGCAGCAGTGCAGTGTTCTGAATTGTTTCAATCCTTCCCTGATACCCAGACTTTCCAAGCCCTTTTCTAATCCTTTTGGGACTGTTCAAGTGTACCAACTACAATTGGTATAACGTTCACTTTCATATTCCATAACTTTTCAGTTCTCTGGCAAGGTCCAGATATTTGTCTATTTTTTCATTTTCCTTTAACTTCACCCTGTGATCTGCTGGCACTGCAAAATCCACCAATTATTATTATTATTATTAATTATTATTTTATTATTATTATTATTATTATTATTATTGTTGTTGTTGTTGTTGTTTTGTTGTCATCTTCATTATTATTATAATTATTTATTCACTGGTTGGAATTCAATGTTTTCCTTATCCTAAACCGGTTGCCATACCAAGGTCAACGAATACATTCTGACTTACTATTTACCCATAGCTTGGGGGAGAATTGTTGGATTCAAAATCTTCCCAAGTGAAATTCAAACAGCCTCGTTCGAAATTTGAACTCAGAACACTGTGTTTACTTCCTACTTCCAAGACGATAACCGTTAAGCCACAATATTTAGAGACACGTAAATACAATAAGGATTATAAAGTATGTAATCTTTGGTTCATAATTAAAGAGAGACTTATGATTAGCATGTTTCAAAAAGGAAATCATTTTTTAATTCCACGAAAATAAATTACTGATAATAGGATTTTAAATAGACCATCACTTACTTGTTGGTATAAATACTGTTTTGTATTAATTCATGGTTTCCACTGAAAAAAAGTTTAATATTCATAATTATTGAGATTGATTTCAGAAACCTAAATTGAAACAACTAATGACATAATAAGCGGATGCAGCAAAATGTTTTCATATGGAGATAAAAATCTGATAGATGTAACGTTATCTTTCTTGATAATGTTGTAGTAGTTTTTTCCCAATGTAACTTGACATCTATTATTATCATTGTCAGAGATGGACTATTAAATTGATAAATAACATTGGAGTACAGGTGTAGGCATGACTGGTTGGAGAAGTGATTCATCTGCAAGAGACTGATATTTGACCATTCTAAAAAGGATATATGCACAAAATAGAATTCGCCCAAGAAAAAAAGGCACATAATATTCTCTGGGGTTTGATGAATTGGTTTTATTGTTTAAGGGCATTCAGCCTTTGTGGGTTATTTAATGTCAAGTACTTCTTTTCAGAATAACAGTAGTGGTATAATTTTCACAAGCTATTTGCTGTGACGCAGACTACAGTGAAAACTATGATTTACTACTGGCGTAATGATAAATGGGGCACGAACAGACAAGCATCGCTCATGGAAACTGTAAAAAAAAAACTATGGGATTTTGAGATAGCAACGTGTAATCGAATCCTGGCCGGAAGATTAAATCTTGTTATAGTTAAGAAAAAGGAAATAACTAGTTAGCTAATGGACTTGGTTATTTCAGCCCATGTGAATGAAATTAAAGGAAAACGAATAATCGATAAGTGCATGTTCCAAGCCAGAGAACTAAAAAAAAAAACAAAACAAAACAAACAAACAACAAAAAACAAACAAACAAAAAGCAAATAAAAAAAAAATGACAGAAAATTCGAAAATAAAACAAAAAACAACAATAATCAAAAGAAAACAACAACAACAAAAACAAACTGTGGTTATCATTGTAGAAAATGGACAAGACGATTCGAGTTCAAATCCCGTATGAGGAAGTTTGCATTTCACATCGCAGAGTTACCCTTGGAAATGGATTGAATCCAACCTTTTCTCTATCCAGCTATGGGTTAACAGAAGGACATATTTGGTTCTTTAATCTTGGTATATAAGGGTGACACATCCTACTCGTGGAAAATGGGTTGTATAAATACCTACCTTTGGGAAAGGTATGCATTCATCTATTCTCCCTCCCTTTATAGTTATATAGTAGGATATAACTGGGCTCTTTAACCATAGTATGGCAACCGATCTAGGAGAAGGAAGACTCGGAATTTAACACGAAGGGGCTCATTATCGTTAGTATAACTACTTTGAGAGTCCCCACCACAACAACTCTTCACCTAAGTAACATGAAATGAGAAACTGGATTTGATATATACGAATATTCGTATTATATATCAAAACCTTCTTTTGTTTTTGCTATTGAACCATTTTTTCTAAACCATAAAAGTCATTTGAAATATAATTTATTCTTCCTGCCTAATACAATTAATTTTCATTTAATGAATTGAGTTAAATTATTTATTCAGCGTACAATTGCATTTGTGTTTATTTTCATTAACTTTCTGTTTTCATTAGTTTGCTAATATGATATTTAATACTGCTTGAATTTCTATAATACTTAGAATAATTAGTCTATAATATATACATGCATCTTAAAAGTGTTACTTATAGTTTTAACGAATACTCACCCAGGAATAAATCGGACAACACATTTACAGTTTAATCTGAGATGGCGGAGTAAACCGATTTTGCTTTTTTGAAATTTAGAACAGATAAAATTTGTATGCAACGAATGAATACCTTTCACAAAGTAGGTATTTACCGAACCCGTTCGCCACTGGTAGGATGTGACAACCAGATTGCAAGTATGGGGCATCTAGAGAAGATCGAACTCGCAATTCCGTAGTATAGATTTGGAGAGACTACTTTGCAAACCATTTACACCAAGATGAGACGCCCGACTTTTGCAGTGTATTAGCGCTATGTGAAATGCAAACATGCCCTTAAAATCTAAATTCTTAATCATTACTTTGCGCTAACATGGTTAAAGCGTTGTACACAATTTGAGCTTGGTCAGAAAAGCGTTTAAAACTACAAACATATGACCAATTTGCGTGGAAGTGAGAAAATCTATTACACTCACTTGTCCCCTGCTTCAGAGGTTGTGCTGGAGGCGGAGGAAAAACAGAGCAAGTGTTTGAGTGTGTGGGGTCTGTCTTCGAAAACAAACTCGAAATGTCGATCTAGTCATTCGCCAATTACAAAAATGTAAAAAATATTTTCGCTTCTGCGTTGTTTTGTCAGCTACCACGAAATCCCCAATTGCCTCACCTCACCCCCGCAATGTGAACTTACTTCACCGTGTCTATTTCCTATTGACAATCAATTTACACCATTAATGTTGACATATGTTTAGGGAATGATTTACGGAGTTAAATAAATTAGCCCTATCAAAAAGAACTTCAAAACTTCTGAATTTCTAAACTCTTGAAAGAATATGGGAGTACAAAAAACAAAAAAACAAAACGGAATCGCAGAAAAAGTTTCGAGGTGAATTAGCCAATACATTTAAATGTTTCCTTGAACAGGAAGCAAGATTTTTCTGATCAAAGAAATCTGCAAGAATTTCGCTGAAAGATAACAAACGCTGCTGGATTTGGGATGGTGAGTTGTTCCCCTTGCGATGAACTCTCTAGACACATTACCTTCACACAATTACCAGTTTCACTCCATGCAACACACCTTCTTTCCGGTCAGCGATTCAGATAGTTTTCACATGTTCAAAGATTTCCCGTAGATTTCAGCAAATGGAATCGTCAGTATATAAAAGAAAAATAATCTAGCTGAAAAAGGCAGGGGCATTCTTTGACAATTAAATAACGTGTCTATATAAAATAGTTTTGTCAAAAGTCCAAAGCTCTCCTGTCAACGTGGCCTAGAAGACAGTAACAGCCGAAAAAGGCAAGGGTTGATATAATAAGGTGTAATATTTGACCAAACATTACAGCATTAAAACTCTTTAAAACAATGATAAAAAGTAAAGCCTGTCGGGACGGACTAGTGTCGGTATGAGCCATACAGCGAGGGGGGTCTATCCCCTTTTCACTAGCGCTAGACCAAGGAGATTGTTTTTGCGTCTGAGGTGGAGCGCCACACCTACCATCAACTCCTTACTTTACCGCACATATCCCTGTGCTACTCATACGCTGAGTTGGCGAGGGTCGGCATCGAACTAAGAACCTTCATTGTTTCTAGCCGAACGCTCTACCGACTGAGCTATTTGAAAAATTTACGTAGTGTACAGAATTGTAGACTAGAGCATAGTTATTTGAAAGAAATATTTAATTCATAATTTAGAATATACAGTAGTGCTTGACATACAAGTTAATTCATTCAGTTTCGAACTCATTTTCTTGTATGTCAAATCAATGATAAATAAATAAACTGACATGCCATTAATCTGTTCTAATCTTCACAACAAAAAAATATTTAATTCATAATTTAGAATATTCAGTACTGCCTTGACATACGAATTTAATTCGTTCAGCTTGGAACTCAATTTGCTCGTATGTCAATCAACAATAAATAAATAAAAAACCGACATGTCATTAATCCGTTCTAATCTTCACCCCCAAAAATTAGTTTTGTTAAGTTTTTTATGAGAAGAAATAGCAATGTATTGTATAAAAAAACATATAAGATAGAATGTAATAAATTATGTCTTAATGTTGTTCTTAATATATAATATTTTTGGAAACATAAATATTTTTAGTGAACTTAGTAGCATTAGGGTAACTGAAGTCCGCTCGTACCTCTTGCTCACAAACAAAGTAAAAAAAACGACCGAGTGACAGCTCGTTACACGGAAAAATTAGGACATTCGTTAGTCAAGGTGACATTATATATGTTTCATAATTTACTAATGGCGATCCTCTTCCTGTCATTCTGAACTCAATGATTTTATCAAGTATGGTCTTGATATAGACTGTTTTCTCTCATAATTGAAGCTAGTTGGATTAGATCGAGAGGACAACGAGAAACCGGATAGCATAACAATGTTCTCGTTCGGAGATGGTCAGTTTCTTATTTGGGATACGAGCTGCATCTATCGCATCCCTGGTAAGTGTCCCTTTGGTAAATCAGCCAGAAATCCTCACCTGACATGGTGTAACGAGATGTTGAAGGTCCTGAGTTTTGGGAGGACTACTATAGAAAAAAGAGGAAGAAGAAATAAGAGAGAGAGTAAAGGTTTTTAAAAAAGTGATGAACACAAAACGGTTTATCGGGAATTTGACCGGGGCATGACCCCCGAATGGAGAATTGAAAGCCAACCGGAAGTTTCGGATGTTGACCGGAACCGGGAGTCACGTGGTGACGTGGAACGACGAAGAAGAATACAGGCCTCTTTTTGATTTCCGACAGCGTAGGATTCGGACGGGCCTCTGGTCCCTAGTGTGGGATTACAGTAATTTAACAGTGTCCTCTCTCTCTTTCTCTCTGCCTTTCCTCCTCTCCGAAACAACCCACGAGACGAGCCCGAAAATAAAAAGCTAAGCAGCTTGTGACGATATATTCTTGCGTTGTACCTTTTTATCAACAAGACGACCGCCGCGTACCAAATACCTTTTTAGTGTCGTGAATTTGGAGGCATGTTGACAAGACCCGCTATACGATATATATCGCTATTAGAACTTTACAATGGTTAAAGATCATAAAAGAGGGAAGCACCGATCGCTGTGGAACATATCTATTTTCGTTCTTTCATGCAGTTAAAATATCCTGTTTTAAGGCAACGAACTGCGTCCCTACTGTCAATTGGTTTCTAAGACGGTTGATCGTTGGAAAGAATCATGTGAGGTTGAATTACAGAGAAATTGTATTGCCTTTCTTCGGGCACCATGTTTTTTAAAATTCTTTTGGGATTTCTATCATAAATGATTTACGTTCTTTACATAGCTGCAAGAAATATCAAATATATACGAAAGATGTGTCAATTGAGACGATGGAGCTTTAAGTATAATGTTAATTTATCTAAAACTGAATGCCTTATCAGTAAGGAACATATGAGAGAGAGAGAGAGAGAGAGAGAGAGAGAGAGAGAGAGAGAGAGAGAGAGAGACGATGTGAGATAATAGGAGAGGGAGGAAAAAGTGCACGAGAAAGCAAAGAAGAAAACATGTGAAGGTATAGATAAAGAGAGAGACTAGCACGCAAAATATGGCAAAAGAAATAGATAAGATAAGAGAGATGTAAAGAGAAAGTAATAGAAATCAAAGAATGAAGAATATGAACGGGTAGATTTAAGAGAATAATAGCACGCACAATAGAAAGAGACCGAATTTATATATAATATATATAATATATATATATATATATATGTATATAATATATAATATATATATATATATATATATATGTTGTGTGTGTGTGTGTGTGTGTGTTGTGTGTGGTGTTTGTGTGTGTGATATCCTGAGATTTCTCAGAAATCATTTAATAATACCAAGGGGGTTGTTTATTTGTTAGAAAGAAATGGAAAAAAGTATAAGATTTTAAATAAATAAATGTAAAGGTAAGAGTTACTGCCCTTGGCAGAAAAAAAAGCGGTTAATTCCCTTAGGTTTGTTTGGATTTAAAAAAAAGACCCGCGAAAAAAAATTGAAACAGGCAGATGATAGAAAAAAAACAGACGGGAGTTTAGGGACAAGAGATTTCAGAGAGACGGAACGGACATGAGAAGGGTTAGACAGAAATATGGAGTTGAAACGTCAACAAGACGGACGACGGTGGATTGAAGTGACATTTATATTTATTTATTAACAAAAGGTAAAGTGTTAAAGATACCGGAGAAAGAGATTTGTTGATAAAAACTGAATTAATTTGAAAGAAAAAAAAGGAAAAGTGATTGTTTGGAAACTGATTTGGAGAAAAAGGAAAAGTTTGTGGAAAGAGATTTGGGAAGAAAACTTAATTTGAAAGGAAAGAAAACGAAAGAAGTAATTGTCTTGAAAAACGGATTTAAAGGAAAAAAGAAAGAGAAATGAGGGTCTTATATTTAATGAAAAATAAGAGGAAAAGATTAATAACAAAAGAGAGGAACTTATGTTTTAACAAAAAAGAAGGTATTTTTTTTCTGTTCATGTACTTTTATGTGTTTGTACCCGTCTGTTTAAAAAAACCCAAAAAACAAAAAAACAAAAACAAGTAAATAATATTATTTTTATAAAATAAAATAATTATTTATCATTTATAAATTGTTTTATTGACTAATTTCTTTTTTTTACTTGAAAGAAAACATTCTGTATTTTTCCCCTGAAATATTTCTTTTTCTTGGAGAGTCAATTGCCTAGTCACTCAGGATCCACGCGACTAGCGAGCGTCTTGAAAAATATCTACAGACACTTCGTGACAATATATATATATATATGAGAAGTAAACAAACAAATAATGTGTTTGATATGGCTTTTTTTAGCCGACAATTTTTGGGAGAATATGTGCTTAATTGAAGTCGTACCTAATTTTGAAATTAATTAATTCATAATTAATGAATTAGGCGGGCGTACCTATTCAAATTTAAGGCTAAAAAATCGAGAAAAATCAATCTCTGTATGTACATTTCAGCCTATTAGGCCTCATCAGCAGAGCTATAGACAGGAAAACTGCTTTGTGTGATTCGAAACCTGACTGTAAAGCTGACAGGCGGGGACTCTAACCATTACACCAGCTGGTTTTTTTCCAGATTTTTCGTTTGTTTTTGAAGTAGGTTTATATTCCACATATGGTGATACACGATATATATATATATATAATATATATATATATATATATATAGAGAGAGAGAGAGAGAGGGTAAGAGAAAGGAAAGAATGAAAGATTAAGGCGAATAGATAGAAAACAGAGAATAGCACACAATACACCCGCACACACACATAATATATATATATATATATTATAATATATATATATATATGTGTGTGTGTATGTGTGTGTGTGTGTGAAGAGAAAAATGGAAGTGAATCTGACAATATGTAATATAGTGAAAAATTTGAAAAAACACAGGTTCAAATAAGATGAGTGATATTTATTCAGCCAACGCGGAATTATTCTGTGATCAATTTTCCTTTTCCTTATATCAACAAAAGCCCTGAAGAAGATCTACTAAACAGATTGAAACACTGCAGCGTTGGCTGAATATATATCACCCATTTTATTTGAACCTGTGTTTCTTCAATTTTTTTCACTATATTATATATATATATATATATATATATATATATATATATATTCACATCTGATGAGTTGGGAGATTTAGACTATTTGTCTAAGCTCCCTGAAATAGACTATTATGCTAAATCTCTAAGTCTTTTGTTATTTCTTTATTTATATATTTGTTCTGTGACTCTAACATTAAGAGCACACATTGAGCTCTCAAACTGCGACTTGTTTTTTTTTTAATAAAAATCTTGTGTCGTAAGGAAGATTTCTTCTCTGGACTTTTGGATTATATAATATATATAATATATATATATATATATATATATATATATATATATATATATATATATTTTGAAAGGAAATTCGACTTGGTATGGATGAAATTCATAAAGTATTTAAAAATATTTAAATATATTCCTAAATATTTTAGAATATTCATAAAATATTCCAAAATATTTCCATATTTTTCAAAGCAAGAAACGCTTTTGAAATTTGAAAAAAAATTGTTTATGACGTAATAAGTTTTGAATGTTTCTCTGGTATTACTCGGTTTTAAGAAAATCAAAACACTTTGGCCTGAAGATTACCTTCTGTTTGCATGTCTGATATCTTGTTTTGGATTATTTTGTTTTATTTCATATTTTGTTTTCTAATATTTTGTTTGATTTTATATTTGGAATAATTCAAAATAGAATAGTGTGTGCTTAAGCGAATTTTGATCGAACAACCTGTTGACAAATAACAATAATAAATTTCAAACCAAAGTATATCTTATTATAATGGAGATTGTGTGTTTGTCTGTCTGTAACCGAAACTATATTACTATACAAGTCACAATTCCCTTTGTTAATTATATCACATTCTCCATGATTTTATTTTTATTCAAACCTCAATTATTAACAAAATTGCTTTACATCATTAAGACTGTTTACCATATCTACAAGCTAATAACACGCAGTTGTACTTATATATACAACAAAATAGCGGTTTACAGTGTTAATGGGAAGGCTAATTTGCATATTGATATTAAAAATTTGATTTTAATAAATATGTGCTTAGTATTATTGATTTCTAATTGTTTGGTGTTATCTTAATGAGTATGAGCAAAAATCTCGGGGATAAATCTTAAAATAAATCCCTTAACAAGAAGAAATAACTAATATTATTCTTTACGTCCTATTTTAACTAAATAGTTAAATTAGGAAAATTTACCAATGAAAGACGGGAGTAATGGAAAATGATGGAAGTGTTAGTTTCAAAGTTGTTCTATTTTTCAATCATACCCCCTCTGTTCCAAATCGTTTTATCTGTATTTTTATTCAGTTTTATTAGCCTTTCTAATTTAATATGATATTTTAAAGTTAAGTTAAAGTTAAATACTTGCACCGGAGGGTGCATATATTTGCTAGTATATATAAAAGAACACTGACACAAAATGCCATATACAAAAAGCGAAGCCACAAAATGAAGTAGCAGGATATTGCTGGGATGCAAGCCCAAAATTTTAACATTTTGGACTGGGTCACCTGTTCTGGTCCAGTGTGCTTCGGCTACTGGACCGGTTGCGTTTGGTTAATAGCGTCGATCACAGGCGCCCCCTTGAGGGGGAATGCCAACGGGATCGACGCAATTTTTCTACCTACCACCCATGAGTCTCGGCATGTGGGTGTTGCCCACATAAAATGGCCTTGTGCCATATCGTGTAAAAGTGGGACACATGTAAATACCACAATGTTGAAAGACCCGAAACTGGTAATGATCACAGGAAAAATCATTATTGATGATGCATCCCAGCGCATCTTGAAGATGTATTTTCCAAATTCTTCTTCTTTCAATTTTCTTTTCAAAATATCTGTCGGTGCCATTTCTGTTTTTCTTACAGAGAGAGAGAGAGAGAGAGAGAGAGAGAGAGAGAGAGAGAGAGAGAGAGAGAGAGAGAGAGAGGGGGGGAGGAAGAAAACATAGAAGAAAATATGTGCAACGATATCGAAATAGAAAAGAGAGAATAGCACGCGACATAGAGAAAAATCAAGATACAAAGCGAGAGAAAGTCACATACAGAGAAGAGAGAGAGAGAGAGAGAGAGAGAGAGAGAGAGAGAGAGAATGAGAGAGAGAGAGAGAGAGAGAGAGAGAGAGAGAGAGAGAGTTTGCGCGCGTGTGTGCATCGGGTAAGAGAAAGAAAAGAATGGAAGATATGAGAGAGAGAGAGAGAGAGAGAGAGAGAGATAATTTGCGCGTGCGTGTGTGTACGTGGGTTGAGAGAAAGAAAAGAATGGAAGATATGAGAGAGAGAGAGAGAGAGAGAGAGAGAGAGAGAGAGAGAGAGAGAGAGAGAGAGAGAGAGAGAGAGAGGGGGAGGGCAGAAAACATAGAAGAAAATATGTGCAACGATATCGAAATAGAAAAGAGAGAATAGCACGCGACATAGAGAAAAATCAAGATACAAAGCGAGAGAAAGTCACATACAGAGAGAGAGAGAGAGAGAGAGAGAGAGAGAGAGAGAGAGAGAGAGAGAGAGAAGAGAGAGAGAGAGAGAGAGAGAGAGAGAGAGAGTTTGCGCGCGTGTGTGCATCGGGTAAGAGAAAGAAAGAATGGAAGATATGAGAGAGAGAGAGAGAGAGAGAGAGAGATAATTTGCGCGTGCGTGTGTGTACGTGGGTGAGAGAAAGAAAAGAATGAAGATATGAGAGAGAGAGAGAGAGAGAGAGAGAGAGAGAGAGAGAGAGAGAGAGAGCGCGTGTGTGTAGAGAGAAAGAATGGAAGAGAGAGAGAGAGAGAGAGAGAGAGAGAGAGAGAGAGAGAGAGAGAGAAGAGAATGGAAGATATGAGAGAGAGAGAGAGAGAGAGAGAGAGAGAGAGAGAGAGAGAGAGAGAGGGAGAGAGACCTTCTGATTATATTTCATTTCCTTTGATATTGGATCACTAACAAATCTTCAAATGAAGATCAATTTCAAAACAAATAAACAAACAATGAATAAAATTGATTGCTGTGGGGAGGGGTTTGACCTTTTGTAAGGAAAGAAGCCATTTTCCAACGACCTTTTAATCTACGACGGATGAAAAGAAATCAACTTGAGAGTCGGGGGGGGGGCATTTCTTGCTTTCAAACCACTAAATTAAGATATACACAAATTATTGGTGTTTACACTTACAATAATTGCAGATAGGAACAGAAATTATTCTGGGAATGCTGAGGTGAGCACGGTGCGTATATCAAAGATGGTAAATTCATAATAGATATTGAGTTCATTTCACTTCAATAATGCTGTATCATTAGAGATAAACTATCTTTTTCTGACTTCGATATATTTGGAAGCGTGTGTGTAATGGTTATTGTTTTAGGATATGAGCTCTTGGAACAGAGTTCGAATACTGGACAAGGCTATTTTCATTTAACATAGCGCTAATAACTTTGGGAAAGGTATGAATTTAACTATTCTTCCTACAGCTATGGGTAAATAGTAGATTGGATTGAGCTCTTTAACTTTGGCGTGGCAACCGTTCTAGAAGGAAACCTGTTAAACTCCGCTTAAAAATGACCCTGTGTCTCATTCTGCCCGTGCGTTTGGTAAGTATATATATAACCAAAGATATATAAACAGAAATAGTGTCTGTACAGGGTATTACATTAAATTTCATCTGGCGACGAGACTCCAACCCTGGAGCAACCCTGCAGAGTGTAGGATACCTTTTCATTGCCATTAACTCTGATCATTCCGACCCGGATTGGTAATATCTATTAGGATCCTATCTATAGGTAAAATAAATGATAATATTATTATCAAAATTAAACGAGAGATGAGAAAGTATTAGAGATAAAGATGTCCTTTTGAAAACATTTCCATCCCTGTTTAGACAATATCTTTTTTTTATCCCAATGGCATGATGAAGGTTTAATAAAAGCCGAAAAGTTTCTAACATCGATTTCACCATCTAAAATAATCTTTTTGGAATACTTTGTTTTTTTTTCTATTTTCTACCTACTGTCGGATTTATTTCCATATTTTCTACTCTATCTATCTCATTTCCCTTGCTCTTTCTCTATGTCCGTCTGTCTGTCTCTGTCTCTGTCTATCTGTCTGTCGGTCTGTCTGTCTGTCTGTCTGTCTCTCTCTCTCTATATATATATATACACGCACAAGCCTGACTGATGATGAATCAATCGGGTTTATATCCTGGCTAGCGGTAGCCTGCTAATATCTAGCCACACTGAAGAAATGTGTTACGTCGAAACACGGTGTCTGTGGATGATTATACATATATATCTCCTCTCTCTCTCTCTCTATATATATATATATATATATATAGAGAGAGAGAGAGAGAGAGAGAGAGGGAAGAGAGAGAGAGAGAGAGAGAGGGGGAGGGGGAGAGAGAGCGCGATTAATCCAAATTCTTTATTTTTAAGTTATTTACTTTTTTCATTCTTCTTGTTTGTATTTATTCTTTTATTTGTCTTTTATTTGCTTTTCATTATGTTTTTCTTTTATTATTATTTTTTAATCAGTTTTTAAATTGATTTAAAAATATATATCATTGATTTATACCCTTATATTTTTATTTTGGGCATCCTTATGTAAAATGGAGGTAAAAGAGTTTTAATCTCCTCACTGATAAGAATAGGATGTGGGTTTTATTGAAGTGTGGTTTTTGCTGAACGCCACAAATTATTCTTTATAAAACGACCTGCCCTGGGCCATTGTAAAAACACACATTCATACATACATAAAGACTAAATCTTGCTTTTGTATATATAGATTTTATAAATAAGTAATTTAGATATATTCGTGATTTTCTTAATGAGTGACTAGTTCAAAACAATCAGTATGATCCATTGGCAAGTAAATCCACGACTACGCTCAATATTGACTTCATCTAAAAGATTACACAAAATAAAACCGCTTATTAAGACTCGCGATCCTCTGATTTGAAGCATTTTCTTTTCATTTAGAAACAATTCCTAATCAGTATTAACTGCGTTATTCGGACTATTGTCCTCATCTTCATTGTTATCTGTACAACGTTTCTGTCGATATGCCCTCCGGCTTTCTTCAGGTATTTCTTGTTGGACTCGGGAACCTTCTTGGACTCGGGGACCTTCTTTTCAGACTCAGGAACTTTCTTGTCGTAATCGGGAACCTTCTTGTCGTAATCGGGAGCAATCACGGAACTTTGAACCTAAACCTTTATCCAGTCCACGGGCGTATCCTGTTCGCATTCCACTAACCATAGCTCTGGTAGAGGCATTAAGCTGCGTTAATTATTATTGTATGTTACTGCTACCCTTGATCAGGATTGAACCTGCAATCTAGAGATAACTGTCACTTAGAACTGTCTTAACCTTACTCCTTTATCGACTAGGCCATGTGTCCAATTGGACAATCCAGTGCGAAAATAAGGTTTCCGAGTCTGAGAAGGTCCCTGAGTCCGACAAGAAATACCTGAAGAAGGCTGGAGGGTATATCGACCGAAACGTTGTACAGATAACAATGAAGATGAGGACAATAGTCTGAATAACGCAGATAATACTAATCATCAAGCCTCATGTCAAACATTCAGAGAAATAATTCCGAATCAATTATTTAAGTGTCTTCTGGTATTTTGCTGCAGGTGAATAACACGTGATAATCAGTATTGTCTTGTAAAACAAATTCTGTTTATATTTCGCTCAAAACATCTTCCAGCCGACGACAACAAATAATGACAATGAATTATGTTAATTGACAGAAATAATTACTGGCGCCCATTTTTATTTCATTTTATATTTAATGTGTCAAGCGTAGAAAAGTGATCCAAAAGTAATGCCTCCTATCTATTCCTCCGATAGATACAACAGATATAGGAAATCATAATAATACTGTTGAATAGAGCAAGATTTCAGCTACAAAATACTACTTTCGAACAAGGTTAGCTTCATTGACATTTCTTTAGAGAAACTCTTAGCAATGACTTTATCATACAAGAAATGGTTCAAAAGTAATACCTCTTATTTATTCCCATGGAAACTACAATATATATAGGGAATACAATATCACTGTTGGATAGAGCAAGTTTTCAGCTACGAAACACTATTTTCAAACATTATTGCTACTATTGAGATTTCTTTAGCGAAACACTTAGCAATGAATTATTATGTAAGGAATGGTCTGAAAGTAATGCTTCTTATTTCTACGGAAACTACGACATATACAGCGAGCGAAATAATACCGTTGGATAGAGCAGGTTTTCAGCTATAAAAGACTATTTTCAAACAGTTTTACCACCAATGCCATTTCTTTAGAAATAATATTTGCAATGACCTTATCATACTGTTAAGTATCTGGCCGGCATCCTTAGTTCCAGATGTAGTGAATAAGTAAGCAAGCCAATAAGTATCCGGTGTTATAGTATTCTTTGTAAGTCCGTCTTCCAAGATGGTCCGAGTGTCAATGCCATAAGTTTAGAATCAGGCCTCTATAAATACAACAACAGCAGCAGCAGCACTGCCAGTGATTGGACAATAGTAATCTTTCTCAGGTCACGTGATAGTCAACGAGTCTATATTTAGTAGTGACCGTCTGGCACACGCCTTATATCCCAAAAGATCCAACACATACAAGGATTGATCCAAAAATTATCCCTTCAATTTATTTGCACGGAAACTACAACATACATAGGGAATCGCAATTACACCGTTGCATAGAGCAGGTTTTCAGCTACAAAACAATATCAACCCACAGTGTTACCAATGACATTTCTTTAGAGGAATTCTTAGCAATGACTTTATTATACAAGGAGTGGTATGAAAGTAATACCTCCAATTTATTTCCATGGAAATAACAACAGATAAAGTTTGTTTCCATAAGTATGTATTTATTCAACCATTCTGCACGAGCAGGGTGTTACACAAGGTCAATTTTTAAGCGGAGTATAAAAGGTTTGAATTCAGAATTTTTCTTCTCCTACACCAGCTGTCCTATCAAGGTTAAGATCTCAGTCTGTCCTACTAGATAAAGAGATAATAGTAGGATTCATACCTTTCCCAAAGGGTACTAGCGCTATGTGAAATGTAACTAGCCTCACCCAGGATTTGAACTCAGGTCGCCGTGTCCATTTTCTACGACAGTAATCATTACAACACGCCTTGAGTTTACTGGTATATTTGTTTAACGGCATGTAAATTCCTATATGTTATTTAATGACGAAATTTGATTCATTTGTAAATGTTTGGTTGTAGTCATATCTATATTTTCAATGTTCCATTACATTAAAAAATATACATTTTGTCTATAAAAATTTGATTACACAGAGTTGTATGATTTAAACTATTCCTACCTAACACCAACAATTTTCAAGATGTTATATGGTCTCAAGTAAATAATAATGATAATCCTTAGTAAATTATTACAGCTAAAAGTAACTATACAAGTTGAAGTATCCACTTAATTGTTTTTAATCCTGTTCTTTTTTTCTATATTCTTTAATCTTTATTCTCTCCGAGTTATTCTCTATTCGCTGTTCTCCTGTAAACACCCTAACTTAGGGAATAAAGCAATTTCCAATCTAATTTGTAACTGCGTTATATTTTTTGTCAGAGAGTTCGAACTCAAGTCTGGCTATTAAGTTCTTTTGGCATAAGCATTAGCCGAATGTAGTCATCGATATAAATTCCTCACATTCCTGAAAGGACGAAACTATTGTGGGAGAGCCAGAAAGCAGCAAACCGGAGCTCCCCGGGGGCTGCCAGATCTTCTTGTCTATGCATGTTCAAATATAAATTTCTTAAAGGCATCATCCGACATATCTGTTGTCAATTTTTGAAATATTAGTGAAAATTGTCATTGATTTTCAGCCTTTGGAATGATAGCTGTTACTTGAGCAGATGCCTTGGGCCAAATCTTCAGTTACTGTAACGAGTTTAGACCGGAATCTATTTATCCGTCTATTCTCTGTGTCTCCAGGCAAATACTGATGGCGATCTTGTTGCCAACCAGAAATGTTATTCTCAAGGATCCACTTCCAATGCCAAATTCTTCATTGCTGTTCTTCCCAGGTAAATAGTCGAATACAGAATTTTGAAAAAGTCTTCAAACTACGAACCTGAGCGTTTATACAAAGTATATTTGCATAATTTACACCAGTGGTTCTCAACCTTTTTTTCTTTCACCTATGTGTGACGTACTGGCATCAATTTCCATTATGTTATATAGCGGCTTCTTCAAATTCACGCTGCTAAATCGGCGTACGTCTCGTAGTGGGTATATTGCAGGTATCGTCACCAACCCTAGACGATATATGTAGTTGTCGTTTAATGAAATCTACAACACATGGGTATAGTAGGAGTTTTGACTTTATTTCTTCTTCTCGGCTGTACGTGGTGGGTGGCGAGCGTTGACAATGGAAATGCCCCAGGGTTGACGATGACTGGCGATGTTGAGGTAAAGGGGTGGACGAACCTCAGTGCCCGCTGGCAGCGATGGACCGTATCGACGGTAGCTCCTTGTGATCTATTCGCCGTCCGCTGTCTGACTCGTTTCGGCTCGAACCCTCAGGCTTTTTATATTGATAGATAACTCCTACGCATCTTTATCTTTTGATCTGATAACGGGCAATTGTTATATATTTCTTTATCTTCTCCCTGCTTCTTTGACCGGAAAGCCCCGCTTCCGTTTTTTAGCTTATTTGTTCGCTTTTACCGGGAAAAAAGTTCTTTGTCATTTTTGTCGTCTTTTCTTTGTTTAATTTAACCGGAAATTCCTATTTCCGTTTGTACAATATACAACATATGGACCCTTTTCTACTTCTAACTTGTGCGAAGGAATCGGGCAGTAGTCTAACCAAACAAGAAAGAAGAAAGAACATAAAACAATTAAATGGAAATAGTAAAAACAAAACTCGAGACAGTGAATATAACATGAAGTTTAGGTATTATTAACAAATACATTTAAAAAGAACAAAGAACAGGAAAGGGTAGTGAAAAGATCATTTTTCAGGGTAAAAAGAGATTAAAGAGTGTGTCTCGTTTGAGAGTTACGCTACAGTTGTTTAGGTTTTATCCGTTTATCCTCAATTTTTGATCACCTCCAATATATATATATATATATATATATATATATATATATATATATATATATATGTGTGTGTGTGTGTGTGTGTGTATATATATAAATTGTGTATAAACTTTGTTTTGTGATCGTTTTTGGGGGATATCATGAAGCATGGGAAATGAACAAGTGAACAAATAAAAAAAAACTAAAAAAAAAAAAAAAAAAAAGAGTTTCAATATCCAGCCGTTGTTCTGTCCCTAGTTCGATTTATTTAATAATATCTCGGGTGACATTCATATATATATACATATATATATATATATATATATATATATATATTATATATATATATATATAATGAAGAAGGTCCGCAAAATGTATCGTTCTCAGAAAAAAATATTTTATTCTTTTTATTTCACATACGCAACACGTGTTTCAGATATTCTGGTATCTTCTTCAGGCTTTGATCAATACATATATTGATATACATATATGTATATACACATATACACATATATATATATACATAGGTTATGCGTATATATATATATATATATATATATATATATATATATATATATATATATGTATATCAGTATATGTATTGATCAAAGCCTGAAGAAGATACCAGAATATCTGAAACACGTGTTGCGTATGTGAAATAAAAAGAATAAAATATTTTTTTCTGAGAACGATACATTTTGCGGCCCTTCTTCTTTTTTTTTAAATAAAATATTACATTTTCTCCCGTTGGAACCAGAACAACATTTTATATATATATATATATATATATATATATATATATATATATATATACGATAAAAACGAATGGTCAAAAACCAGACAGACACGACTTTTTGTACATTATATATATATATATATATATATATATATATATATATATATATATATATATATATATTTATATATATCAGATAAATACAAGACACTACATATTTATTTAGTCATGACCTTTAACATATCGAACATCTTCTCAGAGGCAAAGGTTAATACGTTTTTGTAAATTGCAAAGAGCTTTTTAGTTTTCATTGAATAAATTCTACATCGACTATAAACCTTATTAAGTTATTTATGGTAACACGACCTTTATCAAGAGAGTGAAACTTTATTGGATAAATTCATATTTATTTACATTTCCCCTGCATAAACAAAATCAAAACAGATATTTCTGTCTCATGAGAAATATCCGGTATATACGATGCTTAATGAATCTAAATTCTATACATTTAATATTAAAGAGATTATTCTCAAACACTTATATATTTTCCATAGTTACAGGGAGAAGAGAAGAATATACGCCTAATCCAAGAGAATTTCTATAAAGTGAAACGCAAACAGTCTCGACCAGCACGTCGAGTCTATTTTCTAAAACGAGTTTCCTAACAAGCGCCTGTTAAGATTGCAATACAATGGTTAGTTAGATGGTTATCACAGGGGACTATTGATTTATTCCAAGGATGTGACACAAGGTCAATTTATTAAGCGGAGTTCAACAGGTTTGAATTCAGAGTTTTCCTTCTCCTAGACCGGTTGCCTAACCAAGGTTAAAGAACCCAGTCTGCCCTACTATTTATCCATAGCTGGGGGAGAGCACGGATTTATACCTTTCCCAAGGGTATTAGCGCTAAGTGAAATGCAGTTACCACGTCCAGGATTTGAACTCGGGGCGACGAGTCCATTTCCCATGACTTTAACCATTACACCACACGCTTCCAAAATTTTATTTTGTATATATGATTTTTTTTAATTCAGTAAATAGTTTGTTGTTAAATATTTTTGTTTGGTTATGGTTTCATAAACTGGTAGAAATTATTTGCATTTATTTAATGTGCATTTATAAACGGGTAGAAATTATTTGCATCAACTTCATGTATCGTAATAAACTGGTAGAAATGATTTGAATTAACTTTATATGCGGTAGAAACTATTTGCATTAACCTTATAGGGAAACTATTTGCATTAACCATATGCGCGTAGTACCTTATAGGCATTACGTATACGTTATAAAATAGTAATAAACTGGCAGAAACTATGTGCATAATAATCCAGTAGATTTAGAAAAAGTAATTAAGAATTATTAAAATGTTTTTGGAACTTATTTGTCTGAATTTTGGAGATCACAATAAAGATGAGGACAACAGTTCGAAAAATCAAAATTATACTTTTTGGACCTATGTCTTCGTTTTGCCGTGTTTGCAGGTCACGTTTTGACGTCATATACTGCGTAGATATTTTTCTTTTGTAAGAGTTAATTGCCCAAGGTAACTTTAAGTTCTCTTAATCTGAAAGAGTATTGTGAACTAATCATTACAATCAACTCAGCACTTTCTGTGATTGATAAACCAAGGGAAACCTAATGACTTAGTTCTTTAGGTTATGACATCTGTTTCAATAAACGCTACTAAATAGAATGAAACCTTACAATTCAACACGAAGCGGTGCTACAGAGAAAATGTCCAGTCCGAAAGCCCGGTCTAATATTTTATAAGACAATGTAATTCTGTTTGCTACCTTTTCAAAATTCATCCTTTCTCGATAGCAATTACAAACCAATGTTTTGCCCAAATAATACGATAGGTAAACTTGCAATTCTGCTTTTTGTCCACCAAAAAGTATTTGCTGTTATTAGTAACGAAAGAAAAATGAAAGAAAAGGAGAAAATTTTCATGAGGGCTTGAGTGTTCAAAAGACTCAATTCAGAGGCCAATGAAGAAAATAAAAAAAGAAAAAAAAGAAAAGAAAAAGAAAGAGGAAAACAAAAATAACTTACGAAACTTTGTGAAAAGTCGAAAAGACAACCGTAGGGACAGCTACGTAAACATACTGGTTAATAGTTCCGAATATCTTGTCTACATGTGTCCATTAGTGCTTTTTGTACGGTTACTGTTCAAGTTTTTTACAAACTATAGGCTTAAACTTGAAATCAAACAGTTACGAACAAAGCCAAATACACAATTACAAACAAAAGATAAATTCTAATAGTCTGGTGATCAACTTTCAGTTATTGTCCTCCATATATATATATATATATATATATATATATATATATATATATATATATATATATATATATAGGAGGAACATTCGCACAAAGCGTCATACAAAGTCATATTGAATTAGACTTTTCGATTCAGCCAAGTACCTCAATTTTTTTGTATCATGTGAACAACCTTTGATAAGTCTATGTTGATAGATATAAAATTCGTTTCCTGCTTCCAGCAAGATATTAACAAAAGAAGAAACAGAAAAAAACTATTGATTCGGGATTCCAGATACACAGAGTTTGACCCGTGAAAAAAAATAATCAAAAACAAAAAAATCAAAAACAAACACTTCCCCCCTCCAAATCAAAATGAAATTTATATTGCCTAAACATTGTGTTATGAAACGGGTTGCGACGTTGCCATAGGCAAACCCAATAAAGTGATATATTTGTTGTAGACTTCAAAAACGTTATTCTCATTGTTAAATAACAAAACTAGATAATAAAAAGAAATATATAACTCTGGCCTGTGAACAATAAATGAAGGTAATATAAAAGAAAATGCTTTTATGTAAATAAAATATACATATAAGTATTTATTTAGATTAACTTATTCTGACTCAGGGTAAAAGGCCCGGGGGAGTGCAGAGGGATCGAACACACTACAATTATATATATATATATATATATATATATATATATATATATATATATATATATATATTATATTATTATTATTTATATTTTGCTTGAAGGCAATTACAATGCGTATATCGTATAAAAGTCGACAAGTATAGAAACTAACCATGACAAGTGAATTTTGCAAACGATTATGCGATGCGAACATCGTACAGTCTGTTTCAACTTTATTAAGTCTCATCACTGATGAGAGTTAATAAAGTTGAAACGAATTTTATACGATATACGCATTGTAATTGCCTTCAAGCAAAATATAAATAATAATATATACTTTATCCAACAATGCTTCTAAAAACAAACATCCAAAAATCTTATATATATATATATATATATATATATATATATATATATATAGAGAGAGAGAGAGAGAGAGAGAGAGAGAGAGAGAGAGAGAGAGAGAAAGTGTTTATAATTACATTAAGGTAGCGTGGATACGCAGTAAATGGTGCGTGGTTACTGACAATTTCTCGTCTATGCGATTTTCAAACCAAAGCTCTAAAGATCGCATACCCGAGAAACTGTCAGTAATCATGCGCCGTTGTGCCCGTTTCCATGCCACCTTAACATAAATCTGAATGCTCTATCAATTTTATTGAGCACTGTTTTCTTATAAATATACCAATCATATATATATATATATACAGATACGGATGTAAGTATATTTAAAAAAAATTTTTTTGAGGTATTATAATTATTTCCCCATATAGACCCTGGTATTGTTATTACACATGCACACGCATACACACAATGTTCAATGCAGTACTCACTTTTTAAAATGCCTATAACACTTTCCCATCAATTCTCCTCCTTCCAGCCTCCACATCCATTAATATACTTAAAAAAAACAAAAAAAAAAACTGGAACACATCACCACTGATGAAGGCACTTCGAAGTGCCGAAAGTACTCGGCATATGAACTTCGGTGGACTAATCCACGAATTCCATCCAAATATTAAAAAATGGTCCAGAAAACTTGAAAAGATCACAAATTAAATGATAATAAATGAAAGAATGCTGCCCAAACACACACACACACACACACACACACACACACACACACACACATATATATATATATATATATTTATATATATACATATCCTTAATATATATGCATATTCTGATATATATATATATATATATATATATATATATATATATATATACCTGAATATATATATGTATTCTGAATATATATATATATATATATATATATATATATATATATATATATTGAGACAGTATATGTAAAAAAATTCACCTTATGCACCAGGGTATTACTTCTTACGTGTAAACACAGTAAATACCGTAAATGTCATGTACATGTATGGTTTGCCAATCAACGTCAACCATGGAAAAACGTGCCATTTTGTAAATGGTATCGGGTTTTCAAGATTAGATATCTTTTTCGTAGAGATGAGGCCTTGAATTCAGAAAAGAAATATAAAATACAAAAATCTGATGAAAATCATATTCTTTTTATTATTTCCTTTATATAATCTTGCAAACAGACAGTGTACAAAGAATCAAATTATCGTCGAGTAACTTAAGAAATATCGATGAGTAATATAATCTGATAAAACAAAAAAATGTTCCGCGAATCAGATTAAGGGATTAATTTATCATTGGCATCACTCAATTGTAATCTAATAAAAACTAGGATGTCCGAGATGCTACGCAAGTGCTCTCAAGATCTGAACAAGAAATGAAAGAGAGAGAGAGAGAGAGAGAGAGAGAGAGAGAGAGAGAGAGAGAGAGAGAGAGAGAGAGAGAGATTCTAACACATTTTTATTGAGAAATGATGATGAGAGATACGGTATTTCCGTTTTCATTGTATAATGCCGGAACTGGCACTAGTTCCTTAAAAAACAAGAACAATTTAGAACGAGGTGTTAACTATTAGAAATGTACTCTAATACATTAGTCCCATATATGGGTTAAATAGAAAAACCTGAGTTTATAAAAAAAACATTGCGTATCCATTAATGACTTTATTTCAAAACTTTATCAGCATTAAATGACCCACTGAGGTTGATATGCCGTAAAACAAAATAAACCAAATTAAATCTAATACATTATAAATTTTAAGCGTTTAATACTAGATGAGCACTATGTATCTACGAATATTTTGGATTATGATGCATTTGGTTAAGGATATATTTCTTGTATCTTTATTTATTAATTTTACTAACATTATGTAAAATGATATTTATTGGTTCATTAAATAATTGATTTTTTAAAAATCCCTTTTTTAAAAAAATCCCTGTTGCGTTTAACATCATCGGTGGATATAGACTCGTCGAGCCGAGTTCAAATCATGAAGGATGCTGTTTGCATTTTACATAGTGTTAATACTATTAAGTTTTTATGGGCCATTCATTGCTTTTAAAGCAAGAGCGCGTGTCCAGTGGAATTGGATCCCTGGTAAAGAGTCCCTCGATAATGAATCCTTTGGTTACTCTGGTAATTATATAAGTCCTTCCTGAGTATTGGTAAAGATCTGGTAATCCTATGTCCGTCCTCAGTGAGCGTAATTGTAATTATGACCAGTGTAGGGGGGGTAAATAGTGTGTCTTCCACGCAGTATGGTTAGTGATTGGCTGCAGGAACAACTCACGTGACCTTGGATAGTCTATAAATCCAGGTAGGGAATTAGAGCACACCTTATATACACAAAATATTCCAACAAATACCCTTGGGAAAAATATGCATTCAACTATTCACCCTCTAGTTATGGGTAAATAGTAGGGCAGACTCGGTTCTTTAACCTTTGTTAGCCAACCAATCTACGAGAAGAAAAATACAGATAAGGTGTATATAAAAAATATGTTTACTTCGGAATCTTAAAGAACGTCAAATATTGGATTTTATCGGATTTTTTATTTATTTATTTTGTATATATATATTTTACTTATTGTTTTTAATGGAGGCGCTTGTTTTAATGGTTATCGTCGTGAGCAATAGACGCGGCCAAACGAGTTCCAATATTGCATAAAGTTGTTTGCATTTAACATGGTACTAATACCATTGAGAAAGGTATGAATTCAGCTATCTCCCTCTAGTTATGGGTAAATAGTGGGGCTGACGGGGCTCTTTGAATTTAGCTAGGCAACCAATCTAGGAGAAAGAAAACTCTGAATTCAAATTCCCTCTTAATAATTTGATTATGATCATTCTACCCTCGTACTATGTGAAACAATGTCGCAAGTATGTGACATCTAGCGAGGATCGAACTCGCTATTCAGTAGGAATGGATATGCGAGAGTAGCTTGCCAACTATTACACCACTATATTACGCCTCTTTTAACCGACTCGTTCGCCACGGTTAGGATGTGAAATAAGGTAACAAGTATGGGGCATCCAGTGGGGACCGAACTTGCTATTCATTAATAATGAATATGCGATACTAGCTTGCTAATCATTACACCACGATAAAACCCCGTTGATGCTTTACTGACCATTGATATCAGGATAGATACAGAGATATCAGGATAGATACAGAGATATCAGGATAGATACAGAGATGGAAAGTTAGTAACAGGCGCTTGTGGCGTAACGTTTTTCAGCTCAGGAAAAGGACTTTGCAGCCCGAGTTCAGATCCTACACGAGGTGGCTTGCATTTCATTTCGCACTAATGACCTTATGTAACACCCCCTTCTCGTGGGGCGATGAGCACCTGCACATCTTACTTGCATTTTCCAACATTACTGCAATTCCTGCAACTTCTAGCTTTTCCAACTTTACTGGCCATAATCGTCTCGTGATCGTCTGTTTACTTGACCCTTACTTAGGACCTCCACTTGTGTACGTAATACTGCCTCAGGGCCCATCCAGGGGGTTTACAATCAATTATCAAAAGAGAAGAAAGACAAGACAAGACAATTTCAGGTGAACATCAATCAAAATGGCAGAGAGGTATATGGTTCGCATTCATCCACATCAGTCACTCCCATCAGCTTCTAATTCGTCTCCCATGTCTTGTCGAGAGGGGTGGGGACAACCCCTGTTCCTTTGGGGACCTCTGCTAACGCTGGTTTCTGGTGGAGAGCTAAACTGATCTTCCTTCTTCGGCGTCCAAAACTCAACTCTACTTCGGGGTCCAGAAAACTCTTTTTAGCTGGGACTGTATATATATAAAATTTCACCGCCACCACCTCCTTTCTGACTAACCTTGACACTCAATCTCATCTCCAGATGTTTTTTTGGTTTGAAATACTATGACTAGAACAATAATGATACTGGCCAACAGATAGACAAATGTCCCGTAATCAATTAACACAATGAATAATTAGGCCCAAAATAAACATTTGTCTCTTGGTTTTGAGACATTTGTCTCGGTTGGATATCAAATATCTTCCTATCACTCCTTTTTTATTTAATTATTCGTTTCTTAGTCATATTCCCTCATGTATACACACGTGATTCACTATCTCCCCTCCAAACACACAGACACTCATGTGTCCATAATCTTACATACTATATTTTCACATAACTAATTATGACACACACACACACACACACATATATATATATATATATATATATATATATATATATATATATATATATATACACTTGCATGCCTCCAAATGCATTCTGCACTTGATGCAATGCGTAGTATCACACATATGTCACATCTTCTTGTGCGTGGTTTA
This sequence comes from Doryteuthis pealeii, assembly GCA_023376005.1. Taxonomy (NCBI): domain Eukaryota; kingdom Metazoa; phylum Mollusca; class Cephalopoda; order Myopsida; family Loliginidae; genus Doryteuthis; species Doryteuthis pealeii. The sequence goes on along the minus strand of CM042147.1, from coordinate 39,980,841 downwards.
TATATAAAAATAGGATAATAGTTATCGTCGTAGAAAATTGCACGGCAAGACTAGTTCAAATCCTGGACGAGGCTGTTTGCATTTCACATAGCGCTAATACCTTCGGTAAAGGTATGAATCGAACTATTCTCCCTCCAGCTTCGGGTAAATTGTAGGGCAGACTAGTCTTTTTAACACTGGTTAGACAACCAGTCTAGGTAAATGAAAACTCTTAATTAAAACCAGTTAAACTTCGCTTAAAATTTGACATTGTGTTACATACTACTCGTGGGGAGGTGTTGGTAAATATATATACATGAATAGAGGTATACATGAATAAGTTTTGTGGTAAGTATTTGTTTCAAGGTCAAATTCCTTAAAATTAGGCGAGGGAGGAAGTCTTCCAGGCGTTGTGGGAAACATGCCGTAGTGAGACATTGTAGTGTGTTCGAACACAAATTACGCTATTTCGTTCAATGCCCTTGAGTAAGGTATGGACCCCTTTCACCCTCCCCCAGCTGTAGGTTAAATAGTACCATTACTGTTCTTCTAAACGAATGACTTTGGTATTAGATAAGTGACGAAGGTTGATATGCCATTGAATAAAGAAACGAAAGCTAATTTGGAAATGAGGAATTACGGAACTGCTATTCTCACTTTTTTTTCAATATGAAAGATATAAAGAAAACCTAAAATGACATAACGTTTTTTTTTAACGATAATCAAATTGTATAGCCAAATCGTAGCTGTGATGTTTTATAAAATATACATTGCATTAATGCATTCTAATAGAAACAATGTCACTAATTTAGACTAACAAACACAAATTCTGTTCTAGTGAAAACATTATATATACTAGCAAAAGTATTTAAGCTTTAATGTAATAAATAATATATTAAATTAGAAAAACTAACGGAACTAAATAAGAACGAATATAAAAATATTACAATTATTTTAATTGTATTTTAATAGATTTTGTTGTGAGGTTTTAAGGGGTCAAATAAGAACAAAACGACGGGTAACAAATATAGAAAAATGTATTAACAGAAAGTAGACAAATACAATAGAGAGATGTGGAAAACTACGTCCGACAATAGAGTATTGGCTTGCTCGCATTGGCTTGCTGCTAAGCCACAATTGTCCGTGTTATTTTATAGTAACGTGTCGGCGCATTCCATTGGTCAAGTATCACCTATAACAGATTTCTAGGACCATATGACCTTTAGGCACTCCTTTTTGATTTTGATTATGAAAGGACATGTTTTTCATTTACACCGTCAATATCCGGTTGTTTTAACTGACGATTTTTAGATTTAAAAAAATTATGAAACTAACCCTAACCCTATCCCTAACCCCTAACCCCTAACAAACAACCGGATATTGACGGTGTAAATGAAAAACATGTCCTTTCTTAGTCGAGATAAAAAAGGGGTGCCTAAATGTAATATGGTCCGATTTCTATATACAATTATATATAGGATTGTTTTTAATACATTTGAGAATAACATGATAGTATTAGAAATCAATAAAAACAAATATTTATTAAACCCAGTTTTGTTAAACTGATTATGCAAATTATTCCTACCATATTCTATGCAAGTCTTTATTTCTCTATGTAAACACTTATTTCAGAATTTTAAATGCATTAATAATATGGGCTGTTTTGCGGTAAATCTAACTAAACTAGACCTTAATGAAGACATTGTTAATAAATGATGCTGATTATCATAATACACTAATTCTTAGCTTTGTTTATCGTCAAATCTTTAATAAAGTTTAGGAATACATTTTTTAAAATAATATCTTAATGGAAAAAAATATTTCTAAAATAAACAAACATTCTACTATACAAATTCTCTGTGATTTTAAAAAATTTGATAAATCTTTTTCCTCTGATTTTCTCTTCATATTCACTCTCTGGCGTTCCTAATTTATTTTAGTCCGGTCATGGACCGGGTACTTTTGCTAGTATATATATATATATATATATATATATATATATATATATATATATATATATATGAGTCACAAACGTAACCGCTATCAAGTTAATTTTCAAAGATTATAAAACATGAGAAAACCGGCCAGAAATATTTTAAAACGATTTCAGGTGCATAACTTATTGAGAATCAACCAGAAATAGATTTAGCATCGCCGGCTATCAAGTACAGACTTCAATTAGATGGCTAGAGTTATCGTTGGAACTTTAAAACTGTAATGTTTAGTCTATTTCAAGGTATTAAAGTCAGTAAGAAGAGTACAAAAAAAAAAAAAAAAAAAGGAAAAAGAAAAAAAGATTCATGGAATAATTAATTTAAAAAATAGTACCTTTTATGGAGAGAAATATCACTAAGATATAAATTCAACGAAGCGAATAAAAATAATCATTATCGATATTTCATATCTAAAATAAAAAGCACAAAATAATTAAAAGTCGAGCCGAGAATAAAATCTTTAAAAAAAGTCTGATTAAATTAATTAACGTGTATCAGATAGAGAAAAATAGATTTGAAAATATCAGCCAAAAATTGGGAAAATATAATTTCAAAAAAGATCGATTACAAAAATCCAATATCCAAAATGTTTAAAAAATCCCAAAGAAACAAATAAAAACCAAAAAAGAAAAACGAACAAGATTATAGCATATTATGGCAATAAGATGCATCATAGCACGTTGGTTAGCATTGGAGCTGCACATCGTCGCAGACAAATCCATATAACTGTGTGCAAACAAATAATCATTATTAAATAGTATTATTAACGTTAGGAATACTTGAAAGCTAAGGATTATTAATAGTTACAAAAAAACATTAGTCTCTTGTAGATTATTGGTGTTTGGTAAGTAATAATACTTGAAACCATAATTATATTGCAAATATTGCAATATAAAACTATATTGCA
>CM042147.1:39960461-39975461 GCA_023376005.1 Doryteuthis pealeii | reverse complement strand
TCGTGTGTGATATGAACTCCAGTTCTAATGGGCTAATCAGGAGAAAATTGAAATCCGTTCACCTAAAGGAGTGCTTAATCATATTTGCTGTTCGACGGGTGTTCGTATATGCTCGACTCACTCTAAGATGTAATGATCCTTTTAGCTCAGAAGTAAATATGATGGTCTAATCTGTACGAATAGCAAAACTGACATCTCCAGCGGGGCCTCCTCGGGCAGTAGGGTTACTTTTGGAAAGAATATAATGGCTAATGGGTAATGCAAATATCTTCATAAAACAGCGTGTAACCCCGCTTCCCTTGATCTCAAGGAATGTTTGAAACGTCCCTACGGGAGGAGAGACGGAGGAGAGGCGTCCAGTGGAGCCCTAATCAGCGCTTAGATTTAGTCGGAACTCTTTAGCTTAAAATGGATAAATAAGGAAGGTCTAATTTTTCAAGAAATCAAATATAATTGCCAATTGCATCCTTTTGGTCTCCTGGTTTAATGGTATATCAGTCTTCAGGGGTTATTTGATGCCAAAGCTATGATTGTAGGAGAACAGCAGTGTTACTATTTAAAACATAACTGAAAGGATGAGGGGTTTATATCATTCTAAAAGGTGTTAGTCTAACATTGGACGTAATAGTGCGATTGGAGTTCGAACTCGCTTACTCCGATGTCGCAGTCCAGAACGTTAGCCAATAGGCAACACCCCTCCCCCCACACACCTGAGGTCTTGTCGTAAAAATTTGATAAGAAAAGACCCATTAGTGCAGAAATCAAACAGAATTATTTTTGTTTTAACAAACGGGCTTTAGTCTATTATTTTAATCCCGAATATCGCGGGGTACTTCTGCTAATATATATATATATATATATATATATATATATATATATATATATATATATATATATATATATAGGAAGCGCGTGGTGTAATGTAAAATGGGAAATGGACTCGTCGCCCCGAGTTCAAATCCCGGACTTGGTAATTATATTTCACTTGGCGCTAATACCCTTTGGAAAGGTATGAATTTTACTCTCCCTCCAGCTATGGGTAAATAGTAGGACAGACTGGGCTCTTTAACCTTGGTTAGGCAACCGGTCTAGGAGAAGGAAAACTCTGAATTCAAATCTGTTGAACTCCGCTTAAGAAATTGACCTTGTGTCACATCCTGCTCGTGCGGAGGAGTTGGTCAACATATATATATATATATATATATATATATATATATATGTGTGTGTGTGTGTGTGTGGATAGCAATGGCATAAGTCAAAAGCTTTTGGTATTTCTCTGTTTCTCGCATATACAATTTTCATTAATCAATCTTTTAGGTGAACAGATCTCATATACCAGTTTTTCGTTCGAAGTATCCATATAGTTATTTTCATTCCTATTTCTGTTTTTTTGTTGTTGTTTTAGTTGCTTTTCTCTTTGTCCCTATGTTGCAGTTGCTGTTACTGGCTGCTGTAATTAGTCATAATCCCAGATGTATTTTATCAATCGATGGGAACCCCTCCACGCCAGATTTTAACTGAAGGTAATGGCAGCAAATGGCTGACTCCTCATTCTTTATGCTGGAGTCTCACCACCAGATGCAGTTTAATATCAAACCCATTGCACACTGCATACTGAGGCGTGTTTAGCATTTTGAACCATAATTATACAATTTCTCAGAAAACGTATTAGTTTATGTGGCGGAAAAAAATTGCTTCTTGAAAAGATTTGCTTATAATTCAAGGAAATAGTCAGCAGAAGAAGACAGCATATGTTTTTATTCTTGCCCAAGGACAGTGCTTTGTGGTGAATGGTCCATTTAATACCTTTCCTACGTCTAAAGCTACGTCCTAATCTCCGAAATTATATTTTAGCCAGTCAAGGAAAAACTACGTCGTATGATACGAAGATAGTTTGAAAAATAGTTTTTTTACACTATGCCATACAAATCTTGTTCCTGGATATTATGTGCTATTCCTTAATTCCCTATGTTGCAAAAGCATAGGAAATGAACATTATTCTCTTCAAATTTTGCTTTCGTACATTAAATTAAACTATGTAATAAAGAATTCGTTCTTGAATGATATGAGTTATTTCTAATTGATTATGGTGTAAATGTATTCAGTTAGCTGGTAAAATCAATCCCTAGCACCTATATGATTGTCCCAATCCTATTCTTCTTATGGCAAGCTCCAAATCTTTTTATCATATATATTCTATAAAACGCTGGTTGATGGTCTTAGTATCCTGGGTATGACGTTAAACTACATCAAATGGTGAAGTGGAAATTCTGGAGCTCTGTGGAGTGTGGAGTACCATTTCTTTGTCACTACTCCCAGGTTCTCATTTGTAGTACCTTTTAGAATTCCATCTATGGGTTAAATAGGAAAAAATTAGTTTTAAAAATGTGTTAAAATGAGTTAATAGATTTTGAATTCCCATCAAGCATGAATAGATGAAAAGGTCTTAGTCATGAAATAAGCCAACAAGACCGTAAAATCCAACAAACCAAACCAAATGTTTTCAAAATGACCACGATTACCTTCAAAATGAATCTATTCGGTGGCGTTTTTATTTATTGACAAAAATAAAAGATAAATATAAAAGAAAGTCTAGAAATCAATCAGTGTTGTTATTTATTAATTATTCATTTATTTACTCATAAAAGTAATTTTTCTAAAAAATAAGTTTTTTCGCAATAATGTTCGTATTTTATATTTTAATAATCCAAAGGAGTTTTTTTTGTGAATTAAAAAAAAATAATAGGGGAAGTTTATCCTGAATCCTTCAATGTTTATTTATTTTTCATTTTAAAATATAATCTTTAATCAAGGAATCGGTTTAGCAAGTCGTTCGAGCATTCGTCTCGGAAACACAAGATTCCGAATTTGATACTAGTCCTCACCAACTCAGTGAATGAGTAGCTCAGCTTAGATCTGTGTGGTAAAGAAGGGAGCTGATGGTAAGCGTGACGCTCCACCTCAGACACAAAAATGATGTCCCTTGTCTAATGCTAGTGAAAAAGGAGATAGACTCCCTCGCTATGCAGCTGATACTGACAACAAGTCACTTCGGCGAATTTACTTTACTTTTTTTAATTAAGATATAATCTTCAAATTTTGTTCCTTGATAGTATGTGTAATTTATTTATTGCTTATGTTGTAAAAGTATAGACAATATCCATTATTTCCTTCAAATTTTGCTTTTCTTCCCTGGATAATAGAAATAAAGAAATTCACCTATTTTTAAAAAATGTACAAACGGGCAAATGTGCACATTTTCCATTTCATAAAGTTTGAATTAAGGAAAACAACACGTGAGACATATCAAAATGTAAATACCTTCACTCTTAAGTGACAGAAAAATGAACAAAACGTTTAGCAAGTTCAAGAAAATCTCAAACACTAAACTGCAACCAGAGGTCAGGCTTTAGTTCTGAACCTCTCTGTAGTGTAAAGTTCGCACATGACAGTCCACAGTCAACCATAACTAAACATAGTTTTTCACGGCTGGGATTTTAACTTTGACCCTATATCCGTCAATTACTTCTACAAAACGTTTCCCCAGATTTGGTAGGTTACTGTGACAATCTATTCGTAAAAAAATACTAAATAACCCAGCAAAGTTGCATATGTTGTGAAACCAAACACCCCAACATAACTCACTTGGAAAATATAGGCAACAGAATAAAATAGGAAAATGAAGAGTGAGGATGTAACAACAATTTATCAGAAAGGGACTGTAAAGTAGAAATCAAACGAGGGCGCTTTTTAAGCTTGTTACAATCTTATGGTCCATCCTGTAGGCTTAAAGCAAGAGCGCCTGTCCAGTGGAATTGGATCCTTGGTAATCCTCTGATAAAGAATCCTTTGGTTCTTCTGGTAAAGAATCCTGAGTATTGTAAGTCCCTCCTCAATGATTGCAAGTACAGCTGTGGCAAGTATCAGTGTTTAAGTAGTGTATTAGCCACGCATTATGGCTGGTGATTGGCGAAGGAAGGAACCACGTGATCTCGGAAAGTCTATAAATTCAGGTGGGGAATTGTAGCACATCTTATATACAAAATAATTCCAACAAAGCTTGTATTTAATAATTTTCGTACTCTGACCTAGTTTGATTTCTACTTTAAAGTCCATTTCTGAGGAATTTTCGTTACATTCTCACTCTTCATTTGTCATATTTAAAAAGAAATATATCAGTAAAAATCAAACTCGGACAAGAAAATCAGAAAATTATTAAATTCTAGGCTTAAAAAGTCCAAGATGAGAAAGCATTCATAAGGGATTTAGATCGACAGTGCATATGTTACAGCAATGAAATTACTGGAATAAAACTGGTATCTTGTTTTGAAAAAAATCAGATTTATTTAAACGCACTGAATTTCAATCCTACTAAGAAATAAACACTAGAATATAAAACAAATTTTGAAGAAACAAAATTTTGATAGATTTTCATAATAACTACATAATGGTAAAGCTATACAGTCACAGTTCCTGAAAAAGATCAGAAATCACCAATGAGAACAAGTAGTGAAGTAGGACCGAGGTGTTTAAACCTATTCAATGCTAGTTTTATCACGGCCGCCATTTGCAATTGCATCACTGAGCATGGGTGGAACAAGAGCTTTTAAGACCGCCAGTGATTTTCATGTGTGAGCAAATAGCTCAATAAAAAGCAAACCACATAAGCGGAGAGTACAGCGAATTTTGAAGCGAAACGAGCAAGACGGTAGATTTGTTGGGGAAATCAACTACTACAACCATCAGAACATTATTATTATTAAAAAAAAACTGAATAAAACTTTTCGTAAGAAGTTTTTAGGTAATAAATTCCTTCTCGGAAGTGTGATGGCATAATGGTTGAAATTTGAATTTTTTTTTATATAATAATCTGTACTGTAAAATACTACTTAATCTATAGCTAGGGTGAAAATGTTCACACCTTTCCCAAGAGTATCAGTCTGAAATGATTTATAGTGGGATTATAGTTCAAACTCGCTAAGTCCAGCACGTTAATCTCTACAATATAGATACCCCCTTGTGAGAAAGATCTGAGTTCCTTATTACATTTGTGCTTACTTTACGCCGCTCACACTGGCTCTTGCACCATCACGATCTTACCGCTGGAATCGGCTCTCACATGTGTCGCTTGCTTATACTAAAACATCATTACAGGAACACTCCGGCCACCTTTTGTTTTTTTCTGTGAACCAACCATCAGACTGGTACTTAATCCTTTTGCAATAGGGAACCAGTTGAATGGAAAAGATTGGATGAAACTTTGTAGGCAAAGTGTTAAATAAGGCAAAAAGGGTTGACATGCCATAAAACCAACCACCCAACCAACCCAACCCAAAACTTTGAAATATGATATATAAAGAAAATTCCATGAACTTTGAAAACGCTCTAATTCTCAAAATGTTTTTATAGGATCTTTCAATTGATTAAAACAAAACGAAAAAAAAACAACAAAAAAAAACCGAAAAAAAACCCGAAAATATTTCTCATATATCATAATAAAAAATGTTCTTTTTTGTGTGTATTTGAAACAAACAGAAGAGATAGAGTGTGAGAAAGGAGATTACCCAATTGGAACAAGAACCCATATTCGACTACAGCTTATTACTTTTAGTTAATGGAAGTTATCGATCAAAGGCAAAATCGATCAGCTGGTAGCGCAAAAACGACGACATTAATCGCACTTTTATTCCTTGATATAAATAAACCTGGCAGCATTCGATAAATGACATATTGATTAGCGCCAAGCTCACTAGTTCGTAGCAACTCAAACGTCAAGACAAACGTAACTAAATTTAAACATCTAAATTTAGAATATTTTTTTACGCGTAAACATGAAAAAAGCAAATAGGTATTGATAACAGGAATAAAACAAAAACAAAAACAACAAAAATATTCACAATGAAGTTTTTTACAGACGTGTCAGGAAAAGAAAAAATGTTCACGCATTACGATTGGCTCTAAGTTAATGTTCTAGAACAAAATAAAAATATTTTATTATAGTGCATAATTTCTCATAAATAATCAGCTAATTAATATTCTCAGATACATTGATGGAAAAAAATTGCAGTACCTAGGAATTGGTTTTATTTCTATATTTAATGGCATATCAAACATCGTGGGTTATTTTATGACAAAGCCATCCTCATATGAAAACAGAAGGGATACTACTGGTATTTACATGTATCCCACTTTCACACGATATGGCACAAGGCCGTTTTATGTGGGGACCACCCACAATTCGGGTGGTAGGTAGAAAAATTGCGTCGATCCCTTCGGCATTCCCCCTCAAGGGGGCGCCTCAGGCGCTAGGCAATAAACCCAGCCCTGCCCCTTTAAGTGCAATGAGGCAGGTATTGCCTGGAGGGACGGCCCTCTGGGATCGACGCTATTAATTTAGCATCCTACCGGTCCAGAGGCCGAAGCTCACTGGACCCCCGTCCCGAAGAACGGATGGGTGGCAGATGTAGTAGCTGGGACTACTCAGAAGGGATACTACTGAGCCATATCTAGAGTATGAGATGGTTTATACTTTTTCCAAAGATATTAGTCCGAAGATGAACGTAATAGTGTGACTCGAGTTCGAACTCAGTTATTATGATGTCGCAATCCAGCACATTAGCAGCTACGCAACGGGGACTTCCCCATCCCCACCTTGGATTTGTTTTAATTTGTTTAAAATTTAGATGTAATATACATATATTCCAACCTCTCTACATGAGTAAGATGTGTCCAGGACTTTAGCAAGGATACCACGGGTATTTTCCCCACGCCTTATTTCGAGGAATTTGATCATGAAACAAACACTTTGTTATATATTGTACAAACGGAAATATGAATTTCCGGTTTTATTAAACAAAGAAATATAACAACTTCCCATTATCAGATCAAGAGATAAAAATGTGTAGGAGTAGCTATGAATATAAAAGAACCGAGGGCTCGAGACAGGAGTCGTCAGTCAGCCCCGGAGGCAGTCAGCCGGAGAGAGAGTGAGGTGATCGGGGTCAGTAATCGGGAGAGTCGGTACGAGTTAGTTGGCCGAGCGGGATCTGGTGTAGTTGGTGTTAGAAAAGCTAATCTTAATATTTACCAACTGAAAAAGCTTTTTACCCAGAAATTTAATCGAAGGACCGAAAGTCTAAAGACTGAATATATTAAACTGACCCTCTCTCTCGAAGTTAAGAAGCTTGAATTTATTTCAATAAACTTCTGGAGGATAACTTTGGTGTTATTGTCATCTCTTACAACGAAGATAAAACTATTGTAATTTAGTACCGTGACGACGCGCTATGCAACACACTTACCCCGACACTTACTATCCTTCGGTTTATGTATACATATTTACCAATCCCTCTGCACAAACAGGAGGAGACCGACGGTAAACTTCTTAAGAGGAGTTAAACGGGTTTTAATTTAAGTTTTCCTTCTCCTAGACAGGTTACCTAACCAAGATTAAAGAGACCAGTATACCCTGCTATTTACCCATAGCTGGAAGGAAAATAGTTGAATTAATACCTTTCCTAAGGGTATTATCGATATATCAAATAGTCTCATCCATGATTTGAACTCGTCTCCCCGTATCCATTTCCTACAACAGTAACCATGGCACCATGCACCCCACACAATGTACATTTAATATACACTATTATTCATTTATACGTACATCCCTAACTTTTATGAGGTTCTAGATGAGGTTATTATTAATTGAGGTTTTCGTTGGTGTTGTTTTATTTCTTCTTTAAACTCTCCATACGAATTCGTTTGGTCTGTTTGTGCTCGCTGAAACGGAATAAAGGAAGGAGGAACAACGAAACAAATAAAGTAATAAAACTTGATTTTATTATTTAGGTTGCAAATAGATATTGAGGGAGGTGTTCCCCTGTCAAAAACTAGCTACTTACACCTCTTTAAACTCGCCATACGAATTCTTTTGGTCTGGTTGTGCTCGCTGAAACGGAATAAAGGAAGGAGGAACAAGGAAAAAAGTAACGTAATAAGACTTGACTTTATTATTCAGGTTGCAAATAGATATTGAGGGAGATGTTTCGCTTTCAAAAACTAGCTACTTTCACCCATAAGTTTGCCTTCTGTCTGTCTAATCTTTTCGCGCCAGAGAGACTTCTCTTTTCCGAGTATGTTCAGGTCGTGCTTCCTGTCAAAAATGCATTGTGGGAGATTGTTATTTCTTTTATTTCATGTTGTTTTGTGTTTTTGTAATTTTTTAAAATCATTTTATTTTGATTTATTATTGTTACGTTTTTGTTCTCTAATTTATAATTCAGTCATCACATTTTAAATCAAAGTTACCAGGATCTTTGTTTTACAGACTGTGAGTCTTTAGACGCCTCAGTCTATTTGTTTTTGTCTTTGTCTTCGACTATTTCAGTTTGTCTATCTTTTAGCGGTCTCACTCATCCTTTAGTGATCTCTATCTTTTAGCACTCCCCCAATGTCAAACTTTTAGTGGTTGCCTCTATCTATATTTATGCGGTGTCACTCTGTCTCTGTTATAGCTATTTCAGTCTCTCTTTAGCGATCTTGATTTGATTATCTGTCAGTGTGTTAAGACTGTCTATCTTTTCAAGTCGCTCTTTTTATCTTTTAGCGGTCTCATTCTATCTATCTTTAGCGGTCTCAATAAATTTCTAGCTCTCAGCTTGTATATCTTTTACGATCTCAATCGGTCTTTTGCAATCTAATTTTGTCTATCATTAGGGGTCTCTGTCTCAAGAGTCAGTGCCTTTCTGTCTTTAACTGTTTCCCATTGCACCCATTGGAGGAGGAGTGGGAAGAGGGGGAGGAGGAGGAGGAGGAGGGGGGAAAGGGAACTCTTAAAATAGTTTTAACAAACGAGAAGAGAGTTCCTTTGGTCTGAATTCAGAGTTTGCCTTCTCCTAGACTGGTTGCCATACCAAGGTTAAAAAGCCCTGTCTGTCTTACTATTAACCCTTAGATGGGGAAGAATAGTTGGATTCTTACCTTCTCCAAGAGTATTAGAGCCGTATGAAATGCAAACATCCACGTCCAGGTTTTGAATATATCTCGCCATGTCTATTTCCTATGACGGTAACAATTACACCACGCGCTTCCAACTTATCCATAGCCTTTCTAATTGGCATGCGACAAGTTATACTGAGTTACACTGGGTTACATGGTACTGATAGCAAGCAGTATTCCCTGCAGATGGTTAATCTTTATTAAGAGTACCAACTGCCCTGATATTTATTCCTTACAAAGGTGGAGAGGTGATTCCTGTCTTGCTAAAAGGTATTCGTTCAAAGCGTCAAAGAGTTCTCCCTGCTGAAGATTGAACTCAGTTCTCCGATTCAATTCTCGGTTCCTTTAACTGTTATGCAATGGGAAAAAAATGAAAGAAGAAGGAATCTATGCAAATATTCTGAAAACGCCTTGATATTAAATTAGCATTATTTTTTTCTAAATCGCTTTATTGAAAACACGCCTGGCAGTAATGCCTGGCAATTGAAGAACGATCCTTCATTCGAAGAAATTAAATTCCATTGATTGTTCCTATTTCCCTCAAAGATATTTCCTTCTTTGATTCTATGCGTTTTATCGAAGACAAAGAATTTTCCCTTTCCCTGCGGGTTCAGTTCTAACCTTTTTCCTTTGAAAACTGTGCCCCATGCCTGTGTTGAAAGTGAGATAAGGGTTGTTAAAAACGTTTAAAAAAGGTAAAAGGGTGTAGTGTATCCGGAAGCATTCGATATCTTTGTCATCTTTGCGACAATGTAACTACAGGAGGTTCTAAAAACCATTTATACGTTTTATTGTGATTAATATTTTGAATACAGATATCCGACAATACGATTGAGATATATGACTGAATATTAGATAAATAGATTACAAAAACCCAGGATATTAATATTAACAATCTTATTCGTATAATCAGCATCCTCATGTATGGAAGTGAAACATGGACCTTATACTCCCACCAAGAGCGGCGGCTAAATAAGCTCTACCTTCGCTGCCTTAGACGTGTACTGGGCATCACGTGGAGGGACAGGATCACTAACACAGCAATCCTAGAGAGAGCTCAACTCCCCAGCCTGTACTCTCTACTGAGACAACGTCGTCTCCGATGGTTGGGTCATGTACGTCGGATGGATGATGGACGAATCCCGAAAGACATCCTCTATGGTGAGCTTACGTCTGGTAAAAGACAGATCGGTCGCCCCCTGCTGCGGTTCAAGGATGTCTGCAAAAATGATCTCAGGTGCTTTGGCATTGTCCCTTCCAGCTGGGAAAATTTGGCTCAAGACCGCCCTCGGTGGCGGCAGAATCTTCATAGAGGACTGTACATGTCAGAAGTCACCCTGATACAACATCATGAAGCTAAGAGGTCCATAAGAAAGCAACGGCAACAAAGCATCGGAACATCATCATCTACAGGGACAACCTACAAATGCAAAATCTGTGGTCGTGAATGTTTCTCAAATATCGGACTTCATAGTCACAGGAGGCGCTGCAACTTCAGGGGCACACAAAAACTTTTATCATAGTCTTTCGAGACTGAATTGCCAATGAATTCGTATAATATACAAGGTTTCCCCATAGATTAATCCACTCTTTAAATGAAAATAAATGCATTGTTTATTAACTTAGAAAAATGGACTAATAGCTAAGTGCATGTCCGCTAATATCCAGCTTGTGTGTTTCTCGTATCGATCGGGTATTTTCCTCGTATCGGACGTCTCTCTGTTTGGTTTCCATCCTGTTATTTTCATGATTATCAGAGAAAACCTCAGATATTTGTGTACATACTTTTTATTGTTATTCCACCATTACATTATTTGCTACAAGGGTGTTGGGAGAATCAGCAGCATAGATGGAAGGTTATGTATGTCCCTAGGGCTTACTGGTGTCAACACCACTAAATTATAATTCTGCTTTCACAGAGTAGCATTGTCTCGTAACTCTCTAAGCCAATGAAAACCCCACTCTAGATAATTCCGGATTCAAGGCTGTTGTTAATCAATCAGTCAAAATGTGAGTACATTTTTGGACACCTATGTATTATTTAGTATCAAGAACTGAAACTCTGTAACCAGAACTAATATTGCATATCTATATAAGTAATGTAACGTAATTATATGTAGACCTTTCCTGATTTTTAAGTCTGAAAGTAGAATTGCTTAATTTTAATGGCATGTCAACCCGACTGGGATTGTTATATGTCTACACGTTTGGTAATTGTGTGCAGTTTCTGAAGAGATTTTCCCCACAGATATAAGATATCAAGTATTCCTCTCTTATACAATTAATTTGCAAACAGATATATTTGATTTATAGGTGGAATCCTAACAGTTAATACCACTTCGTGTCTGAGTGGTCCTCGGAGTAATGGGAAGGATAAAGTACTCCACACACCCATGAATCCAGAACTCGAGCCTTACTCTTAAATACAGTTTAGTGTCATACCTTGCAGGGGATACAAACAACCTATTCTAATTCTCCCTGCCCAAAACTAAAATTGCATAATGTTATAGGTGATACACCCTATAAGACTAATGGAATGCGCCAACAGGTTACTATAAATAACAGGGATAATTGTGGCTTAGCAGTAAGCCAGTGCGAGTATGCCAATAACTCTGTTCGTCGGACGTAATTTCCACATCTCTCTATTGTATTTGTCTACTTTCTGTTAAGACATTTTTCTACATTTGTTACCCGTCGTTTTGTTCTTATTTGACCCCTTAAAACCTCACAACACATAAATACATTTTAGGAATGTACCATAATTATATGCACATTTATTCAAGATTTTTAAGCGTAAACGTTATAGCTGCGTATTATACAAGCAGACTAAATATTAACCATTACCTGTCCATCTGTACCGCCATATTAGGGACGCTATGACAGAAAATAATTCATATCATCCAATCTCACTTATGTGCAAGAATCCAGAGTTTAAATCACTAACCAAACAAACTATGTGATCCATAGATGGGACCCTAACAGGTACTACCACTCTGCTTCAGAGTGAATCAATAGGATGATTGCACACTCTACATAACTCCAGACCTGGAGCCTTGCCACCGGATGCAGCTTAGTGCCATACTCAGGACACTCAGTGTAAATATTGCAAAAAGAAAAAAAAGAAGAAAAAAATTAAAAGAGCTGCCTCTGCTTTCCTCCTGGATCCTCGCATATTACTGCAATTTGGGCAGCTATTGGTTGTCTCAGACTTTCTATGCCATTGGTATTTACATGTAAAAATCAGAATATTGTTCCTGTTGTTCAGCTCTTTATTCTGATGCAGTTTTCTCCACCCGCATGGTAAATTGAGATGTCATCTTTGACATCGATAGAATACATTGACATATTCACCAATAATTGCATAAAAAAACACCACTCTTTCTTTCTCTCCTTCTGTCTTCCTTTCTTTTTTTCTTTCTTTAAACACATACTTTCAAAGGTATAATATAGTCAATAGGTTATATATACCTCTTGTAACAGCCTGTCAGTTCATATACTTATACCTTATATATACTACGCCTTTTAGTTTTTTAATCTCAATAAATCTTATTACATACACTATTTGGCACTGCCGAGATTCTATGATGCGATTATTTTCAAGGAATATTGGCAGAATATACTCCTCCCCGGGCCAGGCAGATTTTTTCTCAAATTCCTTTTCTGTCTTTGAGGGAACAATCTTTTCAATGCCAATCTATATTTTCCCCACATGCACTTAAAATCTTGCTCTTTCTTATAAAGAGAATATTATCCCCAATTTCTATTTTTGTTTTCGAAAAGATAAGAATAATTATCAGTTCTTGAAAATATTATTATGTCTATAAGACATTGTCGGATTTATGTAAAGAAATAACGTGAAAGATGTTTGGATAAGGTTAAATACGGCTCGAAGTGTTAATGAGGGAACAGTTATCAAGTCATAACCTAACAGCCATTCGTGTATTCGAAGAAAACATGCAAAAAAATAACAACAAATACAAAAACAAAAAACAAAACATACAAAAAATCCATAACAAAAACATCCCCGCAAAAGACTAGAACAAACAAAACAAAACGAAACCTATTATCATTGCCATAATAAAAGAAGGTTTTGTTTATGTATGTATGTATGTATATGTGTAAGTGAAAGAATCGTGCATGAAAACCTAAAGCATCAACTTCGAAAGGGTTACACCTGTCATATTGGAGAGAACATGGAGGGTTGGAAATGTCAGACATGTGGTCGAATTTTGCTTTCTAAGGCTGGATATGTCAATCATAGGAAATCTCACCAGGGTCAATCCATGTAAATTTCAGGAACAAACAATGTGTCTTGTGCCATCAGTGGCAAGGTATGTAAGTCGGCTTCTGGTCTTAAGAGATACATGGTGGTGCATAAGCATCAGATTTTATCATCTGATTCATCTGATTCATCTGAATCATTTTATTCAACGGGAAGGAAGTCCTTTTAATGTCATATTTGCATCAAACTTTGTGGATCTGCAGCAGGTTTGATGAGTCATTTGAGGGCTCATGCAAGGAAGGGTTCTGGTGGTGGAGTTATAGGATTGTGAGGGACGGCAATGATCTGTAAAGATTATGCTATTGCTATGTAGATGTGTTGGTAGGTTAGTATCTATCCAATCGGTGCGCTACAGGTCAGATGTGACACAAGGTCACAGTTATGCGGCATCCAACAAGGACTGAACTCTCTTTCCAGAACGGGAGCCTCAAAACCGGACATAATTTAGAGTCATGTCCAGGATCAATAATCACGCCACGCCTACCATCAGCTCCTTAATTTAACGCACTGATCCCTAAATACCCCCTATTTTGGTCGGGGTTGTTCTTACCCATATGCAGGCAGATTAGCTCAGTCGGTAGAGCGTTCGGCAAGAAACCACAAGGTTCCTAGTTCGATACTGGCTCTCGCCAACTCAGCGTATGAGTAGCTAGGGATCTGTGCGTTAAAGGAGCTGATGGTAGGTGTGGCGCTTCACCTCAGACGCAAAAACAATCTCCTTGATCTAGCGCTAGTGAAAAGGGAATAGACTCCTTCGCTGATTGGGTGATACCGACTTTAGGCCACTCCGAAGACTTTACTTTACAGTTGGCGTATTCTAAGACCTGTCACCAATTAGAGCTGCAGGGAAAATATCACAAGGAATAGAGTAATAAAATTTCTAATACACACACACACACACATTTATATATATATATATATATATATATATATATATATATATATATATATCATCATCATCATCATGCGCTGTCAGCGCGGATATCCATGACAATCTCTCTCCATCCGTCCCTATTGCTCATCATTCTCGGGAGGTCCTCTGTGTAGCATCCTGTATCCGCACAGAGCTGATCAATGTACGTCTTTGCTGGTCGGCCCACACTGGCGTGCCCATGTGTTGGCTTCCACAGTAGGACGTCGCTTATGAGTTCGTCCTTGCTTCTCCAGCAGTGTCCCGCGTGTCTTGTCCGTCTTACTCGGATGGTTTGGGTGATATGTGGCAGGTGGCCGTACAGCTGTTTTTGGGGTGTTGTTTCCACGTCTTGTTCAGGATCACCCGCAGCATTCTTGAGCAGCTCCCATCTAGTTTATTCTCTAGTCGCTTAGTTAGGGTCCAGGTGGTGCAGCCATACAGCAACACTGATACGACAACGGCGTGGAAGAACTGTCTCTTTAACTTGTCTGTGAGATTGGATTTCCATTTATATATATATCGGTCGTACAACTACGTCACTTTCAACAGAATATCAGTCTCTTTGAGAGAGAGAGAGAGAGAGAGAGAGAGAGAGAGAGAGAGAGAGAGAGAGAGAGAGAGAGAGAGAGAGAGAGAGTCCATAAGGAAACAAACAAGAGCGTTTACAAGCATCCAAACTTGTCGAACTATAAACTTTAAACTATCGTTTTCTCATATTTTTTTTATTTTTATTTCTCCATCATTGTTTCTGTTTCTGTTTCCCCTCATTTCAAATATGCCTTTTCCAAAGATATCTCATTAAACCGTAACA
>CM042147.1:39945461-39955461 GCA_023376005.1 Doryteuthis pealeii | reverse complement strand
CTTTTCTTACATGAAAAGAAAATTAAAGGGGAATACAAAAAAAAAAAAAAAAAAAAAAGGAATAAGAAAGAAAAAAGAAAGATAACATAAAATCCTCCCTGCAAATGGAATAAACTCACATCCCACAAATAGAATGAAATGCCAAAAAATTGAATGTGATAAAAAATGAAATGAATACAAAAGAAATACAAAAACAAGTGTAATAAAACATGTACAAAATTGAATGAAATACAAAATAAAAAAGTAATGAGATAAAAAAGGAGACAATAAAAAATAGTAAGAAATGGAATGATCCCTCCCCCCCCCAAAAAAATATAAAAAAACCCAAAATGGAATAAAATACAAAAATAATAAGAAAATAAATTGAAATCTAATTAAAAAAATGGAATGAAATTTTAAAAAAATTGAATGAAATAACCACAATAAAACATACACACAAAAAAAAAACAAAAAAAACAACAAAAAAACAAATAAAAAACCAACAAAAAACAATGAATGTATTAAAATATAAAAACATGGAATGAAATACAAAATATGGAATGAATTTTTTAAAGATCAGAAATTGAATGAAATCCCCCAAAATTTAATGTAATACAAAAAATGGAATGAATTACAGAAAGGTCGAATGATATAAAAAAAATGCGTTGAAATATAGAAAAAGTAATGTAAGGGAATACAAAAACATCAAATGACATACAAAATGACTTACAGAATTAAATAAAAAATAAAATGAAATCAAAACATGGAATGAAATGCAAAGAAAAAATTCAAAGAAATGCAAGAAAAATTGAATAAAATTAAAATATCTGATGAAAAAAGAAGTAAAAAAAAAAGAAGACAATAAAATTTGCAAAAAAAAAAAAAAAAGAAAAAAAGTAAATGGAATGAAATCCTTACCGTAAAAAATTAATTTTGGAAAAATAAAAAAATAACATATTTCCTTTTTGTATTGAAATTAACATAAAAAACAAAACGAAACAAGCACAAAATAATAAAAATAAACAAACAAAAAACAAACACCCTCCCACCAAAAAATATGTAATGAACGCAAGAAATGAAATAAAAAAAAAAAAACTTTAATTTCTTCTTTCCCCCAAACTAACAAGAACTCAAAATACAACAGGCTCATTATTCTGAAGCTTGGAATTTTTTCTTTAATTTTTTTTTTTTTTGCAATCAGTGAAAATCTTTTTAATTCGTTAACAAATTTGCCTTCTCCACCCACCTGATTTCTAATATCTAGAAGACAAGTTGGATATTTCCATTTCACTTTTATGTCTCTCTCTCTCTCTCTCCCTTTCTCTCAAATTTAGCATTGCCGTAAAGGCTAAGCATGTGACTGTAACATATGGATGGCTTTTACGTCACAAGACGTATATCTCAACCGTCAGTTGTATAGAATGTATGAAGAAAAAGTCTTGCCGCATCTCCATACACGTACTTGTTGGCCTTTTCAGATTCGAATTACAGCGGATATACAGGGAAAAAGAGTTAATCTAATTCCGTGTTCTCTGATTTAATAGATATTTTCAAATATCATGAAAGAGGAAATAATCTCAGATTTACTGGGGTGATAAAATATACACATTTCGATTCAACGCTTCAAGGGAAAATGAAATTTGATTACAAAACGCTGAAATTATTTCTTTCTTTACGGTAGAGAAATTGTATTGATCTGAAATTTATGTGTGGTTATAAAAGTTTATGAAAAGTGATGGGTATATTTTAAAGAAAAGGATGAAGCAGGAAGAGAAGTAAGTTAAAATGATGAAAAGCAGAAATAAACAATTATAAAAAAGACAGACAGATAGATATATATATAAGACACACACAACACACACACACACACACACACACACACACACACACACACACACACACACACACACACACACACACACACACATATATATATATATATATATATATATATATATAGATAGATAGATAGATTTAGACACACATACACACGCACACATAGACATATATATGAATATATATGTGTTTATATATAAGGCTCTCTTAAAAATACGGATTGATCACTCTCAAATATATATATATATATATATATATATATATATATATCTGTTGCGAGAAAGCAAGAGATTAACATAGCTTAGCATTTGTACCCACTTATTGTTAACAGAATGAGAAAATCTACTCCGGTGGATTGAATAAAGTTTTCGTTCGAAGTTCCGGGAAACCTCGCGAGTTCCACAAGAAACTTCTCGCGTTTGTTGAGAAGGTTCCAGAGTTCGACAAGAAACACCTAAAGAAGTCTGGCGGGCACATCAACCGAAACATTTTGTATATAACAATAAAAACGAGGACAACAGTCTGAAGATGAATTATACAAATAATTAGATATATTGAGAGATGCATACAGATATTTATTAGTTATTAACTGTCTGAATATTCGTGGATATATTTTTTGAAAGCATTTTTTCAGAAAAGAAACTGAATATTAATATCGATAGATTTTTATTATTTTTTAGGATTATAATCCAGTCATTTTCCAGTCCTTCCCATAAAACGATAGTTTTATTTTTTATTTACTTTATTTCCTACCTTTTCTTTCTTCTACACCTCGTTCTCTCCTCTTTCTCTCAGTCGTTCTCTTAGTTAAATTGTTGTATACTCTCTTTCTTTACTTACTTCTATTCTTCTTCTAGCGTCTCTTCTAGCGTCTGGACTTCGTCTTGGGGACTTCGTGTCTGGTCTTCCATTGGGTATTTCTCTTTATCAGAAGCTATGTGTCATTGGTAGTTTTTAGATAATAATACAAGACTTCGATTTAACTTAGATCATATTTTATTCTGAAATCCCCACCAGACTACCTGCGCAGATTGAGTCGTCACCGTGCATAACACGACTTACCACCGTCGTGGTTTTTGGCCGATCTGAATAAAAACCTCTTTCTAATCTAAACCGGAAGAGGGTCTTCTCCACCGATTCTCACGGTATCCACCGGAAGGATCAGGACTGAGGCCAAGTCTTGTCATTCAATCCTTCAAGGCCGCCGGCTGAACTTATAACAGCCATTTTGGTTTCTACACTACTGTACATAAATATTAGGAATCTAATAATTATGTAACAGGATTTCATGCCCGACTTCTTTTTTCATTTTCTTTTTTAAAAAAGTATCTATTTAAATCCCTGCTCTCACTAAATCACTAAAATCTCAATCCTTTAAAAAAAATATTTTCTTAAATATATAATTTTAAAAACCTATGATTTTTTCTTTTTAACGTTTCAACTTATTTTACTTCAAATAACATTAAAACACCGACTCACAAAATCATTAAACTTTGTCTCCTTTTTAATATTTCTTTTTTAAAAACCCTCTTCTTAATCTCTTCATAACTTTACAATCATGGTGTATCTTTTCCGCCTTTTGACTTGTTTTATCTCCCACAACTTTAAGCGGGGAGAGTACCCGTTGCGTAGTGGCTAACATGCTTGACTACGACATCCTTGTAAGCGAGTTCAAGCAGCAGTCTCTCTATTACATTGACTTTTGGGAGAACAGTACTAATACAATTGGGAAGGTATGAACTCCCTTATCCTCACAGCTATGGTTTAGATATTACCACTACTGTTCTTTTACAATTGTGGTTTTGGTATGTAATAACCAATGAAATATGATATGATACTGAAACAAACATACCAAACTAAACAATTTTAAAGCACCCACATGCCGACTAACACACTTAACATTCTCTTCTTTTAAAAAATATTCATTTTAAAACCCGCTTCCATGTGTAACTTTACAACTATACTATATCCAATTGGACACATGACCAAGTGGATAAGGTAGTTAGGTTAAGACAGTTCTAAGTGACAGTTATCTCTGGATTCTGGTTCAATCCTGAGTAGAGGCAGTAACATAGAAAAATAATTAACACAACTCCTACCCCAGCTATGGTTAGCGGAATGAGAACAGGATACCCCCGAGGACTGAATAAAGGGTTAGGTCCGAAGTTCTGTGATGGCTCCCGATTACAACAAGAAGGTTCCCGAGTCCGAATAGAAGGTTCCCGAGTCCGAAAAGAAGGTTCCCGACCCCGACAAGAAATACTGTTATATATTGTACAAACGGAAATATGAATTTCCGGTTTTATTAAACAAAGAAATATAACATCTTCCCGTTATCAGATCAAGAGATAAAAATGTGTGGGAGTAGCTATGAATATAAAAGAACTGAGGGCTCGAACAGGTCAGTCGTCAGTTAGCCCCGGAGGCAGTCACCCGGAGAGAGAGTGGGTGATCAGGGTCAGTAGTCGGCCGAGCGGGACCTCGTGTAGTTGGTGTCGGAAAAGCTAGCCTTAATATTTACCAACTTAAAAAGCTTGTCGCCCAGAAATTTAATCGAAGGACCGAAAGTCTAAAGACTGAATATATTAATTAAACTGACCCTCTCTCTCGAAGTTAAGAAGCTTGAATTTATTTCAATAAACTTCTGGAGGATAACTTTGGTGTTATTGTCATCCCTTACAACGAAGATAAAACTATTGCAATTTAGTACAGTGACGACGCACTATGCAACAATACCTGAAGAAGGTTGGAGGCCATATCGGCCGTAAAGTTGTACAAATAACAATAAAGATGGGGACAATAGTCCGAATAACGCAGATAATACTAATCATCAAGCCTCATCTCAAACATTCAGAGAAATAGTATACTATATCCTTTTAACATTTATACTTATTTTATCTCATATAACATTAAGGTAGTTACACTTAACGAGTATAGATATATAGATCCAAACTTGAGTGATAGATTGTGTAATATATAATTTCCCAATTTTCTCTGCAATATTGGCTTTGTGATGTGCTGTTTAAGAATCTATTCTTGCATTCATTTGAATGAAGAATCTTTAATCTTAAACTTTACCGTAAGAAGAGCATTTCCCGAAGGAATTCTTGTTATTCCAAAGATCTGAGTAACAGAAAGAATTTAAGATTTTCTTGGAGGACATCACGCGCTAAATAATACATAGATGGCATGTCACGATTTAGTTGCATTGCATGGGGGGGGGGGCAAATTTCCCAATTTTCTGTTTTGATTAGTTTTTGGCTGGGTCAAATAAACTTCTACAAGCAAACCTGTTAGGGTTGATTGTTACTAGGGAAATATTCATGTAAATATAGTTGTCTGGGTTAGTCGTTACATCGGTCATGTATCGATATTGCCGAATAAATTGCTCTTACGTAATTCTGTACATTGAGGGAATAAGTCAATATTCGTTTGTTGGCAAAGATTCTCTAGGGTTAATATTTGTACCCATACAAGACACACACGCACACACACACACACACACACACACACACACACACATGAAGATACACACACAAATACATATATATATTTATGGGAAAGAAATATCAAATTTGAAATATCATTTCTTCTTCTTCTTCTTCTTCTTCTTCTTCTTCTTCTTCTTCTCTTCTTCTTCTCTCTACATTATATATATATATATATATATATATATATATATATATATATATATATTCTTAATATAATACATATAATATATTAATACTTAATATAATATATTTCCATTTTTAACATATTTTAACGCAGATGTATATATATGTGATTAAATATTATATACATACATATATGATCACACACATATATATAACATTTAATCACACACACACATAAACACACACACACACAAATATATATATATATATATATATATATATATATATATTATATATATATATACCTGCCATAATTGATGTTAATACGATTAAAGTTATCTGTTAATGTGAAAACTTTATATAAATCTCTTCTGTATGTTATTTACAATTTGCAAGTACATGCACAATTATTGATTAAATAAAAATGGCTAAAATTAATTTTTGCTTAGTTGAACAAAAATAACTTTTTATAAATCTTTTATGAAATGTATTCAAGCGTTAAGCGAACATTGAATAGTTCGATTTTCGATTAATCCTGAGAGTATTTTTCCATTATAACTAACAATGGGATTTATTTTTAGTTGATGAAAATATTAATACAGCTTTTATCTACTTATATAGAAAATTTAATGTCGCTTTCTACCTACATTAAGAATAGGGACGAATGTTTTACCCGGCCTGTTAAGACCGACAAACGTTTTGATATAATGACGCCAAATTTGCAATGCATTTTTATTGTTTTGGTTTCTTTGTTTAATGGCATATCAACCGTTGTGGGTTAATTAATGCTAAAGCCATCCTTGTAGAAGAACCGTGGTGGAACTATTTAGCTCAAATCTGGATTTTTTCTCACCTTTCCTAAAAGGTAACGCGATTGGAGTTCGAACTCGATTACTCCGATGTTGCAGTTCAGCTCGTTAGCCACTATGCCATGGTGATTCCTTGCATTTTCAAACTATTTTTTTTATAATATGCGATATGTTTTATTGCAAAATCATTTCCAGTACCGTTTTATGGTATTGAGCATACGCCGTGGAACCACAAGATTCCAGGTTCAATACTGACCTCGCCAAATCAGCACCTAAGTAGCTCAACTTGGATTTGTACGGTAAATTAGGGAGCTGATGGTAGATTAAAGTCACTGCACAAGCTTTCTAGTCAAGCGCTAATGAAAAGAGCATATACTCCCTCGCTGTCCCGGCTGATACCAACAATAAACCACTAGAAGACTTTACTACTTGATAATGTAAATGATATTTTAGAGTAAACTAATTTCCATTGTTTTTCATAGCTAAATCTTTACTAATACATTTTTGGTATTATAATTTCTAATGTATTATGCATTAAAATAATTTTCCAATGTATTTTATCGTAATTGTTTTTAATGTAAAATAATCTGAATTAATTTTCATGAAAAATATTTACCAGTGTAATTCATAGTAAATCCATTTCCAATGTATTCTTATTGTAAAACCCTTTTCACTTTATTTTTATTGTAAAATCATTTCTAAAATACTTCGGGAGTGAAATAATTTCCAATCTATTTTTAGCCTGGTATAACACTCCATGTATTCTATAGCAAACCTAATTTACAGTGCATTTTATAGTAAAATAATTTTAAGTTCATAAATATCAACACTTCGGTTGGGTTTGTTTGTCCGTCCTTAATAGACGGCCGAATTATTCAATGTCCAAATTAACAAATTATCTATACCGACTGACTGTAGGATCACCCGATTTTTTTTTTTGCATACAGAAGAAAGGGGCACCAGTGTTCCACAAGTTTTCTGAACAGCAATCCTCAGATTTGGAATTTAATGTAAAATCTTTTTACTGTATTGTTTATTGTAAATTCATTTCTAATGTGTGAAAGTATTTCCACCCAATTTTTATCCGGATATAATTTTCCATTTATTCAATAGTAAAACTAATTTCCATTTTTTTTATAGGAAAATAATTTCAAATGCACAAATAAAATTATTTATGACAGTTTGTCCGTCCTTGCTGGACGGCCAAATTATTCAATGACGAGCTACTGAATCATTTTTGCTGACTGATTGACGGATCGGCCACATGTTTTGAATACATACGAAGGGCAGACCAATACCTGACAGGTTTTCTGAACAACAGTCCTCAGGTTTTGAATTAAGAATTTGGCTTCGAGACCATTTTCACTGCCAAGGATAGGAACCCATTCAACGTTACAATTTACCCATACTAAGATGATAATGTGCACAAATGGATTCATGCCTTTCGGAAGTATATTAGCATGACGTAAAACTTAGACAGCCATAATTAAAAATCGGTTCGTTGAGTACATTACTTTATCCTGAGGAGCATTATGCAACAGACGCATCTCTCGCACTCTCTTTTTCGCCCTCTCCCCCCCTCTCTCTCTCATATATATATATATATATATATATATATATATATATATATATATATATATATATATATATATATATATATATATATATATATATGTTGTTGTTCCCAACGGGAGAAAATTTGATATTTTATAAAAAAGAAGGTCCGCAACATGTATTATGTACTCAGAAAATTTAAAAAAATTCTTTTTATCTTACATATGCGACACGTGTTTTTGATCTGTTGTCTTCTTCAGGTATTGAGTTATTATTTTGTCAGAAGATGTCCGATATTTGATAGGTTGTGTGTGTTCTGCAACTTTTCTATTATAATATTTATATATATATATATATATATATATATAATATATATATATATATGTATATATAATATATATGATCGCAATAGAGGAAATTAAAATGATTCCAGCCCTCCCATAAATATAATCATCATAAATCCAGTAATATAAACATAAACAATGACCCAAAGTACTGACAAATTTAGCACCGTCCGTCAAACTCATTCATTTTTTTAATGTAAACAGTCTGAGGAGCCAAAGATTCTCAAAGGATAAAATATTTTGGTTGAAATAACCATTAACGTGGCCAATATTTATGCCTTATATATATATATATATATATATATATATATATATATATATATATATATATATATATAGTTACCGCTAGCTCACTTGGTGAGTTAATAGTGAACCAAGTTTAAAAAGTATCAGGTAATATGTATATGCTCACATATATATACATTTATATATAAGAATGATAATAAAATATATATATATATATATATATATATATATATATATATATATATATATATATGCAAGCCGTATATATATATGCAAGCCGTATGCATATCTTTCCTGATCTGCCTCTTCTCTAGATTCTGATTTAATCAAGTCTTGTCATCTACAAAATAAAATTCATTCGTCAATGTGAAGGTTGCCAAAAATAAAAATGGAAAATTTCCAGTTTATTTTCTCATTAAACAAATGTCACTATAAATCAACAAATTATGACTTGATCTTTCAAATCGATCTTTATCCACGTATTGTGCTTAAAAGCATTCATAACAAAACTTCTTGCATACTCTGCACCATCTCCGAATCTATATATTCAAATTCTACCAATTTTTAGTTGTACCACTTATATACAGGTGTGTGCAAGAATTCTGAAGATGCTAACGGGTTTTGGGTTACTCCTTGTAGAGATAAATAACTTCTATGCTACCACACACTCACAACAACACACACACACACGCACATATATATATATATATATATATTTATGTGTGTGTGTGTGTGTGTGTTTGCGTGTGTGTATTTATAAACCCCTCTGCGCGACTAGGATGGGACACAAGGCCAATTTCGTAAGAGGAATTTAACAGGTTTGAATTCAGATTTTCATTCTCTAGACTGGTCGCTTAACGAAGGTGAAAGAACCCAGTCTACTTTACTATTTATCCATAGTTGGAGGGCGAATAGTTGGATTCATATATTTCCAAAGGGTATTAGCGCTATTTGAAATGCAACAAGTCTAGTCCAGGATTTCACCTCGTCCTGTCGTGTCCATTTCCTACAATTTGCCAAGTTAGTGAAGTGGCCTATTGTCAGTACAAAGCGAACAGCAATGGAGTCTATCTCCTTTTCATTAGCGATAAACAGGGGAGACTGTTTTCGTTGAGGTGGAGCGCCTGACCTACTGTCAGTCCCAGATGCTTTACCACACGGATCAGATGACACGATCTGTGCTACTCATGCACTGAGTTGGTGAGGTCCGGCAACGAACCCGGAACCTTGTGATTTCGGGGCATATCACTACCGACTGAGCCATAACGGCACACATATATAATATACCTAAAATAGAAAAAGTCAGTTTTTCAACAATAGCAGACGTAAGTCTCTTAGACAGTAAAAGTCATTATAAGATATTCCTTTTAATTTAATAGTTATTAATATGTATTAATTATTAATATGTCTGTATGCCTAAGTGTTTCAATGGAAGTGGAAAATGATATACAGTGGTATTTAAGAGTATTTGATGTATATGACGCTGGATTTAGTGTGGTGTGAGGTGAGATGTCGGTAGCGTGTTTGCATCGTAGGAGATGAGAAGTCAAGAGCATGATAACATGCTGGGAAAAGTCGGTAGTGCTGTTGATTTAGACTAACACGACCTGTAGTTTTT
>CM042147.1:39932961-39942961 GCA_023376005.1 Doryteuthis pealeii | reverse complement strand
TATTTGCATGCATGGTGTAGTGTATGCTACGAGCAATCGATTAATAGCAGTAGATATAAAAATGTTCCCTTGGGTCAAGTGCGCATGCGCAGGCATTTCCTTCAAATGACATCAAATGCTTTTAATCGGCTAAGAAGAAGAAACAAAGTTAGATAAAGTTTTCCGTGGGGAATGCAAGAAATTAAGACTTCTTATAAACATGTGGAAATCTTTTGGGAGAATCAAGGATTGTGACTTTATTTCTATTCTGCCTCGACAATAAGGAATGTACTTATCTGCTGTTTATGAGGTTTTCAATAAATATTTCCAAAGTGCTTTTGTTGCTGGTTGATTTATTTCACAGAAATATATTCATGACACGTCAATAGGCTTATTGAATTTCTGATATATATATATATATATATATATATATATATATATATATATATATATATATATATATATATAAATGGACTCGTCGATTCGAGTTCAATTCCTAGACGAAGCTGTTGGCATTTCACATAGCGCTTATACACTTGGGAAAGGTATGAATCCATATATTCTCCCTCCAGCCATGGTTAAATAATAGGGCAGACAGGGCCCTTCAGCCTTGGTAGGTAACCAGTCTAGGAGGGATAACTGAATTCAAAATTCCCTCCAGCTATGGGTTAAATAATAGGGCAGACAGGGCCCTTCAGCCTTGGGTAGGTAGCCAGTCTAGGCGAGGGATAACTCTGAATTCAAAATTCCTGAGGTCGGTCGTTGATTGGGTTTGTGGCAACCCTTGATGTACCAATTTTTTCCTATTGACTGTGCCAAAGAGTGTGGATGATCCAGCACAAGCCTTCACCACTATAAACAAATCACTGTGTGAATGTTCATTGTGTGAACACTCATACGTCGATCGATGGGAGAGTCCACCATATATATATATATATATATATATATATATATATATATATATATATATATAGAGAGAGAGAGAGGGGGAGATAGATAGATAGATAGAATCAAAACATTTTATATATATACATATATACACACACGCATATATATATATATATATATATATATATATATATATATATATATGTGTGTGTGTTGTAAAGCACGGTATGTAATATATCAAGAAAAATGATCCGACGCTGCAGTGTTTCGATGATCATCTTCAGTACACAGAATGATGAGAAAAAGTGAGTGGGTCTGTTTAACTGGAGTTTGAAAAAAGGAGACGGTTTTGAAATATGACATCAAATATTCTATTTTAAGGTGTGAGTATGTATATATATGTAGCACATATGTATCTGTGCGGTAAAGTGTGGGGGTGATGGTATGTGTTGCACAACACATTTACTCATCAACCAAGCGCTGTTGAGTCCATGTCTACGCTATCCTAACTTTATATATATATATATATATATATATATATATATATATATATATATATATATATGTGTGTGTGTGTGTGTGTGTGTGTGTCAAGAGGTTTGTGAAAAAATCAAGCACCATGTGAATAGCTGCTGAGGAAGCAAAAAAAGAAAGAAAAACGTCAGTCACTTCCAACGTCATGTTCTAAACGAGAAAGACTTTTGAGTTCATCCTGACCAAAACGGATACATGTCGTGAAAAAGTCTCTCCTCATATGTGAAAAGGGAAACAATTCTATTTTGTCTCCTAACATCACTATCGGTTCTTTATGTTAGTCTAATTGTATAGTAATCATTTAATCAGGTAAGTTTATTTTACTGATTTTTTTAGAATGAGGCTTGATAATTACTTAGATTTTTCGAACTGATGTTCTCATCTTTATTGTTATTATATATATATATCATGCACTTTCCCGTCGATTTCGACCTATGGGGTTCCGACAACCTCTTTCATTTAACTTTGTGTGTTAATCGCAGGTGACATTTCAGCCCTGCCAATGATTTGCAAAGAAGTCCACAGATGGAGCAAGAGTGTGAATTATTAGAACTAGCAAATATATGCACCCTCCGGGTGCAAGTATTTAAGTTTTAATGTAATAAAATGTATTAAATTAGAAAGATCAATGAAACTAAATAAAAATGTATATAAAAAGATTTGAAACAGGGGGGGGGTATAATCGAAAAATAGAACTGAAACTTACTCTTCCATCTCTCTCGTCATTCAATTTTATTTTCTAATTTAAGTATTTAGTTAAAAGAGGAAGTAAAGAATAAAATGAGTTATTTTTTCTTGTTAATGGATTTCATTTAAGATTCATTGAAGAGATTTTTGCTTATATTCATTAAAATAAAACCAAACAGTTAGAAATCAATAATACTAAGCACATATTTATTAAAATCACATTTTTAATATCAATATGCAAATTAGCCTTCCCGTTCACACTGTAAACTGCTATTTTGTTGTATATATAAATATATTTGCATGTTATTAGTATGTAGATATGGTTAACAGTATTAATAATGTAAAACAATTTTATTAATAATTGAGGTGTAAATAAAAATAAAATCATTAAGAATGTGATGTCAATAACTAAGGGAATTGTGACTTGAGTAGTAATATAGTTTCGGTTACAGACAGACAAACACACAATCTCCATTATAATAAGATGTATTGCTGGGACACTAGCCAATGCTTTAGTCCTTTCTCTAGCTTGACGCAGCCTGGTGACTTCCGATGCTGCAAAATTCTTGATACCATTGTAACACAAAATTCTCCACGTTTTACGATCAAGTGCTGTGCTCTCAAAAGTAGCGTGATCTATATTTGCAGCTGAGAGGTTACTTTTCAACTTGTGCTTAAACCTGAGCAATGGTCGACCCACGTTTCTTTAAACACTGTCAAGCTGGCTATACATGAGAATCTTTGATATTTGTCATCATGCATTCGCAAGACCAGCCCAGCGCAATTGTAATTTTATGAGGAAGCTCTCCATTCCGTCAATGTTACATATGGTGAAAAGGTCAGCATTAGACATTCTGTCTTCGAGGGTGAGTCCACAGATTGCTCGTAGGCAACCTTTGTGGAAAACGTCTAACTGGCGAAGCTTCCCGAAAGCACTAGAGGCTTTGGCAATTCTATTAACAATCTTATCATATACATATATATATATATATATATATATATATATATATAACCTTCCTCTAATTAGGTTGCAATCAAGATACAGGTATACAGAGCTGTTGTTCTTACCACTCTTTTGTACGGCTCGGAGTCATGGACACTGTATCGGAAACAGATTCGACAGTTGGACGTTTTCCACAAAGGTTGCCTACGAGCAATATGTGGACTCACCCGATTAACGCACAAAATTAAATAAAAGAGGTTGTCGGAACCTCATACCTCGAAATCGACGTGAGAGTCCATGATATATATATATATATATATATATATATATATATATATATATATATATATTATAGAGAGAGAGAGAGAGAGAGAGAGAGAGAGAGAACTGAACTTCAAAAGCCAAGGATTAAAACAGCAAAAGAAAAAAAATCATATGAATCTGAAATTAATATCTAAACAAAGCAAAACACAAATCGTAATGTCTATTTTCTTTCTTTTAATCCCCACCTGCTTTATTTCCTTCATCTAAACAAACATTGTGTCATGGCCACTATTCTACTTCCGGTAGTCATTTCTGACGCCATCTCTTCGAACAAAGGATAACTAATAGAGTAAAGAAAAATATTATTGGAGATGTCACATGTAAAATAAATGGACATATTTTTTCTTATTGTTCATAACTATAAAAATACATTGTTTGCAGTTCTGAGTAGATATTATTAACTTCATTATTTCGAGCAGATGCCAAAGATTGCAGGCCGAACTTACGATATAAATCTTTCTAACGTTGTATCATTGTATATTGACATATAGTACCTAAATAATGAGAATGCAAATAAATGAAATTATAGTGAAGGACTCTCTTCGTTGGAATTTGGTGAAAGGTGAGCACAAGCCTGGCGTATGTCTAGCGTGAAAGGTACTGATCTTGAATTCCTATTGGATGTTGGAGGTACCTAAATGATTTTGGTACATGGAAAAGCATGACAACACATCCCATGTAAGTTAGACAAGATTTTCACCTTGTTTTGAATGATTATATTTACAAGAGAATGCAAGCTTATTCCACCATTTTTAGTAAACCAATTTTTCGTTTTTCTCCTTCCGATTCCCATTAAATGACAGAATTTAAAAGTTCTCCGAATGTATGAGACAGAATCCACCCCCTTGAGTTTTTATTCCAACGGCTAAACTAGTTCTTCTGCCATATTAGTTTGTGAGGGGCATGGCCTTACCAATATTCATTTTTATTTTATCATATAGGTTTTATTTTATTTATTTCATTTAGTTGGGAATTTCTTTTTCTTTTAATTGTAAGTAAATCATCCCTCCTCCCTCATAATTATGTTAATATGGGATTAGCTTAGAGCTTCATGGAGAAATAGGTACGTTTTGGTGACAGTAGTGTGGGTGATCTTGAGAATCAAAGTGATGTTGGGTTAAAAGGCATTATTATAGTATGTTTCGGGTCATTAAATGGATATAGTTAAGCTAAAGATAAGATAGTGATGACCAATCGTCCTCCATTTTTACGGCCTTGTGGCACATTTGAGGCATTAGCATTCCACAAACACTGAAACAACGAGATCTCACGGAACTTGTTAATTCAATCTATCAATTGCTAATTATTATGTTTAACTTGTATATTTGCTAAGTAAACCTTTTCCCCCTATCCTTAATACTCGTTAAATTCTTTCTATTATTTCTCTGATAGTCGAGTTACAAGTATTACAACTAGAGTTGTATTAATTAATAATAATCAATATATTATTTACTCATTTTGAGTTTTCACATCAGCATTTCACTGGAGTCTGAGTGACAGCAAGTCTCCTCAGGTCTCCAGGAATCTTCTGAGTATTCTGACAGATTGCAGCAGTGCAGTGTTCTGAATGGTTTCAATCCTTCCTCTAATTTCCAAACTTTCCAAACCCTTTTCCAATCCTTTTGGGACCGTTCCAAGTGCACCAACTACAATTGGTATCACTTTCAGTTTCATATTCCATAACTTTTTCAGTTCTCTGTCAAGGTCCAGATATTTGTCCATTTTTTCATTTTCCTTTAGCTTCACCCTGTGATCTGCTGGCACTGCAAAATCCACCAGTTGACAAGTTCTTTCTTTTTTGTTTATCAATACTAGGTCTGGTCTTCTTGCTGGGATAAGGTGATCCGTTTTTATTTCAAAGTCCCAGAGAATTTTATGTGTTTCGTTCTCAAGAACATATTCTGGTTTATGCATATACCATTTTGTTGTATGGTCAAAATAACATTTTTTGCATAACTCCCAGTGGATCACCTTCCCAACCCAGTCGTGTCTAGTTTTGTATTCCCTATGTGCTCGTTTGCTACATTCGCAGATAACATTATTATTATTATTATTATTATTATTATTATTATTATTATTATTAATAATGATAATATAATAATCTTTATTAATAATAAATTATATTACATATATTTTATAAATATATTATAATAGATATATTAATATATAATAATAATTAATAAGGAATAAAAGAACTGTTGTGGAATTTTCTGTTCCGACATTTAGTTACTTGGAATCATATAATTGCTTGCAGAAAAGGCTAACGTCGACATTGTATAACCAATCAAAAGTTGAGGTTGCCTTACGAAACCAAATAAATAAATAACAAACCAAAAAATCTTTCTGAATATCGATTAAAATTGATGAACTGATAGAGGGTAGCAACATAAATCTTTCTAAGTTTGTTGCGCTAAAATTTACAAAAAATACGTCAATGTCTTACAAATGTTTTTGTTTGTTCTCTCTTGTATTATTCAGTCTCGTCTTATTTTTTTTAGATTGATGGATTGTACCGAGACAGAAAAATAACAAAGAAAAAATCTTTATTTTTTATTCTGATAATTTTTTCCCAGTTCCTTATGTAAACTTTCAGTTAGTTATTTATAAATTCTAGAGCAATAGATGAGGAAAAAATGTAAATGCAACGTAGTAAGACCGTTTTCATAAATTTATATGTTTACAAACGATACACTTCTAACAAAGAAAAGTGCATGAGTATCACCTATAAATAAGTGTTGGTTTAAGTAAAAAGAAATATATCTTTTCATAGAATGTCCAGTAGCAGTGTAATTGTTAGTAAGCTCATCACGCAAATCCATTACTACTGGAAAGCGAGTGCGATACTAGCTGCATGCCTCATACTTGTGACCTTGTGTCACATCCTACCCATGATGAACGGCTTGGGTAGATGGAAGTCCTATCGTGGTGTAAGGGTTAGCAATCTATTATCGCAAATCCATTACTACTGAAAAGTGATTTCGATACTAGCTGTCTGCCTCATACTTGCAACATTGTGTCACATGCTACCCATGACGAACGAGTTGGCGTTTTTTGTATATAAGGTGTGTGCCAGATGCTCACTTGTACTTATAGACTCGCCAACAACCATGTGACCAACGCGTTGGCCAATCACTGGCAGTACTCTGCTGCTGTTATAATACTTATACAGGCTGTTCGGATCTTAACTGCACTCAATTGCCTTCAACCTTCGTGGACGATGGAACATAGGATTATATCACTGGACCTTTGACACTACATAGGATTCCATAACTCAGGATTTATTCACTTACCAAAGGATTCCATAGTTCAGGACTTACTTACTTTAAATCCTTTTTAACTGGCCAAGGATGGCGGTCAGAAACTTGATATAGATAACCACTTGTCTTTCCGTCCAACGGTTGTTTGATTATTTTGTTTAATGGCATATCAGCCCCCGTGGGTTATTTAATGTCCTAGCTATTTTTATAGAAGAACAGTAGTACCATCTAATCCATAACTGGGAGAATGAGAGGGCTTCACGCAAGGGCATTAGTCCGTAAGTGAACGTAAGAACGTGACTGTGTTTCGAAATCGCTTAACGTTCAAAGATGCAGGGGCTTTATAATTTCCAGTTATACAGAGGATTATGAAATCAAAACGGATATCATCTACTATTAATTGTATAACTCGTCAGAATTGACACCCACTTATCAAAAATCCGCTCTGTCGAAGGGGGTTAGTATACGCCGTGTATATCTCCTTTAGACGTGTAAGACCCTTTTCTTCAACCAAAGGTGTTGTCCTGGGTATGGAACCAAAGCTGCATCTGATGTTGAGGCTCAAATCCCGGAGATCTGAGTAGTGTGACATATAATCATTGGGATTACTCCCAGATTTAGTCTGACCCGGAATGGTGATGTCTTTTAGGGTCTATAGGTCTGTTTAACAATCATTCGCATTCGAAAGAGCTAATTGATGCTACTTGTACGGAGGGGTTGGTAAATATATAAAAATATAGGGATGAGGGTTAAAATAATCATTTTGAATATACAAAAAATTCATTATTTTTAATAACGTGGTACCTTGATTTACGAGTTTAATTAGTTCCGCTCTTAACTTAATTTCCTCGTATATCAAATCAATGTTCTCCATTGAAATAATCTGAAATCCGTTCCTGACTCACCCAAAAAGCACCATAATCATTTTGTATACAACAGAAAATAGTATGCAATGAATTACGTGCTGTAATATGCTTTTTAATTTCTTTATAAATAATATTTTTCTTTGGCATAATAATTTGGAAAATTAATTGTCATAAAGGAACCTCTTAACATTAGCGTATCGGAAACTCGCTCGTGCCTCATAATTTGGCTTACAACACAAAGGGATAATCGACCGAATGTCAGCTCGTAACTCGAAAAACTCGCAAGTTACGACACTCGCAAGTCAAAACATCAGTGTATATTGTTAAAGTTAGTGTCAATAGCAGATTTCGATTAGTATACGCAGAACATGACAAGTTTGGCCCTTTTAGAGGGAAATCGCTAACCAAAAATTGGCATATTATCTTGTTTCGTGTACAGTATATATAAAGTCACACACGACATGGCTTCAAATTAAACAATTCAATTCTTAAAATGCTGCATTAGTGTTTATAGCCGATTGGCAAAGGTGCGCACTTTTGATTGACAGAAAGTTTCGGGTATAATACAATAAGGATGTTGCCATTTTCAATTTGTTCCCTAACTGGGTTGAAATTTCCTTTCAAAACTCAGTCAGAAGGAATTCAATAGAAGAGAAAAATAGAGAAGAAGAAAAAAGGTTTAGAAACTGAGGAATTGTTGGCTACTTAGATAAGCGTTGGCAGAGTCGGATTTTCCAAGGCGTCGCCTTTTGTTAAGTGAATTAGGCACGTCAGCCATTGTTCGGAAGAGGCAGAAAAATGAAGAAAAAAAATCTGATTAACTAGGAAACCTAGGAAAACTTTGAAATGTTCTTGCGTTTCTTTTCTACTGACAGATAGACGGATTGGGACATTTAAAATTAATTACCAATTCTTTATTTTCTCTTCTTTTTTTCTGTTTTTTTTTTTTTTTTTTTTTGCTGTTATATTTTCCAAATTCAATTTCTTCATTGTAGTAGGGCTTCGTTTTCTTTTGCACTTTCACTTTCATTTTAAAAGATAATCTATCTATTAAGAACGAGTCTCCGGGGCGTAGTGGTTAAACTGCTGCTCTGCAATACCGTTGTAAGCGCGTTCGAACCCCAGTCGTGCTCTTACGTTCACTTTCGGATTAATATCTTTGGGAAAGGTAATAATACACTAATCCCTCCAAATATGGGTTAAAAAGTACCACTACCGTTCTTCTATAAGGATTGTTTTGGGTAGATAACCCACGACGGTTGAGATGCCATTAAGCAAAGAAAGCGAACTAACCGACTGCATTAACTTTTTTTCCAGTTCTTATAGGGGAAGATATATTTACCTGGATCTGTTTGCTCATATAGTTTATTGATTATATCCCTATCAGTTTAATATATATATATATATATATATATATATATATATATATATATAATATTGTATATATATAGTAAAAATATGTACTATATATATTATATATATATATATATATATATATATATATATATATAGTATTACAATATTTTTTACTACGTGATGATTTTTTTTACAATATTTATTACTACGTGATGAAAATCTTTACAATGTTTTTACTAAGTAATGAGTGTGTGTGTGTGTGTGTGTGTGTGTGAAATTTATATAGTAATTATTACATTATTATTATTGAATTATTAAATTTATTTAGTAATTACAATATATTTTACTATGTGATTAATTTTTTTATAAATTCATTCTACCAAAGAACAAAAACGAACATGAAAGAATGAATTCAACAGATACGTAATTTTACCCACAAATTAAACATGAATATTAAATCTAATCAATTTTTTATCGAATCATAACATCTGTTTCATTCTCAATGCGATCATCTAAATAGACCGTCGAACATTAAATAGCTTAAATTGTGTAGCTGTGGCTGTTGATGTTATTGTTATCATTTCATTGTGAACTTTTCAAACCATTTTAGCGGATGGTCTTTCTCTGGATGTTGAATATTGTACAAACTGAAATATGATTTTCCGGTTAAATTAAGCAAAGCAAACAAAAGAAGGATGGGAAACAATAAGTTCGGAGGTAGTTATCAGATCAAGGGTAGAGATGCGTAGGTGTATCGTCAATACAAAGGCCAGAGGTCAGTAGTGAACAGAGCAGTTACAGTCAGGAGAGAGGGCGGACCGACGCGGTCATGCACCGCCACGGCTAAGGCCGGTGAGACGCCACCAGCCACCCCTTTACCTGAACACCGCCAGATCCCAGCAGCAGTGGAAGTCATTGTCAACCCTCAGTCATTTCATTGTCAAGCTCGCCACCCACCACGAGAGAATGTAAAGAAATAAACTAAAGTTTGTTACAATGCCCATGTGTTGAGTCTCTACGCCGACTACTAACCTACCCGCAGTATACCAGCAACGTATACGATTCAGCGTGAGTTTGAAGATGCCAGTATATAACATATACGATTTAGGGCCGAACAAAGCAGGGCTATGCAACATACAGTTTGAGTGACACCGAGTCTCCTCTGG
>CM042147.1:39887961-39927961 GCA_023376005.1 Doryteuthis pealeii | reverse complement strand
ATAAGGACTGAACATCTTCTTGGTGGCTTGAATTAATAAAGGATATTAGGCGTCAGATAAAAAAAATGCATTACCTAATTTTATTTAGGTCAGTGAAAAGAGTAATATATTCTTGTTCAACAAAACAGTCACATAAAGACAAGCTACATTAGGTTTAAGGCTCCAAATTAGCGCCATTAGATTTCCTACGGGACAATGGCCTAGTTTTCTTGGTTCTCATACTTATTTACCGGTGCCCCTTTTCTTGGCTCAGAACGAAACATAGACATTCAGACATCTAATACACATACACAAACTAAATTCCAATTAATTATTTATTTTCATAAACTCATTGTTTTTTCTTTTAGAAAGCGTATGTATTTTTACAAGGGATTTTCCAAATTTTTTATTTAATCGTGCTGTAACCGACTGTGATAATGCCTGTCTCATGTCCCATTCTGCAATTAAGTCAATTTCAGAGGCATATCATCCAGTTTGGAAGTTTCCCTATCTTTTTGAAGACATTAACTCCGTTTTATTTGAGTTCGAACTTGCAGTCTTTTCTAAGCTATGCAGTAATGATTCGGCTTGTGCATGTTTATTTGCGAGAAGAACTAGATCATCTGCGTAGTCCACATCAGTTATGGGAAATTGTCCGATTTTTCCGGTTTTTTTCCCGAATCATTTTTTTATTAGATCTATTAACGTTCGTAGTACGTAGTTTAGAAATATAGATAAAAAAAACAACAAAAAAAAACAAAACAAAAAACAAAAAACAAAACAAAACAAAAGAACAAAACATAAGCATTATAAAAAATGAGAATGGAAAGGGAAAAAAGCGTCAAATAAAGACGCGAAAGAGAGTATAAATAGATAAATATAAGGGATAATAAAAGAAAATTATGATTCTTAACTGGATTAATAAAGATAGGAGATTGAGTTTCGATGGCAGTTTTCGATCATTTTCCTCGGCCTAATTCTCTATTAGAATAGAAAACGTACTTGCTGACTTACGGTCAAGTCACGCTGGAAGATTCTTCCAGAGTGACTTGTGCACCGAAATTAAGCAGCAGAGACAAATGCCCTCAGTACTTAGATTATGCGAACCCTCAATGGTTGTTAGGGAAGAGAGGGTACTTTTTTTCAGAACAAAATGGCAAATCGATGATGATATCAAAGGCATTAAAATCTTTCTTCTTGTCGATAAGCGCGGCATGCAAAACAAACTCGGCTCAGCTACTCATATAACAATAAAAGAAACAAAAGTGTCCCATCGTAGTGTAATGGTTAGCAAGCTAGTCTCGCAAAGCCCATTACTACTGAATAGTGTATTCGATCCTCGCTGGATAAGCGATACTTGCTATCTTTCAGTGGTGAAATGGTTGTATAAATAGCTACCTCTGTCACAAATAAAAATGCTTAGGAAACTAGATTCGAAAAACCCATTACTACTGAATATCATGCCTGTGGTATATACACCTTGTGTCTGGGTATATATTCTGAGGGGTGGTGCCCTCATATTTAAATGTTTATTTACTTTCTGGAGTAGCTGGCTGTTATTTCTTTTTCTCTTCTGTTTCTTGTAGTCTGTAGCTATTTTCATGACTCGTTCTATTATTCTAACTGGTCTGGTTCTGCTATCGGTCTGGTTCTTCAAGATGTTGGTTTGATTATACCAATATTGTCATAAGGTCTCAGAAACAACGCAGGGCATATATTTTGATGTGATCACATATTTATTAAATTCAGAACCAGAACTTCTAGAATTCCCAAATGTCCGTGCCTAATTTAGAACGTCTCACGACTTAATTATATATTTTAAGTTCATATTTTATATATTTATAAGTTTACTCCATCGGTTTCGTAACTGGAAGGAATCTGGGACCATATTACCTTTAGGCACCCCTTTTTGATCTCGATTAAGAAAGGACATATTTTTCATTTACACCGTCAATATCTGGTTGTTTGTTAGGGGTTAGGGCTAGGTTAGGGGTTAGGGCTGGGGATTAAGGTAAGGGTTAGGGGTTAGGGGGTTAGGGTTAGGGGTTAGTTTTAGATCTAAAAATCGTCTGTTAAAACAACCGGATATTGACAGTGTAAATGAAAAACGTCCTTTCTTAATCGAGATCAAAAAGGGGTGACTAAAGGTCATATGGTCCGGAATCTGTTATGTATCATCAATCAATGAATTCCAATGACCCTAAATTCAAAAGCTGCTTTTACACTAACCGTCTAAAAAATGGACCCCCATCAATATACAATATTCCCTCCTTGCTGGATGACCCATACTTGTAAGCTTGTGTCACATCCTACCCGAGTTTAAAGTATTGGGTAAATAACCATCACTGACACAAACAAAAATAAGGCGCCCCTCCGTGGAGTAATTCTTATCAAGCTAGACACGCAAGACCCATTACTACTGAATAGTCTGTTCGATCCACACTAGATATCACATACATGTGACGTTGTGTAGTGAACGGATTGGGTAAATACCTATCACTGGAACAAAATAATAAATTTTCATCACCACTATAACAAAAAAAAGCCCAACAAAAACAAACTTGCCCGTTTCCGTAACGGTTATCGCCTTATAAAATGGAATCGGCAAATCAATTTCAAACCATGGACGAAACTGTTTGCGTTGAACATCTCACTAATGCCCTTGGGAGGGTGTGGATCCATCTGTTTTTGATCAGCGATGGGTAGATCATAGGACAGCCTGCTAAGGTCTATGAGAAGGGAAACTCTGAATTCAAGCCAGGAGTAATCTGCTTAAATTTTGTCCTTTTGTCACAACCTGTCGGTAGCGGAGAAATTGAGAAAATAAATAAATAAATAAAATTGCACACACGCACATATAGGAACTACCAAAATCGATGGTTAATATGGATGGAGAGAGAGAGAGAGAGAGAGAGAGAGAGAGAGAAGAGAGAGAGAGAGAGGAGAGAGGAGAGAGAGAGAGAGAGATGCGTGCTGTTTGCACGAACTGATGATGATGATGATGATATAGGTGTACATATTTGGAGTGATACATATGCATAATTTTCGGCCCAGAATTTAAGTACTGTTAAGTTTAATATATAATAACATCCGTTTTGTTTGAGTAATTTCATGAGAACTTATAAAATTATGGTAGGAAGCGCGTGGTGTAATGGTTAATGTCGTGGGAAATGGACTCGTCGCCCCGAGTTCAAATCCTGGACGTGGTAATTGCATTTCACTTAGCGCTAATACCTTTGGAAAAGGTATGAATCCTACTCTCCCCCCAGCCATGGATAAATAGTAGAGCAGACTGGGCTCTTTAACCTTGGTTAAGCAACCGGTCTAGGAGAAGGACAACTCTGAAGTTAAACCTGTTGAACTCCGCTTAAGAAATTGACCTTGTGTCACATCCTGAACGTGCGGAGGGGTTTGGTAAATATATATAAAAATATGCTATCTTTTCAAGATTATTTACCTCACCTACAAAATGTTTGGCGTGGACTTATTTATAGATGATATTGTATAAGGCATATAACACACATACATACACAATCATATATGTAAAGGAGAGAGAGAGAGAGAGAGAGAGAGAGAGAGAGAGAGAGAGAGAGAGAGAAAAGAAAAGAGAGAGAGAGAAAAGAGAGAGGAGGATATAATAAAAGTAAAGAAGAAGAGGAGAGGCGACGGAGAAAGGCGTGTATAGAGAAGAGATAGAGAGAGGACGAGAGTGAGACAGAGAGAAAAAATGAAAAATAAATAGAGAGAGAGAGAGAGAGAGAGAGAGAGAGAGAGAGAGAGAAAGAAGAAAGAAAAGAGGGAGAGAGATGAGAGGAAAAGAGAGAGGGGTAAGTAAAAGAGAGGGATAGAAAGAAGTAAAGAGAGAGGCGGTGGAGAAAGGGTGAGATAGAGATAGATAGAGAGGACGAGAGAGAGAGAAAAAAAACTAAAGCAATAGAGATAGAGACAAATAGAGAAGAGATGAGAGAAAGAGAGTGGAAAAAAGAGAGTTAACCTTTTTGTAAAAAATCTAAACGTCAAAAATGTAGGCGTTTATTTCTTTTTCTTCTTTCTGTTACATTTATTTGTAAATTAATTATCTTGAGACATCGATTCTTGGCGTCAGTAACAAATCAATGCTTGTCTTCCGTGTAAAAGACGAATGTTTTGCGCTTTAGAAATGCTGTTTTTCT
The DNA here is from genome assembly GCA_023376005.1 of Doryteuthis pealeii. NCBI lineage: Eukaryota > Metazoa > Mollusca > Cephalopoda > Myopsida > Loliginidae > Doryteuthis > Doryteuthis pealeii. Next base: position 39,923,810 of record CM042147.1, on the reverse strand, counting down.
TTTTCTTTGTTGTTTTTTGTTTGAAAAAAGAAAAAAACAACAACAAAAATAACAAAGCAAAACAAGTCAAAACAAACAAAAAAAAACAAAAAAAAAAAAAGAAAAAAAAAAAGAAAAAAGAATAAGAAAAGGAAACATTGATTGCTGATCGGAAGGAACTTGAAAACCAGTTACTGTTGTCTTGAAAACATTTTCAATTTAAATCTAAAATCAATTATCTTAAACTCATATATACCAAAATGAAGTTTACAAAAAAAAAAAAAAAAAAAAAAAAAGAAAGAAAAGAAAAAAAAGCCGCTTTTTTGTATTAACGGATATTTTGATACATAATAGAAACAGAACAATGAAATAAATCTTAATAACAATGAATAATTTAAAAAATAAACAAAAATAAAGGAAAAAAGAATAAGAAGGAAACCCGTGAGTGATATAGTTTGGCGCAAAATAATTGTGGCTTCTGTAATTGAAAAGTTTTCTTTGTTGGATCAAAATAAAAGAGCGAAATACTTCCTCAAGTGAACTCTGCATGAACACAAGATTAGGATCACTGTTTAGCTCTCAGCGAATGAAATTATTCAATGTAACCACCACAAAAAAAAAACAAAGAAAAAAAAAAAAACACGCACTTTTCCCTACATAAAAGCGCCAATTTTTTAAAATGAAAAAAAAAAGATCGGCTAATTATTAAATTATAATTAAGATTTTCGCTAATCAAGTAATAAAACATGATTTTGTTTATGTCTTTATTTAATGGCATATCAACCTTCGTGGGTTATTTAATGTGGAAAAAAACACACTTTTCCACCACCTAAAAAGTGCTAATCTTTTAAATAAAAAAATCAGCTAATGATCAGATTTTAATTAAAATTTTCAATAATTAAGTAATGATAAATTGTTTCTTTTGTTTATTTCTTTTTTAATGACATATCAACCTTCGTGAGTTATTTAATGCCAAAGCAATCATTGTAAAAGAATAATAGTGGTCGTATTTAACCCATAACTGAGGGAATCCTATTTTTCCTAAGGGTATTAGTTCAGAAGTGAACGTAACAGTTCGACTGTGTAATTTGAACTCTCTTACTTCGATGTCGAAGCACGTTAGCCACTACCAAAGGGGGACTACCACCAACTTTGTTTCTGATTGACTACCACTTATCTAGATATTAATACTCATCTTCCTTAAATGTACAATCGTTATCCTCTAGCAACACGGTCTCGGTAAAAATGAAACCATCCAAAACGAAATGCAAACATGTAAATCCTGATTATCTAGTGTTGCTTATTCACCAAATTCTTACTTCTTATGAGTGTTGATACCTCAGCTAAATAATGGACGATTCGGTTTTTATCATAAAGAAAGGGAAGAAGCAGGACATGCTACACAGACGAAAGAAGGAAAGTAGAAGGAGAGTAGGAGAAAATAGACAGGGGTGAGCACGCGTAAGCAATAACGCTAATCTGTTTCAATCGAACATAATGAAAAGATGAAAAGAAGGAAAGAAAGAAAAGAGAGAGAGAGTGTGTGTGTGGTATGTGTGTGTGTGTATGAGAGAGAGAGAGAGAGAGAGAGAGAGAGAGAGAGAGAGAGAGAGAGAGAGGGAGAGGGAGAGGGAGTTAAATCAAGATTATTATACTTTTACATATCAAACTATTTTGCAATATTTAGAATTATCATATTTAGAATTATTATTTAATCATTTTAAGTTGAATATTTAAAAATACATTTTTTTTTCAGATAAAAACTGAAAGTTACCCCATAATATTCTTATAAAGTTTATATTTTACATTAGGACGAGGGTACAGTCTAAATATTCATCTGACAGAACTTGCCATGAGTATTCTTGCAAATACGTCTTCAAAAATCATTAGTGTGATAATTTGCACTTATCCGAAGCAGAAAGGTTGTAAGGCTTCATGCATGTTAGTGTAAGCAGTCATTTTCAATATTATCTGCGTGAATGAATGTGTCTGAGTTTATAATATTGCCATTGGGTTATGAATATGCATAAGTTGTGTATATAAGCAACAAAAATGGTGGAAGGGAACTAGAACAAGTAAATACAGAAAGTAAGTACAAAATAAATATAATATTAAATATGGGAGACACAACCACGGGTGTCCCTCATACGGGAATAGATATACCGTGTACATAATATACAACCAGAAGGGATTTATAACAGGTACACCACCGCACTCTCCAACAAGTCCTCTGTTTTGAAGACTTTTTTTCTGAAGGTTCTAAGAATATTCTGGTAACATGTATGCTAACAAATGCAATTAATTTTTTAAGATCCCAAGAGTGATATATTTCCTTCAATTATGGGCCGGGTTAGCTCAGTCGGTAGAGCGTTCGGCTAGAAAACACAAGGTTCCTAGTTCAATACCGGTCCTCGCCAACTCATAAGTAGCACAGGGATCTGTGCGGTAAAGTAAGGAGCTGATGGTAAGTGTGGCGCTCCACCTCAGATGCTAAAAACAATCTCCTTGGTCTAGCGCTATTGAAAAGGGGATAGACTCCTTCGCTGACTGGCTGATACCGACTTTAGGCCGCCCCGTCGACTTTACTTTTTACTTACGGTAGGTCCATTTTAGAAAGTAAGTGAAAACCAGATTTTGAATACTGATTTTATAGTCTTCACCGCATGGAACACTGGTGTAGGATAATATTTTTTAATAGTTATTGATTGATTGATTTTAACGGCATGTCAACCCATCTAAGGTTATTTTATACCTACAGGTTAGAGAATTGCGTTCAGTGTACAATCATATCTATATTTCTTATGCAATGGTTATCGTCGGAGGAAATTGATTCGGTGACCCGAGTTCAAATCCTGGACGAGGCTGTTTGCATTTCACATCGAGCTAATACCCTCACAGGAAAGGTATGCATTCAACTATTCTCCCTCCAGCTATGGGTAAATAGTAGCGCCGGCTAGTATCTTTAAGCTTGGTATGGCAACCAGTGGAGAAGGAAAACTCTGAATTCAAATTTGTTAAACTCTGATTAAGAAATTGACCTTGTGTCAGATCCTACTCCTGTGGAGGGGTTGGTAAATATATTTCCATTTTTTGTGTTGTTATTTCTTAATATGTTTCATGCTCACGGTTCTTAAACATATCAATTTGATCCATACGCGTGACCCTTACAGGTACTACCACTTCGGATCAGAGTGGACCTGGAAGTAATGGCAATGATGGGGTACACCTTTCACCTCGCCTTACAGGACACAATATTCTTCATCTCGTTTCACACTTATACAACCTTGAACAGCACTCAATAGATCTTAAAGCTTAGAAGTGTGAATTGACGAATTAGAAAAGGAAAACCAAGGAGGAAGAGTATGTCACTTGAACGGGAAATGTGTCAGAGATAATTGGCCTGCAAGGACGGGGGTTAGGCGAATTGATTGGGCAGGGAGAGGGCATCGCAATTGTACGGATTCTTCTGTGATCTGAGGCCTCACGACTGATGATATTTTGTTTGATGGAGTCTGTTAGTGGCAGCTCTTCGAGCAAGACAACAGGATGATAGGAGAAAATTGACGAAGTAATAATATCATTTGCCTAAAGGCTTTTCTTAGATGTAGTTACAGGCAGTAACGCTTTGTGTGTGCATGCGCGCATGCATGTGTGTGTGGATGTGTGAGTGGATGGGGGTAGAGCAGTGTTCCAAGGAGTTGTCTTTGCAATTGACATCTTTGATCCAATCGGTTAAATGACACTCTCTTCGAAACAGTAACAAAATCGACATTTTGAATACCGGTATTTTTTTTAATTCTGTTTTTTTTAGATAAAAAAGATAAAGAAGTTGACAATTGTGAAGAACAAGTTTAAAAGAAAAAGTCTTGAATGTTTAGAAATAATTTTCTGCTCCTTTTTTGAAATCAAGTCATTATAATCTTCATAAAATACATTGGAAATTATTGTACCTTAAAAATTCATTGAAAAAGATAATACTATGAAATTACATTGGTAAGGATTTTACCATAAAATGCTTTAAAAACGGTTTACTTCATCCAACATCATTTTTAAAAAGATAGCACATTAACAGATAACGTGAATAAATAAACAAAAATTACATTTTTTACTTTCATGTCAGACACAGTGTACATTACTATATATATATATATATATATATATATATATATATATATATATATATATATATATATATATATATCCTTGCGTGTAAATCTGATATCCTTATTTATTCTTAATGTATTTTTAATGTATAATAATTTCCATATATTTGTGTTTTTATAACACAGAATTTCCAATGTATGTTTATAGTAAAAACATTTCCCATGGATTTCTATTGTAAAATCATTTTCAATACATTTTAAAGTAAATTAATTTCCTGCGGATTTTTATTGCAAATCATTTCTAATGTATCGTTTGAGTAAAATAATTTCCTATGGATTTTTATAATAGAATCATTTCCAATATATATTTATCATAAAATAAACTCCTACACATTTTATTATAAAATTATATCCAATGAATTTTTTGAATAAAATTATTGCAAATCTAGCTTTATATTAAATCATTTTCAATGTATCTTAATAGCAAAATAATTTCCTTTGCATTTTTATAGTAAATGATTTTTGTAATGAAGTAATTTGTAATGAAGTAATTTCTAATGCATTTTCATAGAAATTCGTTTCCAATGTATTTTATTATAAAATAAACTCCTATTTATTTTTTAGTAAAATCATATGCAATGCATTTATATACTAAAATAATTTCCAACATATTTTATAGCAAATTATTTGTAATGTATATTTATATTAAAATAATTTCCTATGCATTTTTATTCTAAAATGATATCCAATACATTTTTATAGAAAAGTCATTTCCAGTGTATCTATATTGTAAAATAATTTTCAATTTTTTCTCATAGAAAAATCGCATGAAATACATTTTTATACTAAATAATTTCCAACGTATTTTATAGCAAATTATTTCTAATACATAATCAAGGTAAAATAATTTCGTATGCATCATTATAGTAGCATCATATTTACTGACGTTTTATAGTAAAATAATATCCGATTTATCTCATTGGCTAATTGGCAAATGTTGATGAGAATTGGTATAAAAATCCATTGAGATCAAGGAATATTTTAAAGACATACGAAAGGAGGAAGACCTCGAGGGAGGCTCGTAGTATAATAAACACTTATATCAAATAAAACCTTATGATTAATTGATTGTAAAAAAGGAATAGAAAATTCTTTCTGAATATTTTCAAAGGATGCCGAGAATATTTTAGCTTAAACTTGATCACAAAAAGTCAAAATCGTCCAAAAAGCTGCTAGAATTTCAATTTAAAGGAACGAACCTACCCAATTCACATAAGAACTATAACTTTTAAGAGATAATAGGATTTGTTCGTACAGAAAGCAAGTTCAATGAAATAACCGCTGTCGTAATCTAATTAAATATATTTCAAATCAGTTTGATATATATATATATATATATATATATATATATATATATATATATATATAGATGAGTTGTTGGTAGGAATGTTCCTATTTAGGACTTTCCTTATCCATCATACTAATACAGACGCATATTATATATATATATATATATATATATATATATATATATATATATATATAGGGAGTATTCTTCAAGTCCTCAGATATCACTGCAGGATAATTATATCATTTATATAGAGTGCAATATTTAAAATTCTATATACAGGAAAGACTTCTGGTTTCTTTTTTAAAAGGAGCCAATTGAACATTTATTATAAGCCAAATGACTGGTGGTTAATTTTTTTCTGTACATGGAATTTATATATATCAGGAATGATATGATTGTCATTTGTTAAAAAATCATTAGACCACTCATTAGCACATCCGCTCGAGTAAATAACAATATTTTAAAATCTAAATAAATCCTATTTTTTTACACCTGAAATAGAAATTAGATGCCATACTTTCTAAACAGAAAGTCGACAAAAATTAATTAAATACGCAACCAATCCAAAGTAAAAAGTCCAGTTAATTACTCTTCCAGGTTTCAAAAAAGTCCAGTAACTTTATTATTTCTTTTACCCAACATTGTCACTTTATATATACATATATATAAATACATAGATACGTGGATCTTTCTCTGAATGTTTGAGATGAGGCTTGAAGATTAGTATTATCTGCGTTATTCGGACTATTGTCCCCATCTTCATTGTTATTTGTACAAGGTTTCGGCTGATATACCCCCCGGCCTTCTTCAGGTATTTCTTGTCGGACTCGGGAACCTTCTTTTCGAACTCGGGAACTTTGAACCTAACCCCCGTGGAATAAATAAAGGGTTAGGTTCAAAGTTCCGTGATGGCTCCCCAATAGGACAAGAAAGTTCCCGAGTTCGAAAAGAAGGTTCCCGAGTACGAGAAGGTTCCCGAGTCCGACAAGAAATACCTGAAGAAGGCCGGAGGGTATATTGGCCGAAACGTTGTACAAATAACAATGAAGATGGGGACAATAGTTCGAATAACGCAGATAATAAGTGGATCTTTCAATAAATAAGGTGAATATTGCCTAAGGAGTTGGTAGTAGGACGCACTGTTTAAAGCTCCACCTTATTCAAGATGACCCATAGTGATGCATTCTTTCATATCGAAGTGACAGCCTTAACAAGGATATAATCGTGTTTATGAGCAAGGACATAAACAGGTTGATTAACCATGTCATTTGAGGGGCATTGCTGCATTTTCCTCTATGTTTCTTGTTTTCTATTTTTATTAAATTTGAACTTGGACGTGTTGACAAGATGTCTCTCATTATCACCCCCAACCCCTGCAATGTGCTTGAGGTGCTTTTCGTTCACTTTGTCAGGGATGGTCGTTAATTGGAGTCTCTTATTTCAATTGGTGCTGGAGAGTCTCTTGAAAATTAACAAAATAGAGAAGAAAATTTTTTAATAAAATAAAAAAAAATCAAATACCATTTTAGGTTTGAATGCATTTGGTAATTGTATTTTCCAGATAATACTAGGAGCGGGCATGATTGATGAGATTAACCCTCTTAACGCCATGCAAAATCTTTTTCTTTAGAAATGCACTCTGATGAAGCCGGTTAATATCGGTGGAAATAAATGTATAACTGTTTATCACTATTTAAGCCTTTTATTTGCCAGATTCATTCCTCTGTGTATAATTTCTCAATTATTTGACATTGAGTTCTGAAAGTGGACTATACCAATTTAAAGATTTTTACATTAAAAAGACCCTGTATTATCTGCATAATTCGGACTATTGTCCTCATCTTCATTGTTATCTGATGTGCCCAACGGCCTTATTCATGTATTTCTTGTCGGTCTCGGGAACTTCTTTCGGACTCGAGAACTATCTTGGACTCGTGAACCTTCTTTTCGGACTCGGGAACTATCTCGGATTCGTGAACGGACTCGAACTTCTCGAACCTTCGGACTCGGAACTATCTCGGACTCGCGAACCTTCTTTTCGGACTCGGGAACTATCTCGGACTCGCGAACCTTCTTTTCGGACTCGGGAACTATCTCGGACTCGTAACCTTCTTTTCGGACTCGGAACTATCTCGGACTCGTAAACCTTCTTTCGGACTCGGGAACTATCTCGGACTCGTAACCTTCTTTTCGGACTCGGGAACTATCTCGGACTCGTAAACCTTCTTTTCGGACTCGGGAACTATCTCGGACTCGTAAACCTTCTTTTCGGACTCGGGAACTATCTCGGACTCGTAAACCTTCTTTTCGGACTCGGGAACTATCTCGGACTCGTAAACCTTCTTTTCGGACTCGGGAACTATCTCGGACTCGTGAAACTCGGACTTCTTTTCGGACTCAGGAACCTTCTTGACATAATCGGGAGACATCACGGAACTTTGAACGTAACCCTTTATTCAGTTCACTTTTGTACAAAAACACCGTACTTAATATTATTAACACAAATGTTCAGTTTCGCCAGCTTTACGGATAGCAAGCAAATTGTGAAAACGCTTTTTTTTTCTTTTTGGTAAAACGAAACGGTTTTTGCATTGTACAAGTTCTACCCTCTCTATCACCTTTCAGGATAACCATACTATAATCGGATATCAACGGCCTACGTACTTTGAGGCTCGTCTAAGTTTACATATGTCCTTGGAATTAACTTATCGAAAGTGTTATTGTGACATCGCATCTGGGCATGCACGTACGCATGCTCGATTTTCTTTACAAACACTCATACTTGGTTCGGTTTTAAAGGATTATTTGTCTTGTAAACTTGATCTGTTGAAGGGGAATGAAAGTAAATATCAATGCCTGGCGTTGTAGATACATTTCCTTTTAATCCGTGCGAATTGAAAATTTGAAAAGAAAGGATCCATCATTCTAATGCAGGATTTGATCTTTTCGTTAGAAATAAATTCTTTTTCAGGAGAGAGTAAAAGGACAGAACTTATACGCTCGTTGTGCAGTGGTTATTGTCGTATGAAATGGACAAGGCAACCGTATTCAAATTGTGGACGAGATTCTTTCTTGGGTTTTCCCCTTATTGGCCCATGTCATCTCATGACAATTCTTTTTATGTTTGTAGCTTGAATTATCCTATTATTATTATAGCTCTGTATATAGAGTTTTTCACATTGATTATTATTATTATTATTATTATTATTATTATTATTATTATTATTATTATTATTATTATTATTACTCCTTTTGAGTTTTCACATCAGCATTAGCTGATGGTCTTTCACTGGAATCTGAGTGACAACAAGTCTCCTCAGGTCTCCAGGACTCTTCTGAGTATTCTTGCAGATTGCAGCAGTGCAGTGTTCTGAATGGTTTCAATCCTTCTGTGATTCCCAAATTTTCCAGACCCTTTTTCCAATCCTTTTGGGACTGTCCAAGTGCACCAACTACAATTGGTATCACTTTCACTTTCATATTCCATAACTTTTTCAGTTCTCTGGCAAGGTCCAGGTATTTGTCCATTTTTCATTTTCCTTAGCTTCACCCTGTGATCTGCTGGCACTGCAAAATCCACCAGTTGACAAGTTCTTTCTTTTTTGTTTATTAACACTAGGTCTGGTCTTCTTAATGGGATAAGGTGATCCGTTTTTATTTCAAAGTCCCAGAGAATTTTATGCGTTTTGTTCTCAAGAACATATTCTGGTTTATGCATATACCATTTTGTTGTATGGTCAAAATTTAATTTTTTGCATAATGTCAAAATTTAATTTTTTGCATGTCAAAATTTATTATTATTATTATTATTATTATTATTATTATTATTATTATTATTTCACTCCTTAAAGGTTTTTCACACACGCCTTTTCTGGTGGTCTTTTACGGGGGGTAAGTTACAGCAAGTTTCCCCAGGTCTCTAGAACTCTTCTGATTATTCTAGCCGATTTTAACAATGCTTTTGTCTGGATGGTCTCAGGACTTCCTCTGATTTTCCAATTGCTGCAGTCTGTTTTCTAAACTCTTGGGATCGTTTCAAAGGACACAAACTACAATTGACATTTCACCTCATTATTATTGTTATTATCATTATTTTAATAATAATTTTGGTTGTTCTTTGTTGTTTAGATCGTAAAAAAGTAATAGAGCTAATTTGACCGAATTTCCCTGATGAATCATTGTCATTATAATTACTTTTGGACTTGATTTTCTTTCATCTTAAGGAAATTAAAACAAGATGAAGAAATGTTAGTAAAAGCAAAAAAAAAGTAATAACGATTATCACAGTTCTTTATCTTTTTCTAATTCTTCATTATAGAAATGATTAACTTCCGCATGTTATCATCCTTTCTTGATTATATAAAAGGACCAATTGTTGCTATTATTGCCCTGTTTTGTGGATAAACATAGTATAGCAATAAAAATATTTTTACGATGGCCGATTGATTTTATTTTAAGTTGCAAAAGGTAAAGAAGAAATCAATTACAAAATTTAACGTCGATAATGACTTTGATCTTAATTTGGCAAAGTATCATTAAAAGCATAAAAAAAGATCTGTGCAAATTCAATTTAATTTGAGCAATGTCTCCCTCTGTCTCTTTCTCATTTACCCTCCCTCCTCCTCCTTCTCCTGCTCTTTCTACTCCGATTTCTCGTATCTTTGTCTCTCCGTATAAGGTCTGTTCAAAAAGTATCGAGACTGAAGCTGTATGCACCAAGACAAAAATAAACAGTGAATGAAACTTTAGTTACTCCAATTGCATTCAGCACATTTATTCCTGCAAGTTTAACATTGTTCAAAGTACTTCCTAAGTGTTTATTTGATATTATTAAGAGTTTTACCGTCGTATTCCTTTAGATACATTATAGGTCCGCCAAATAAAGGCAAGTTGTGTAATGGTTATCATCGTATGAAATAGACTCAGTGACTCGATTTCAAATCTGTACGAAGCTGTGTGCATTTCCGAGAGCACTAATACCCTTGGGAAAGGTATGCACCCAACTATTCCCGCAGCTATGGGCAAATAATAGGACGGACAAGGCTCTTTAACCTTGTTTAGGCAACCAGTCTAGGAGAAGGAAAACTCTTAATTAAAACCAGTTGAAGTCCGCTTAAAAATTGACCATGTGTTACATCCAACTGTGAGAAGGAGTTTGCTATATATACAAGTTTCCGGGTTTAATACCGGCCCTCGCCAACAGCGTATGAGTAGCATGGCCTGGATCTGTGTGGCAAACTGGGGAGCTGATGGTAGGGTGTGGCGCTCTACCTAAGATGCAAAAAATCTCCGTGACATTTCGTTAGCGAAAAGGGGATAAACTCCCTCGCTGTCTGGCTGATACCGACAATAGGTCACTCCACCTACTACTATTTATGCGAAATCTAACCGTCGATTAAAACAGAAAAAGTCGTAGTGATGAGTATAGATAGTTCTCCCTCTCTTCTCTCTTTGCCTCTCAACATTTTGGACTAGTTATATAGCATTCCGCAACTTCCACGTAGCCACATCTTATCCTGTCCGAAAACCCACGCATATTTTGTGATCCCGCCTTTATCCCATAGAATGTATTCGCCTACATAACCATGCCTCTCCTTCGGGGACGATAATCCCACTTCGCTATCCTTTTGTTTGCTAAAAATCCTTAGATTTAATCTAAGCCAGCTATCTTCGTCAAAATTGTCTGGAGTTTCTTACACCTTCATCCTACCATTGTGTGTATCTATTTATTTCATTTATTTGTTGCCCGCTCTTTATATATATGTGTCGATCGATGACTTTTAAAAAATCTCTTTATCAACCTCCTCGGATAATTTGATATTAGTTAGTACTTATTTAAACGTCATAGTACACTAGTAATACGCACTTCCAAATATTTCCGGTTAGAAACATAATTATTGACTTATGTCAAACTTGTTCTAGCTAGAATTATTCGAAATATATCAGAGATAAATAGTATACTCTTTCAAATGTATGATATGGGCGCTCCGAACGTAAAAACTCGTGTTTATTTCCGTATAAATTATACCATATGTAAAGGACGCAATAACACTGCTGGATAAAGATACTTTTCAAAATTCTATTTTATCACAGCGTCAGCAATGAGCAATAACCTGTGCTGTTCCACTCGTCAAATCTGTAGTTTAATAGATGTGCATGAAAAATTAACAGATTTCTTTGACATTGTCGCTGGAGTCCTGCAAGGAGATACATTAGCATCATTTATATTCCAAATCTGCCTAGATTACGTACTACGAAGGTTTCTAGATCGAAGAAAAATGGTTTCACATAAAAAAATAGGCAAGACCTAGGTAAAAACTATTAGAGATGAAGTTTACGCAGATTTTTGTCACTTTTTTTTTTAAATAAGAAAAATAGTTTTGTATTGTATTTTATAATAATAATAATAATAATAATAATAATAATAATATATATAAATATATATATATATATATATATATATAATATATATATATATATATATACTAGCAAATATATGCACCCTCCGGGTGCAAGTATTTAAGTTTAAGTTTTGATATAATAAAATATCATATTAAATTAGAAAGGCTAATGAAACTGACTAAGAATGCAGATAAAAAGATTTGGAACAGAGGGAGTATAATCGAAAAATAGAACAACTTTGAAACTAACTATTCCATCATTTTCCATTACTACCCTCTTTCATTGGTAAAATTTTCCTAATTTAACTATTTAGTTAAAATAGGAAGTAAAGGATATATTTACAGTTATTTCTTCTTGTAAATAAATTTCTTTTAAGATTTATCCACGAGATTTTTGTTTATATTTCTTAAGATAAAACCAAAAATTAGAAATCAATAATACAAGCACATATTTATTAAAATAAAATTTTAAATATCATATGCAAATTAGCCTCTCGTTCAAACTGTAAACCGCATTTTTTGTTGTATATATAAATACAATTGCATGTTATTAGTACGTAGATATGGTCAACAGTATTATAATGTAAAACAATTTTTGATTAATAACTGAAGGTTTAAAAGAATGAAATCATGGAGAATTTGACGTAAATAATTAAGGGAATTGTGACTTGTGTAGTAATATAGTTCGGTTACAGACAGAAAAACACACAATCTCCATTATAATAAGATATATATATATATATATATATATATATATATATATAAAATATATAATATAAAATTGTATTGTATTGTATGAAGTCAAAATAAAATAGTATGTAATGAATATGTTTTGACGTTTATTTTTTTATAGATAATATTTTTCTTAGGTGCAATGAATTGGAAACTTAAATGCTTTTAGTGAACGTATTAACATAAGCTCACTCGTATCTCAAATGTTAATTCACAATACAAAGGAAAACATCGGCTGAGTACAGTTCATTTCGGAAAACTCACAAGTCGAGCGCATTAGTTACTCACGGTATCACTGTACTTCCATTTTAAAATTTTATATATATCAACATTTTACTAATTTTTTCTGTTGATATAATTATGATTTCTTATTCTCTATATACCTTTCCTTTTTCTTTTCTTTTTTATCTCCTTTCTTTCATCATATAATACCATTTTTAGCTTATCCAATTATTTTTCAATATTGTTCCCCCAACCTACCCACTTTCATGCGCTGTTATTTTTTTTAAAAATCTTATCTCACGTGGAAAGTAATTACTGGGAAATTCAAGTTTTCTTCACAGTGACTAATAGTTCCGTGATGAGATTACAATTGAAATGTCACTAATACTTGTGGCTTTTTCATGTCAGTAAGTAGAGTCTTTTAACTTATGCATTTACTTGTTCTTTTTGTAATTGATTTTACATAATTAAAGCTGAACATTTGGTTAAAAGTTTCGTTGGAATCAGAGTAACATGTTAATTTGAATTTTAATCTCTTGCACAATTCCTGATATCAGGAATATCACAAAAATATTCTAAAATTTTAAGATTGAATTAAAGGATTTCAGAAACAACGGGAAGAAAAAGAAATTTAACAGGACATTTTAGTGATCTATCTCAACAGAATTATATATATATATAATATATATATATATATATATATATATATATATTATATATTCTATTACTATTTTATATGTATTTAACCCCTCCGTACGAGCAGGATGCAACACAATGGTTATTTTTTAAGTGGAATTTACACAAGGTTTTGAATTTAGAAGTTCTTTTTCCAAGACCAGTTACCATAGGCAAGATTAAAAAGCCCACCCTGACCTACTATTCACCCATAATTAAGATGGAGGAATAATAGAATCATACCTTCCCAAGGGTATTGACACTAAATTAATGCAACCAACCTCGCCCAGATATGAATTCGATTCGCGAGTCAATTTCCTACAACCCATAACCATTACATAACAAGCGCCTCCTTAAATAATAAGGATGGCTTTGGCATTAAACAACACACAGAGTTGATATGCGACTCAGGAAAGGAACAAAACCATTTGACGGTTTCCTTGTTGTAAAAGGCAAAATAAACACATCGAATTATTCATTTAGGTAAATACTTTTATCATGAATTATTAAGTTTCTTGTAAGGAAACATAGTAAAAAACAAACAAAAAAAAACGTGTTTGCATTATAATTTGTTAGGTTTTGTGCTGAATCTGGAAATGTGAATTTTTTACAGGTGAATTTTATTTCAGCAACGGATCTTAAATGGCCACAAAACGTTAACATTATACAAATTAAATGTTTTTGCAGTAAACCCGAAACCGATTTGAAATTCTTACGCGTTTAACTAAACAAACACAAACTTCCGATCGACAAGAAAAATAAGTTATTCACTCTTTAATTCATCTTACGTTCAGCTCAATTGCTTTTAATCAATTATATTAACTCGCCAGATTTCAGCAATTGAGATGTTATTTATACAACTCGATATTTTCGATATTTACGCTTGTACATATTATTTTGCAAATGAGTGTTTACAAATTGGAGCCAAACATTTAGTTAAAAATTCGCTGAACATTTTAAGTAGCCAGGGCCATTATATGGATTCATAGGAATCCAACTGGCTCGTAAAAGTTGTAAAATTATAGCTAAAAATGTGTATTGAACAGTGCGTCAGTGAAGGTTGGCAGAAATTTGATAAACATTGTTAATATAGTCTAACCATATTCATACTGAACCATCATTACGTGGTCGTATACTTGTAAAGGGTGTCCCCTCGTTTTTTTAATTTAAAATTTGGGTTAGGGGGGCTTAGGGTCTAGCAAGATCCATTACTACAGAATAGCACAATTAGAATCTCGCTGATGCCCCATACTTGTGATTCTTGTGTCCCATCCTACCGTGCCGAAAGGGTTGAGTAATTACTCACCATCGGTACAACTTTGTAAAAGTAAACTGAAGAGTCTAATTTGCGGTAACCTTAAGTCTAAGGCTCTTCGGAAAAATCATGGCCAATCCATTGTTACGTTTTGATTGTCTTTGTGTCTCTCTCTCCCGTTACTGTTGTCTTCTTACTGTTACACTTCGTTGACTCCCCATTCTGTTCCATGTTCTTGCTGAACTAAAGTACCGATAACATCTATTTCGCGTGCACATAAAAATTCTGCGCTCTCTACGATCTTAGCTAAAAAAAATTCTAGCTAAAATTTATCTTCAACTTAAAAAAACCTCGGTCTCCGGACTGAGATTATTTATCACAGCCATGTGATCAAACCAATTCCCAGGGTCATCACCTATTAATTACACCGACTTGACACTATCTTGCTAAAATCTTTTAATTATCTAAACTATCGCGGGAAATACTAGATACAGAAAGTTATATTTAACGGTCTATTTCTCCTTCCATCCATGGTAAATACTAGGATATTGTGATCTAGAAAATAAGTCTTCGATTGACAACCAGCTGTAGGGTAAGAGAAGGCGAACTGTAATTTCAAATCAGTTGTACTACGCTTTAAAAAATTGTTGACATTGTGTTGCATTTGTGTCACTGTCGGAGAGATATTGGTAAATATACGAATTGTAAATAAATAATTCAAGCTATTTCTCTTGAATGGTGAGAGGAGCTTGAGATTAGTATTATCTGCGTGTATTCGACTATTGGTCCCCATTCTTCATTTTATTTGTACAACGTTCGGGCCGATATGCCTCCGTCTCTTCAGGTGTTCTTGTCGAGACTCGGGACTCTCGGACTAATAATTCAGCGTTTACTTTGTTTTATAAGTCAAGAAAATGCAGTGGAGCCTATTGATATTTTAAGTCTTTCGTTTTATGAATTTTCTAAATTCCTTTTTAATGTGACCTGTCATCAGGTGAACTTGTTACACCATTCATGAATTATTCTTTGGCCAACGCTCACAAAAGTCAAGCAGCCTTTTCATTATTTGAACATATCGGAAAAAAGAAGAAAACAAGAGAAACAATATGGCTAAAGGGTAATTTTCGAACATTATTTGTGAAACTTTGGCGATATATTTGGCTGCCTATAATGACTGATCAAGAAAAGAAAAAAACGCAGAATAACATAATACACACAAAACCAATTGATTGGCCTTGTTTTCATGAAAACGACACTGGTTGAATGGAAACAATGACAGTTTCAATTCAATTCGAAGTCAGCATATTAATGGAAATTATATAATAGATAGAAAAGTAGTACTGAAATAATCGCTTCCACAAATACACAATAAGATACAAATTAGTAAAAGTAAGTCAGAGAGACACAAATTATTCCACATTATTTACTGAATGTCTTGAAAGCCGAAAGCGGACCAATAACTAAGGAAAGAAATAGAAGTAAATATAAACCTTAGAATATTTGAGCAGTCTTCGATTTACTGACGGCATTGTACTTATATCAAATGAAATACAGACAATGCTAATAATCGGACAAGCAAAGATAAACATTGTTTCAGCATGAAGTAACATAAATTAATAATAACGTAAGAAGGCGAATATAGCAATTTTATGGTTGTAGGGAAATGGACGAGTGCCGGGTCATTCAAATCTTAGAAAAAGCTGTGTTTACCCTTCATACTAAAAGCCCTTGTGAAGGCATGAACATAAAATTTTGGCATATTCGGCCTTCTTTTTAAAACTGTTATATATTGATTTTATGTAACTTCTGCTTGAAACCAATGTTTATCTTTTGCATTCCCGATTATTTAGCATTGCTGTATTCATTGATATAAGTTCAATGCCATCCAGTAAATCGAAGGACTGCTCAAATATTCTAGGTTTAGATTTACTCTATCTCTTCTAGTTCATTGTCGCTTTTCGGCTTTCAAGACATTCAGAATAATGTTGGATAATGTTCGTGTCTCTCTGACTTTACTTTCTTTATATTTGTATCGTATATTTGTGTATTTGTGGCAAGCGATTATTTCAAGTACACTTTCCTATCTATCTAATAATTTCCATTAAATTGCTGACTTCGAACATGAATTGAAAACTGTCATGTGTTTCCATGTCAACCAATGTCTTTCATAGAAACAAAGGCTAATCAAATTGGTTGTTGTTATCGTATTATGGTTATCTTGGGTTTTTTTTTTTCTTTTCTTGATCTAGTCATCTATAAGGCAAGCCAAATTATTACGCCAAAGTTTCACAAATAATGGGTCGAAAAATTACCCTTTAGCCATATTGTTTCCTCTTGTTTTCTTCTTTTATTTTTCCAATACTGTTCAGAATAATGAAAAGGCTGTCTACTTTTGTGAGCGTGGCCAAAGAAAATTATGAATGTGTAAAAGTTCACCTTGATTGACAGGTCACATTAAAAAAGAATTAGAAATTCAAAAACGAAAGACTTAAAATATCACATAGGGCTCCACTGCATTTCTTGATTATTAAAAACAAAGATCAACGCTGATTATTTAGTCCGAGAAGGTTCCCGAGTCGACAAGAAACCCTGAAAGAGGACGAAGGCTATCGGCCGAAACGTGTACAATAAACAATGAAAATGGGGACCAATAGTCGAAAACGCAGATAATACTAATCTTCAAGCCTCATCTCAACATTCAGAAAAAGCTGAATTATTATTTTTACAATTCTATAATTTTACCCAATATCTCTCCGACAGTGACACAATCAACCAAATGCAACGATTTTTAAAGCCGTAGTACAATGAATTAAATTAAAGTTTCCCTTCTTTACCTACAGCGTGTTGTCACTCGAAGACTAGATCAACATATCCCTAGTATTTACCCATGGATGGAAGTAGAAGCCGTGTTAAATAATAATACTTCTGTATCTGTATTTCCGCGCATAGTGTAATAATTTTAAAGATTTTTAGCAGATAGTTGTCAAGTCGGTGTAATAATAGGTGATGACCCGGGATTGGTTTGATCACATGGCTGTGATTAATAATCTCAGTCCGGAGCGAGGTCTTTTTTTAAGTTAGAAGATAAATTTTAGCTAAGAATGTTTTTTAGCTAAAGATACTCTAGAGAGGCGCAGATTTTTGTGCACGCAAATAGATGTTATCGGTTTCATTTTTAGTTCAGCAGAACATGGAACAGAATGGGTCAAGCCGAAGACTTAACATTAAGAAGACAACCAGTACCGGAGAGAAAGAACACAAAGCAATTCAAAAACGTAACAATGGATTGCATGATTTTCCGAAGAGCCTTAGACTTAAGGTTAACCGCAAATAGACTCTTCAGTTTACTTTACAAGTTTACGAGGTGAGTAATTACCCAACCTTTCGGCACGGGAGGATGGGACACAAGATCACAAGTATGGGCATCCAGCGGGATCTAATTTGCTATTCTGTAGTAATGGATCTTGTAGACTAGCTAACAATTATAAAACGAGGGGACACCTTTACAAGTATACGACACAGTATAAATGGTCAGTTGAATATGTTTTAGACTATATTAACAATTTTAATCAAATTCTAGCCAACCTTCACTGACGCACTGTGTCAATACACATTTTTAGCTATAATTTTACAACTTTTACGAGCCAGTTGGATTTCCTATGAATCCAGTATAATGGCCACTGGGCTACTTTAAAATGTTCACGAAATTTTAACTAAATGTTTGGCTCCAATTTGTAACACTCATTGCAAAAATAAATGTACAAGCGTAATATCGAAATATCGAGTTGTATTAATAACATCTCAATTGCTGAATCTGGCGAGTTAATATATTTGATTTAAAAGCAATTGAGTGAACGTAAGAGATTAAAGAAGTAATAACTTATTTTTTCTTGTCGATCGGAAGTTTGTGTTGTTTAGTTAAAACGCGTTAAGAAATTTCAAATCGGTTTCGGGTTTACTGCCAAAAACATTTAATTTGTATAATGTTAACGTTTTGTTGGCCATTAAATCCGTTGCTGAAATAAAATTCACCTGTAAAAAATTCACATTTCCAGATTCAGGCACAAAACCTAACAGATTATAATTGCAAACAGTTTTTTTTTTGTTTGTTTTTAAACATGTTTCCTTACAAAGAACTCTAATAATCTCATGATAAACGTATTTACCTAATTGAATAATTCATGTGTTTTTTGCCTTTTTACATACAAAGGAACCGTCACATGGTTTTGTTCCTTTCCTGAGTCGCATATCAACCTCTGTGTGTTGTTTAATGCAAAGCCATCCTTATTATTTAAGGAGGCGCTTGTTTGTAATGGTTATTGTTGTAGGAATGACTCGGCGAATCGAATTCATATCCTGGCGAGGTTGTTGCATTTAATTTAGTGTCAATACCCTTGGGAAAGTTATGAATTCTATTATTCCTCCTCTTAATTATGGTGAATGTAGGTCAGGGTGGGCTATTTATCTTGCTATGGTAACTGGTCTTGGAAAGAACTTCTAAAATTCAAACTTGTTTAAATTCTTAAAAAATAACCATGTGTTGCAATCCTCTGTCGTACGGAGGGGTTAATACATATAAAATAGTAATAGATATATTATATATATATATATATATATATATATATATATATATCAATTGTTGAGATTAGATCACTAAATGTCCTGTTAAATTTCTTTTCTTCCCGTTGTTTCTGAAATCCTTTAATTCATCTTAAAATTTAGAATATTTTTGTGATATTCCTGATATCAGGAATTGTGCAAGAGATTAAAATTCAAATATAACATGTTACTCTGATTCCCACGAAACTTTTAACCAAAAATGTTCAGCTTTTAATTATGTAAAATCAATTACAAAAAGAACAAGTAAATGCATAAGTTAAAAGGACTCTACTTACTGACATGAAAAAGCCACAAGTATTAGTGACATTTCAATGTAATCTCATCACGGAACTATTAGTCACTGTGAAGAAAACTTGATTTTCCAGTAATTACTTTCCACGTGAGATAAGATTTTTAAAAAATACGCGCATGAAAGTGGGTATTTGGTGGGAAACATATGAAAAATAATTGGTAAAGCTAAAAATGGTATTATATGATGAAAGAAAGGAGATAAAAAGAAAAGAAAAAGGAAAGGTATATAGAGAATAAGAAATCATAATTATATCAACAGAAAAAATTAGTAAAATGTTGATATATATAAAATTTTAAAATGGAAGTACAGTGATACCGTGAGTAACTAATGGCTCGACTTGTGAGTTTTCCGAAATGAACTGTCACTCAGCCGATGTTTTCCTTTGTATTGTGAATTAACATTTGAGATACGAGTGAGCTTATGTTAATACGTTCACTAAAAGCATTTAAGTTTCCAAATTCATTGCACCTAAGAAAAATATTATCTATAAAAAATAAACGTCAAAACATATTCATTACATACTATTTTTTTTGACTTCATACAATACAATACAATTTTATATATATTTTATATATATATATAATATATATATATATAATATCTATTATAATGGAGATTGGTGTGTTTTCTGTCTGTAACCGAAACTATATTACTACACAAGTCACAATTCCCTTAATTATTTACGTCAAATTCTCCATGATTTCATTCTTTAAACCTTCAGTTATTAATAAAAATTGTTTTACATTATTAATACTGTTGCACCATATCTACTACTAATAACATGCAATTGTATTTATATATACACAAAATAGCGGTTTACAAGTTTGAACGAGAAGGCTAATTTGCTATTGATATTTTAAAATTTTTTATTTTAATAATGTGCTTGGTATTATTGATTTCTAATTTTTGGTTTTATCTTAAGAAATATAAACAAAAATCTCGTGGATAAATCTAAAAGAAATTATTTACAAGAGAAATAACTGTAATTATATCCTTTACTTCCTATTTTAACTAAATAGTTAAATTAGGAAAATTTACCAATGAAAGAGGGTAGTAATGGAAAATGATGGAATAGTTAGTTTCAAAGTTGTTCTATTTTTCGATTATACTCCCTCTGTTCCAAATCTTTTTATCTGCATTCTTAGTCAGTTTCATTAGCCTTTCTAATTAATATGATATTTTATTATATCAAAACTTAAACTTAAATACTTGCACCCGGAGGGTGCATATATTTTGCTAGTATATATATATATATATATATATATATATATATATATATATATATATATATATATTATTATTATTATTATTATTATTATTATTAAATTACAATACAAACTATTTTTCTTATTAAAAAAAAAAGTGACAAAATCTGCGTAAAACTCATCTCTAATAGTTTTTACCTAGGTCTTGCCTATTTTTTTATGTGAAACCATTTTTCTTCGATCTAGAAACCTTCGTAGTACGTAATCTAGGCAGATTTGGAATATAAATGATGCTAATGTATCTCCTTGCAGGACTCCAGCGACAATGTCAAAGAAATCTGTTAATTTTTCATGCACATCTATTAAACTACAGATTTGACGAGTGGAACAGCACAGGTTATTGCTCATTGCTGACGCTGTGATAAAATAGAATTTGAAAAGTACTTCTTATCCAGCAGTGTTATTGCGTCCTTTACATATATGGTATAATTTTATACGGAAAAACACGAGTTTTTACGTTCGGAGCGCCCATATCATACATTTTGAAAGAGTATATATTTATCTCTGATATATTTCGATAATTCTAGCTGAAACAAGTTTGACATAAGTCAATAATTATGTTTCTAACCGGAAATATTTGGAAGTGCGTATTACTAGTGTACTATGACGTTTAAATAAGTACTAACTAATATCAAATTATCCGAGGAGGTTGATAAAGAGATTTTTAAAAGTCATCGATCGACACATATATATAAAGAGCGGGCAACAAATAAATGAATAAATAGATCACACACAATGTAGGATGAAGGTGTAAGAAACTCCAGACAATTTGACGAAGATAGCTGCTTAGATTAAATCTAAGGATTTTTAGCAAACAAAAGGATAGCGAAGTGGGATTATCGTCCGGAAGGAGAGGCATGGTTATGTAGGCGAATACATTCTATGGGATAAAGGCGGGATCACAAAATATGCGTGGGTTTTCGGACAGGATAAGATGTGGCTACGTGGAAGTTGCGGAATGCTATATAACTAGTCCAAATGTTGAGAGGCAAAGAGAGAAGAGAGGGAGAACTATCTATACTCATCACTACGACTTTTTCTGTTTTAATCGACGGTTAGATTTCGCATAAATAGTAGTAGGTGGAGTGACCTATTGTCGGTATCAGCCAGACAGCGAGGGAGTTTATCCCCTTTTCGCTAACGAAATGTCACGGAGATTTTTTTGCATCTTAGGTAGAGCGCCACACCTACCATCAGCTCCCCAGTTTGCCACACAGATCCAGGCCATGCTACTCATACGCTGTTGGCGAGGGCCGTATTAAACCCGGAACTTGTATATATAGCAAACTCCTTCTCACAGTTGGATGTAACACATGGTCAATTTTTAAGCGGACTTCAACTGGTTTTAATTAAGAGTTTTCCTTTCTCCTAACTGGTTGCCTAACAAGGTTAAAGAGCCTTGTCCGTCCTATTATTTGCCCATAGCTGCGGGAATAGTTGGGTGCATACCTTTCCCAAGGGTATTAGTGCTCTCGGAATGCACACAGCTTCGTACAGATTTGAAATCGAGTCACTGAGTCTATTTCATACGATGATAACCATTACACAACTTGCCTTTATTTGGCGGACCTATAATGTATCTAAAGGAATACGACGGTAAAACTCTTAATAATATCAAATAAACACTTAGGAAGTACTTTGAACAATGTTAAACTTGCAGGAATAAATGTGCTGAATGCCAATTGGAGTAACTAAAGTTTCATTCACTGTTTATTTTTGTCTTGGTGCATACAGCTTCAGTCTCGATACTTTTTGAACAGACCTTATACGGAGAGACAAAGATACCGAGAAATCGGAGTAGAAAGAGCAGGAGAAGGAGGAGGAGGGAGGGGTAAATGAGAAAGAGACAGAGGGAGACATTGCTCAAATTAAATTGAATTTGCACAGATCTTTTTTATGCTTTTAATGATACTTTGCCAAATTAAGATCAAAGTCATTATCGACGTTAAATTTTGTAATTGATTTCTTCTTTTACCTTTTGCAACTTAAAATAAAATCAATCGGCCATCGTAAAATATTTTTATTGCTATACTATGTTTATTCCACAAAACAGGGCAATAATAGCAACAATTGGTCCTTTTTATATAATCAAGAAAGGATGATAACATGCGGAAGTTAATCATTCTATAATGAAGAATTAGAAAAAGATAAAGAACTGTGATAATCGTTATTACTTTTTTTTTGCTTTTACTAACATTTCTTTCATCTTGTTTTAATTTCCTTAAGATGAAAGAAAATCAAGTCCAAAAGTAATTATAATGACAATGATTCATCAGGGAAATTCGGTCAAATTAGCTCTATTACTTTTTTACGATCTAAACAACAAAGAACAACCAAAATTATTATTAATAATAATGATAATAACAATAATAATGAGGGTGAAATGTCAATTGTAGTTTGTGTCCTTTGAAACGATCCCCAAGAGTTTAGAAAACAGACTGCAGCAATTGGAAATCAGAGGAAGTCCTGAGACCATCCAGACAAAAGCATTGTTAAAATCGGCTAGAATAATCAGAAGAGTTCTAGAGACCTGGGGAAACTTGCTGTAACTTACCCCCCGTAAAAGACCACCAGAAAAGGCGTGTGTGAAAAACCTTTAAGGAGTGAAATAATAATAATAATAATATAATAATAATAATAATAATAATAAATTTTGACATGCAAAAAATTAAATTTTGACATTATGCAAAAAATTAAATTTTGACCATACAACAAAATGGTATATGCATAAACCAGAATATGTTCTTGAGAACAAAACGCATAAAATTCTCTGGGACTTTGAAATAAAAACGGATCACCTTATCCCATTAAGAAGACCAGACCTAGTGTTAATAAACAAAAAAGAAAGAACTTGTCAACTGGTGGATTTTGCAGTGCCAGCAGATCACAGGGTGAAGCTAAAGGAAAATGAAAAAATGGACAAATACCTGGACCTTGCCAGAGAACTGAAAAAGTTATGGAATATGAAAGTGAAAGTGATACCAATTGTAGTTGGTGCACTTGGAACAGTCCCAAAAGGATTGGAAAAGGGTCTGGAAAATTTGGGAATCACAGGAAGGATTGAAACCATTCAGAACACTGCACTGCTGCAATCTGCAAGAATACTCAGAAGAGTCCTGGAGATCTGAGGAGACTTGTTGTCACTCAGATTCCAGTGAAAGACCATCAGCTAATGCTGATGTGAAAACTCAAAAGGAGTAAATAATAATAATAATAATAATAATAATAATAATAATAATAATAATAATAATAATAATAATAAATTTAATAATAATAATCAATGTGAAAAACTCTATATACAGAGCTATAATAATAATAGGATAATTCAAGCTACAAACATAAAAAGAATTGCTCATGAGATGACATGGGCCAATAAGGGGAAAACCCAAGAAAGAATCTCGTCCACAATTTGAATACGGGTTGCCTTGTCCATTTCATACGACAATAACCACTGCACAACGAGCGTATAAGTTCTGTACCTTTTACTCTCTCCTGAAAAAGAATTTATTTCTAACGAAAAGATCAAATCCTGCATTAGAATGATGGATCCTTTCTTTACAAATTTTCAATTCGCACGGATTAAAAGGAAATGTATCTACAACGCCAGGCATTGATATTTACTTTCATTCCCCTTCAACAGATTCGAGCAAGTTTACAAGACAAATAATCCTTTAAAACCGAACCAAGTATGAGTGTTTATAAAGAAAATCGAGCATGCGTACGCGCATGCCCAGATGCGATGTTACAATAACACATTCGATAAGTTAATTCCAAGGACATATGTAAACTTAGACGAGCCTCAAAGTACGTAGGCCGTTGATATCCGATTATAGTATGGTTATCCTGAAAGGTGATAGAGAGGGTAGAACTTGTACAATGCAAAAACCGTTCGTTTTACCAAAAAGAAAAAAAAAGCGTTTTCACAATTTGCTTGCTATCCGTAAAGCTGGCGAAACTGAACATTTGTGTTAATAATATTAAGTACGGTGTTTTTGTACAAAACGTGAACTGAATAAAGGGTTACGTTCAAAGTTCCGTGATGTCTCCCGATTATGTCAAGAAGGTTCCTGAGTCCGAAATTTTCAAGTCCGAGATGGTTCCCGAGTCCGAAAAGAAGGTTCACGAGTCCGAGATAGTTCCCCGAGTCCGAAAAAAGAGGTTTACGAGTCCGAGATAGTTCCCGAGTCCGAAAAGAAGGTTTACGAGTCGAGATAGTTCCCGAGTCGAAAAGAAGGTTTACGAGTCCGAGAAAAGAAGGTTTACGAGTCCGAGATCCGAGTCCGAAAAGAAGGTTTACGAGTCCGAGATAGTTCCCGAGTCCGAAAAGAAGGTTTACGAGTCCGAGATAGTTCCCGAGTCCGAAAAGAAGGTTTACGAGTCCGAGATAGTTCCCGAGTCCGAAAAGAAGGTTTACGAGTCCGAGATAGTTCCCGAGTCCGAAAAGAAGGTTTCACGAGTCCGAGATAGTTCCGAGTCCGAAAAGAAGGTTCACGAGTCCGAGATAGTTCCCGAGTCCGAAAAGAAGGTTCACG
Source organism: Doryteuthis pealeii (assembly GCA_023376005.1). Taxonomy (NCBI): domain Eukaryota; kingdom Metazoa; phylum Mollusca; class Cephalopoda; order Myopsida; family Loliginidae; genus Doryteuthis; species Doryteuthis pealeii. The sequence goes on along the minus strand of CM042147.1, from coordinate 39,898,383 downwards.
AATCCGAGATAGTTCCCGAGTCCGAAAAGAAGGTTCACGAGTCCAAGATAGTTCCCGAGTCCGAAAAGAAGATTCCCGAGACCGACAAGAAATACATGAATAAGGCCGTTGGGCACATCAGATAACAATGAAGATGAGGACAATAGTCCGAATTATGCAGATAATACAGGGTCTTTTTAACGTAGAAATGTTTAAATTGGTATAGTCCACTTTCAGAACTCAATGTCAAATAATTGAGAAATTATACACAGAGGAATGAATCTGGCAAATAAAAGGCTTAAATAGTGATAAACAGTTATAAATTTATTTCCACTGATATTAACCGGCTTCATCAGAGTGCATTTCTAAAGAAAAAGATTTTGCATGGCGTTAAGAGGGTTAATCTCATCAATCATGTCCGCTCCTAGTATTATCTGGAAAATACAATTACCAAATGCATTCAAACCTAAAATGGTATTTGATTTTTTTTTTCATTTTATTAAAAAATGTTCTCTATTTTATTAATTTTCAAGAGACTCTCCAGCACCAATTGAAATAAGAGACTCCAATTAACGACCATCCCTGACAAAGTGAACGAAAAGCACCTCAAGCACATTGCAGGGGTTGGGGGGTGATAATGAGAGACATCTTGTCAACACGTCCAAGTTCAAATTTAATAAAAATAGAAAACAAGAAACATAGAGGAAAATGCAGCAATGCCCCTCAAATGACATGGTTAATCAACCTGTTTATGTCCTTGCTCATAAACACGATTATATCCTTGTTAAGGCTGTCAATTCGATATGAAAGAATGCATCACTATGGGTCATGTTGGATAAGGTGGAGCTTTAAACAGTGCGTCCTACTACCAACACCTTAGGCAATATTCACCTTATTTATTGAAAGATCCACTTATTATCTGCGTTATTCGGACTATTGTCCCCGTCTTCGTTGTTATTTGTACAACGTTTCGGCCAATATACCCTCCGGCCTTCTTCAGGTATTTCTTGTCGGACTCGGGAACCTTCTCGGACGGGAACCTTCTTTTCGAACTCGGGAACTTTCTTGTATTCGCGAGCCATCACGGAACTTTGAACCTAACCCTTTATTTATTCCACGGGGGTTAGGTTCAAAGTTCCCGAGTTCGAAAAGAAGGTTCCCGAGTCCGAGAAGGTTCCCGAATCCGACAAGAAATACCTGAAGAAGGCCGGGTGGTATATCGGCCGAAACGTTGTACAAATAACAATGAAGATGGGGACAATAGTCCGAATAACGCAGATAATACTAATCTTCAAGCCTGATCTCAAACATTCAGAGAAAGATCCACGTATCTATGTATTTATATATATGTATATATAAACTAACAATGTTGGGTAAAAGAAATAATAAAGTTACTGCACTTTTTTGAAACCTGGAAGAGTAATTAACTGGACATTTTACTTTGGATTGGTTGCATATTTAATTAATTTTTGTCGACTTTCTGTTTAGAAAGTATGGCATCTAATTTCTATTTCAGGTGTAAAAAAATAGGATTCATTTAGATTTTAAAATATTGTTATTTACTCGAGCGGATGTGCTAATGAGTGGTCTAATGATTTTTTAACAAATGACAATCATATCATTCCTGATATATATAAATTCCATGTACAGAAAAAACTTAACCACCAGTCATTTGGCTTATAATAAATTTTCAATTGGCTCCTTTTAAAAAAGAAACCAGAAGTCTTTCCTGTGTATAGAATTTTAAATATTGCACTCTATATAATGATATAATTATCCTGCAGTGATATCTGAGGACTTGAACGAATACTCCCATATATATATATATATATATATATATATATATATATATATATGCGTCTGTATTAGTATGATGGATAAGGAAAGTCCTAAATAGGAACATTCCTACCAACAACTCATCTGGTTTATTGTATATATATATATATATATATATATATATATATCAAACTGATTTGAAATATATTTAATTAGATTACCACAGCGGTTATTTCATTGAACTTGCTTTCTGTACGAACAAATCCTATTATCTCCTAAAAGTTATAGTTCTTATGTGAATTTGTGTAGGTTCGTTCCTTTAAATTGAAATTCTAGCAGCTTTTTGGACGATTTTGACTTTTTGTGATCAAGTTTAAGCTAAAATATTCTCGGCATCCTTTGAAAATGTTCAGAAAGAATTTTCTATTCCTTTTTTACAATCAATTAACCATAAGGTTTTATTTGATATAAGTGTTTATTATACTACGAGCCTCCCTCGAGTCTTCCTCCTTTCGTATGTCTTTAAAATATTCCTTGATCTCAATGGATTTTTATACCAATTCTCATTAACATTTGCCAATTAGCCAATGAGATAAATCGGATATTATTTTACTATAAAACGTCAGTGAATATGATGCTACTATAATGATGCATACGAAATTATTTTACCTTGATTATGTATTAGAAATAATTTGCTATAAAATACGTTGGAAATTATTTAGTATGAAAATGTATTTCATGCGATTTTTCTATGAGAAAAAATTGAAAATTATTTTACAATATAGATACACTGGAAATGACTTTTCTATAAAAATGTATTGGATATCATTTTAGAATAAAAATGCATAGGAAATTATTTTAATATAAATATACATTAGAAATAATTTGCTATAAAATATGTTGGAAATTATTTTAGTATATAAATGCATTGCATATGATTTTACTAAAAAATAAATAGGAGTTTATTTTACAATAAAATACATTGGAAACGAATTTCTATGAAAATGCATTAGAAATTACTTCATTACAAATTACTTCATTACAAAAATCATTTACTATAAAAATGCAAAGGAAATTATTTTGCTATTAAGATACATTGAAAATGATTTAATATAAAGCTAGATTTGCAATAATTTTATTCAAAAAATTCATTGGATATAATTTTATAATAAAATGTATAGGAGTTTATTTTATGATAAATATATATTGGAAATGATTCTATTATAAAAATCCATAGGAAATTATTTTACTCAAACGATACATTAGAAATGATTTGCAATAAAAATCCGCAGGAAACTAATTTACTTTAAAATGTATTGAATATTATTTTACAATAGAAATCCATGGGAAATGTTTTTACTATAAACATACATTGGAAATTCTGTGTTATAAAAACACAAATATATGGAAATTATTATACATTAAAAATACATTAAGAATAAATAAGGATATCAGATTTACACGCAAGGATATATATATATATATATATATATATATATATATATATATATATATATATATATAGTAATGTACACTGTGTCTGAAATGAAAGTAAAAAAATGTAATTTTTGTTTATTTATTCACGTTATCTGTTAATGTGCTATCTTTTTAAAAATGATGTTGGATGAAGTAAACCGTTTTTAAAGCATTTTATGGTAAAATCCTTACCAATGTAATTTCATAGTATTATCTTTTTCAATGAATTTTTAAGGTACAATAATTTCCAATGTATTTTATGAAGATTATAATGACTTGATTTCAAAAAAGGAGCAGAAAATTATTTCTAAACATTCAAGACTTTTTCTTTTAAACTTGTTCTTCACAATTGTCAACTTCTTTTATCTTTTTTTATCTAATAAAAAACAGAATTAAAAAAAATACCGGTATTCAAAATGTCGATTTTGTTACTGTTTCGAAGAGAGTGTCATTTAACCGATTGGATCAAAGATGTCAATTGCAAAGACAACTCCTTGGAACACTGCTCTACCCCCATCCACTCACACATCCACACACACATGCATGCGCGCAAGCACACACAAAGCGTTACTGCCTGTAACTACATCTAAGAAAAGCCTTTAGGCAAATGATATTATTACTTCGTCAATTTTCTCCTATCATCCTGTTGTCTTGCTCGAAGAGCTGCCACTAACAGACTCCATCAAACAAAATATCATCAGTCGTGAGGCCTCAGATCACAGAAGAATCCGTACAATTGCGATGCCCTCTCCCTGCCCAATCAATTCGCCTAACCCCCGTCCTTGCAGGCCAATTATCTCTGACACATTTCCCGTTCAAGTGACATACTCTTCCTCCTTGGTTTTCCTTTTCTAATTCGTCAATTCACACTTCTAAGCTTTAAGATCTATTGAGTGCTGTTCAAGGTTGTATAGTGTGAAACGAGATGAAGAATATTGTGTCCTGTAAGGCGAGGTGAAAGGTGTACCCCATCATTGCCATTACTTCCAGGTCCACTCTGATCCGAAGTGATAGTACCTGTAAGGGTCACGCGTATGGATCAAATTGATATGTTTAAGAACCGTGAGCATGAAACATATTAAGAAATAACAACACAAAAAATGGAAATATATTTACCAACCCCTCCACAGGAGTAGGATGTGACACAAGGTCAATTTCTTAATCAGAGTTTAACAAATTTGAATTCAGAGTTTTCCTTCTCCACTGGTTGCCATACCAAGCTTAAAGATACTAGCCGGCGCTACTATTTACCCATAGCTGGAGGGAGAATAGTTGAATGCATACCTTTCCTGTGAGGGTATTAGCTCGATGCAAAATGCAAACAGCCTCGTCCAGGATTTGAACTCGGGTCACCGAATCAATTTCCTCCGACGATAACCATTGCATAAGAAATATAGATATGATTGTACACTGAACGCAATTCTCTAACCTGTGGGTATAAAATAACTCTAGATGGGTTGACATACCGTTAAAATCAATCAATCAATAACTATAAAAAAATATTATCCTCCACCAGTGTTTCATGCGGGGAAGACTATAAAATCAGTATTCAAAATCTGGTTTTCACTTACTTTCTAAAATAGACCTACCGTAAGTAAAAAGTAAAGTCGACGGGGCGGCCTAAAGTCGGTATCAGCCAGTCAGCGAAGGAGTCTATCCCCTTTTCAATAACGCTAGACCAAGGTGATTGTTTTTAGCATCTGAGGTGGAGCGCTACACCTATCATCAGCTCCTTACTTTACCGCACAGATCCTTGTGCTACTCATACGCTGAGTTGGCGAGGACCGGTATCGAACTAGGAACCTTGTGGTTACTAGCCGAACGCTCTACCGACTGAGCTAACCCGGCCCATAATTGAAGGAAATATATCACTCTTGGGATCTTAAAAAATTAATTGCATTTGGTAGCATACATGTTACCAGCATATTCTTAGAACTTTCGGAAAAAAAGTCTTCAAAACAGAGAACTTGTTGGAGAGTGCGGTGGTCTGCCTGTTATAAATCTCTTCTGTGTGTATATTATGTACACGGTATATCTATTCCCGTATGAGGGATACCCGTGGTTGTGTCTCCCATATTTAATATTATATTTATTTTGTACTTACTTTCTGTATTTACTTGTTCTAGTTCCCTTCCACCATTTTTTGTTGCTTATATACACAACTTATGCATATTCATAACCCAATGGCAATATTATAAACTCAGACACATTCATGCACACAGATAATATTGAAAATGACTGCTTACACTAACATGCATGAAGCCTTACAACCTTTCTGCTTCAGAAAAGTGCAAATTATCACACTAATGATTTTTGAAGATGTATTTGCAAGAATACTCATGGCAAGTTCTGTCAGATGAATATTTAGACTGTACCCTCGTCCTAATGTAAAATATAAACTTTATAAGAATATTATGGGGTAACTTTCAGTTTTTATCTGAAAAAAAAAAATGTATTTTTAAATATTCAACTTAAAATGATTAAATAATAATTCTAAATATGATAATTCTAAATATTGCAAAATAGTTTGATATGTAAAAGTATAATAATCTTGATTTAACTCCCTCTCCCTCTCCCTCTCTCTCTCTCTCTCTCTCTCTCTCTCATACACACACACACATACCACACACACACACACTCTCTCTCTTTTCTTTCTTTCCTTCTTTTCATCTTTTCATTATGTTCGATTGAAACAGATTAGCGTTATTGCTTACGCGTGCTCACCCCTGTCTATTTTCTCCTACTCTCCTTCTACTTTCCTTCTTTCGTCTGTGTAGCATGTCCTGCTTCTTCCCTTTCTTTATGATAAAAACCGAATGGTCCATTATTTAGCTGAGGTATCAACACTCTTAAGAAGTAAGAATTTGGCGGATAAGCTACACCAGATAATCAGGATTTACATTTTGGATGGTTTCATTTTTACCGAGAGCGTGTTGCTAGAGGATAACGGTTGTACATTTAAGGAAGATGAGTATTAATATCTAGATAAGTGGTAGTCAATCAGAAACAAAGTTGGTGGTAGTCCCCCTTTGGTAGTGGCTAACGTGCTTCGACATCGAAGTAAGAGAGTTCAAATTACACAGTCGAACTGTTACGTTCACTTCTGAACTAATACCCTTAGGAAAAATAGGATTCCCTCAGTTATGGGTTAAATACGACCACTATTATTCTTTTACAATGATTGCTTTGGCATTAAATAACCCACGAAGGTTGATATGTCATTAAAAAAGAAATAAACAAAAGAAACAATTTATCATTACTTAATTATTGAAAATTTTAATTAAAATCTGATCATTAGCTGATTTTTTTATTTAAAAGATTAGCACTTTTTAGGTGGTGGAAAAGTGTGTTTTTTTTCCACATTAAATAACCCACGAAGGTTGATATGCCATTAAATAAAGACATAAACAAAATCATGTTTTATTACTTGATTAGCGAAAATCTTAATTATAATTTAATAATTAGCCGATCTTTTTTTTTTTCATTTTAAAAAATTGGCGCGTTTTATGTAGGGAAAAAGTGCGTGTTTTTTTTTTTTCTTTGTTTTTTTTTTGTGTGGTGTTACATTGAATAATTCCATTCGCTGAGAGCTAAACAGTGATCCTAATCTTGTTTTCATGCAGAGTTCACTTGAGGAAGTATTTCGCTCTTTTATTTTGATCCAACAAAGAAAACTTTTCAATTACAGAAGCCACAATTATTTTTGCGCCAAACTATATCACTCACGGGTTTTCCTTCTTATTTTTTTTCCTTTTATTTTTTGTTTATTTTTTAAATTATTCATTGTTATTAAGATTTATTTCATTGTTCTGTTTCTATTATGTATTCAAAATATCCGTTAATACAAAAAAGCGGCTTTTTTTCTTTTCTTTCTTTTCTTTCTTTTTTTTTTTTTTTGTAAACTTCATTTTGGTATATATGAGTTTAAGATAATTGATTTTAGATTTAAATTGAAAATGTTTTCAAGACAACAGTAACTGGTTTTCAAGTTCCTTCGATCAGCAATCAATGTTTCCTTTTCTTTTTCTTTTTTCTTTTTTTTTTTTTTCTTTTTTTTTTTTTTTGCTTTTTGTTTTTGTTTTGACTTGTTTTGCTTTGTTATTTTTTTGTTGTTGTTTTTTTTCTTTTTTTCAAACAAAAAACAACAAAGAAAAAGAAAAACAGCATAATTTCTAAAGCGCAAAACATTCGTCTTTTACACGGAAGACAAGCATTGATTTGTTACTGACGCCAAGAATCGATGTCTCAAGATAATTAATTTACAAATATAATGTAACAGAAATAAGAAAAAGAAATAAACGCCTAACATTTTGACGTTTAGATTTTTTTACAAAAAGGTTAACTCTCTCTTTTTTCCACTCTCTTCTCTTCTCTCTTAATCTCTTTCTATTTCTCCATCTATCCTGTTCTCCTCCTCTCTCTCTTCCTCTATCTATTTATCTCTATCTCTAGTTTTAGTTTTAGTTTTTCTCTCTGTCTCACTCTCATCCTCTCTATCTATCTCTATCTCCACACCCTTTCTCCACTGCCTCTCTCTTTCTTCGTTTCTTTATATCCCTCTCTTTTACTTTATCCCTCTCTCTTTTTCTCTCATCTCTCTCTCTCCCTCTTTCTTTATTTCTTTCTCTCTCTCTCTCTCTCTCTCTCTCTCTCTCTCTCTCTCTCTCTCTCTCTAGTTTTATTTTCATTTTTTCTCTCTGTCTCACTCTCGTCCTTTCTATCTATCTCTATCTCCACGCCATTTCTCCATCGCCTCTCCCTTTCTTCGTTTTCTTTATATCCCTCTTTTACTTTATCCCTCTCTCTTTTTCTCTCATCTCTCTCTCTCTCTCTCTCTCTCTCTCTCTCTCTCTCTCTCTCTCTCTCTCTTTACATATATGGTTGTGTATGTATGTGTGTTATATGCCTTATACAATATCATCTATAAATAAGTCCACGCCAAACATATTTTAGGTGAGGTAAATAATCTTGAAAATATACCATAATTTTATATATATTTACCAACCCCTCCGCACGAGCAGGATGTGACACAAGGTCATTTTTTAAGCGGGGTTCAACAGGTTTGAATTCAGAGTTTTCCTTCTCCTAGACCGGTTGCCTAACCAAGGTTAAAGAGCCCAGTCTGCCCTACTATTTATCCATAGCTGAAGGGAGAGTAGGATCTATATCTTTCCCAAGGGTATTAGCGCTAAGTGAAATGCAATTACCACATCCAGGATTTGAACTCGGGGCGACGAGTCCATTTCCCATGACATTAACCATTACACCACGCGCTTCCTACCATAATTGTATAAGTTCTCGTGAAATTACACAAACAAAACGGATGTTATTATATATTAAACTTAACAATACTTAAATTCTTGGCCGAAAATTATGCATATGTATCACTCCAAATATAAGTACACCTATATCATCATCATTAGTTCGTACAAACAGCACGCATTCTCTCTCTCTCTCTCTCTCTCTCTCTCTCTCTCTCTCTCTCTCTCTCTCTCTCTCTCTCCATCCATATTAACCATCGATTTTGGTAGTTCCTATATGTGCGTGTGTGCAATTTTATTTATTTATTTATTTTCTCAATTTCTCCGCTACCGACAGGTTGTGACAAAAGGACAAAATTTAAGCAGATTACTCCTGGCTTGAATTAAGAGTTTCCCTTCTTTTAGACCTTAGCAGGCTGTCCTATGATCTACCCATCACTGATCAAAAACAGATGGATCCACACCCTCCCAAGGGCATTAGTGAGATGTTCAACGCAAACAGTTTCGTCCATGGTTTGAAATTGGTTTGCCGATTCCATTTTATAAGGCGATAACCGTTACGGGAACGGACAAGTTTGTTTTTGTTGGGTTTTTTTTGTTATAGTGGTGATGAAAATTTATTATTTTGTTCCAGTGATAGGTATTTACCCAATCACTTCGCTACAATGTCACAAGTATGTGTTATCTAGTGTGGATCGAACACACTATTCAGTAGTAATGGGTCTTACGTGTCTAGCTTGATAAGAATTACTCCACGATGGGCGCCCTATTTTTGTTTGTGTCAGTGGTGGCTATTTACCCAATACTTTCAACTCGGGTAGGATGTGACACAAGCTTACAAGTATGGGTCATCCAGCAAGGAGGGAATATTGTATACTGATGGGGGTCGTTTTTTTAGACGGTTAGTGTATAAGCAGCTTTTGAATTTAGGGTCATTGGAATTCATTGATTGATGATCCATAACAGATTCCGGACCATATGACCTTTAGGCACCCCTTTTTGATCTCGATTAAGAAAGGACATGTTTTTCATTTACACCGTCAATATCCGGTTGTTTTAGCAGACGATTTTTAGATTCTTTTTAAATTTTAAAACTAACCCTTAACCCTAACCCTAACCCCTAACCCCTAACGCCTAACAAACAACCAGATATTGACGGTGTAAATAAAAAATATGTCCTTTCTTAATCGAGATCAAGAAGGGGTGCCTAAAGGTAATATGGTCCCAGATTCTTTCCAGTTACGAAAACAATGGGAAAGTAAGGTGCAGTGAGCTTAGAAATAATTAAGTCGTAAGACTTAAAGTAGGCACGGACTTTTGAGAATTCTAGAGGTTCTGGTTTTGAATTTAATAAATATGTGATCACATCAAAATATATGCCCTGCGTTGTTTCTGAGACCTTATGACAATATGGGTATAATCAAACCAACATCTTGAAGAACCAGACCGATAGCAGAACCTGACCAGTTAGAATAATAGAAGGAGTCATGAAAATAGCTACAGACTACAAGAAACAGAAGAGAAAAAGAAATAACAGCCAGCTACTCCAGAAAGTAAATAAGTATTTAAATATGAGGGCGCCACCCCTCAGAATATATACCCAGACACAAGGTGTATATACCACAGGCATGATATTCAGTAGTAATGGGTTTTTCGAATCTAGTTTCCTAAGCATTTTTATTTGTGACAGAGGTAGCTATTTACACAACCATTTCACCACTGAAAGATAGCAAGTATCGCTTATCCAGCGAGGATCGAACACACTATTCAGTAGTAAGGGGTCTTGCGAGACTAGTTTGCTAAGCATTATACCATGACTAGGACGCCCAATTTTACCCAACCCGTTCATCACGGGTAGGATGTGACACAAGGTATAAAGTATGGATCCTCCGGCGAGGATCGAACACACGTTTTAGTAGTAATGGGCTTT